>BMAW01067305.1:129548-223114 GCA_019974015.1 Nephila pilipes | reverse complement strand
ACCACAAATAAAAACAATACTATTAGAGAACAGAACATGGTGCTAACCGAAAGGCCATGATGGTATCAGACGTGGTATCCATGTTACGTATTTGTCGTACTCAGGTCCACCCAAAATAATGCTCAGGTTGAGCAGTCTGTAAGACAATTCCTTGTATCGTATGGCACCGACTTGTACCAGAGTGCTTTCTTCAAAGTGATCACACGCTACAATAAATGTATTAATGTCATTTGCGACTATGTCGAAAAATAGTGCAAGGTGTAACACATCAATCAATAACTCCCGAGACTAACCCAGAGATGGCGCTCGTAGTAAACCAGTAACCAGGTCTTTCTAGAGTACTAACCTTTGCTTGAAACGTGTCAAAAGTTTAAGTCGATCGGACCAGAAACAGCTGAGTTATCGAGGTTGGAGTAAAGTCGTTTTGTAGTTTGTTTAAAAAATGGAAAAAACCGAGTTTCGTGTTCTGATAAAACATTGTTTTTTAATGGGTAAAAACACCGTGCAAGCGAAACAATGGATTGAAAAATGTTACCCGGACTCTTGTCCATCAAAAGCAACGATTTGTCGGTGGTTTGCCGAGTTTAAACGTGGTCGTACCGACACAAATGACGCGGAACGCTCGGGTAGACCTGTGGAAGCCGTTACACCGGAAAATGTGAGTGAAGTGACAAAAATTATAATGAAAGATCGTAAAGTGAAGCTCCGTGAGATTGCTGAGATGACACAGATATCATATGGAAGTGTATTTACTATCCTTCATGAAAAATTGAGCATGAAAAAGGTTTTTTCCAAGTGGGTGCCGCGATTGCTTTCGATGGAACAAAAACAGCAACGAGTCGATGATTCAGAAAGCTGTTTATCGCTATTTACTCGCAACAAAAAAGATTTCTTGCGAAAAAAAAAAAAAGATTTGGAAAAGCGTTGGAACGATTGTATCACCCTAAAAGGTGATTAACAAAAGGTGTTATGTTGATGAATAAAAAAAAATTTTGCAAAAAAAATGTTGTTTTCAATGTTAGTTTCGGGAGTTATTGATTGATGTGTTATTTTGGAATGGGAATAGAGTATTTAAACACGTTTGTAGATCGAGCTATACTGTTGCACGTGTGTGCGTAATATCATTAAATCCCTTGAAATAATATAATTCTATAAATTTTTACTAGACTAATGTGGATGGCTGGTATGGTAGCCGAGTGGTTATGTCCGCGAGGTCCAGGTCGGCGTTAATTTAGTACTCGTGATGTCCTACAGATCCATAGTAGGGTGGGGCTATACACGTTAAATCTTTGGAAGTCTGTAAATTCTCCCGTTGGGAGGTACGGAAGTTTGAACATGAAGATACCAAGACTGGTCGTTATTGTCACTTGCCCATTGTCCAAAATCACGAAATATATCACCTATAGTCGTCGTGTTGTTCCTCGTTAATCAGCAATGAATTAATTATTCTGTGTGGAATTTATTTTTAATAAATAAATACTTGTAATTTATTACAGAATTTGCTCATTATTTCATACATTTAATACTATTGGTGTTAAATATTAATAGTTTAAATAATTTTTTTAATATTAGTCAAGAAATTATTAACTTTACAAAAAAGATTGGCTTTGTGGGATTACTAATTAAACTTTAAATAAATATTCGAGAACTTGCTTAATATATTAGAACACGTTTTACTAATTTGTTTGAAGTAAAATGTTCCAACTTTAAACTATACATTTAATTTTTGTTTAGGGTACCAGGACATCAGAGGGAAAATAAAATGCCAAGTTTAAGACTCTTCCTTTTTGTAACGTTTATGTTTTAAATATTGTTTGTACAGCTTAGGAATTTCGTGTGCATAATAATGATATTTCCCTCATTTTAGTGAATAGTAAAATTAATTTTTGATCAAATAGTCTTTCTTTTCTTTTAAGTTAAATATGGGCTGAATTTTCGAGATATATGTGCATTCAGATACCATGTTTAAAAACAATATTCCATAAATATACAAAATATTTTACTCACCATATAGAAAACAATGCACAAAATATAGTGAATCTACTTTTTTTTTTATCATATTACTGTATGTTTTCTTTGAAAAAAAATATAGAACTTCGTAATTTTAGAAATTTTTATTTTTATTTCTTTTTTATATAAAAAATTATTTCTTAAAAATTAAGTATTATTTAGAGAAAAAATATTTTTGATTCACTATATACATGAGCACCATATATAGAAGCATAAACAATTTGGAACCATATTATGTAATATTTTTCTTTAAAATGGTACCTAAATACAAATATATCTCACGAAACATATCCATATTCAAAAGAGAGTAGAAAAATTCTTTTAGAAGAAAAAATTGCTTTTATAGTTCTATACGAAGATTGAAATATCATTTTTAAAGACTCACATAATATCTAAGCTCTTCTAATAATTTGAAAAGATATGTATCACAAAAACAAGGAGTCTTAGATATAATATTCCAGAATTCCTCGGATATCCTGGTACTCTTAATGATTATAACTTCTTAATTACATTTAACAAATTAGAATCTGATTGCAGTTTAGAATATGAAAATTTTAATTAACTAAAGATGAAAAACTAGATCTTAAATAATAGTAATCCTAATCAAATGTACAAAAATATGGAGTAAATTCATGTGAATTACTGTTTGATTTATTACACCGCCTGAATTATAAAAAATAATTGCTTAATTTGTTGGGTTTAATTAAATTCATATTTTTTAAAAAAATTCGTCTACAAATGCATTGCTACAATACAATATTCATAACAATTATTAAATTCCACGATATAATAAAACACATTTTATTACAATACAAATGCATTCGACAAAAGAATCATTTAAAAGAATATTATCAAACTGACTACAATGTAACATTCGAAATGATTACAAACAAAGAATTGTGTATACATATCCATCAAAATAAATAGTTTCAAAATGCGAATGTAATAAATTATTAACCCGTAAAAGATGCTCTGAGAATTCTGCTAAACTAAATTTTATACATTCAAAATATTCTCACTTACTAAGCTCAGACGATAAAATTCATTTCTAATATGTCGTTACTTTTAAGCAGAATAGGAGAAATTTGAGTTTCAAATGGTGAATAATTATTGTTATAGCATTAAAAAGCAAAATAATAGCTTAAAAACAATTTAAATAATCATACAAATGAAATAAATTAATGCGATGATAAATGTTTTGTTATTAAGAATAAACGGTTCTCGAAAGAAAACACTGCATTTCAAAATATATATTACTCGTTTTGGTTTTTCTTTTCCATAATGGAAAAATCAATACTACAAATGAAGTGAAGTATGTCTAGAACTATTAAAGATTTTATGGTATAGTTTATGTAACGGCGGAGCGAGAATAGAATTTAAGTAAAATTTTTGTACAATTTTAGAATACTTAAGTGATTAATTAACTATTGCGTATGTAATGAGCTTTTAATGCTTCGCAATTTTCTGCAACATAGCAATAAATGAATAATAATTTTCAAAAATTATTTTTTCTCATGAGTAATTTAGATGAATATGTTCATAGTTTTTGGTATATATCAGTGTGTTTATAAAATTATAAACATTATATTTATTCATTTCCAAAAATAGAAGAATAGTCACTATAAAAATGATGTAAAACTTATTTATAAGTTTTTTTGATAATTATGTACTTTAAAATTTGGTTGATAATTATTCCTAATCTATGTTTATGTAATTTATTTTAATTGCTTCTAAAAGTAAGCATAATTATTTATTAATAAACGAAATATTGATTTTGAACTCATTATAATTTACATGTCATACTTTTTTTATTTTTGAAAGGTCGATCTCTAACATACCTTAAGACAAACACGATTTTAGAGGTTAATCCTTTTGTAGAAATTTTAGCATCGTATGATTGTCATAAATTGTAAATAATTCAAAAGCAAATATTAAAACACAGTATATGCAATATTAATTTAAGATTTTTTTTTTATATGTCTAATATAATGAATAATAAGTCTCAAACTCTGAAAAGTTTTTAAATCAAAACATTCCTTACCATTAGTTTCATATACTGATTTTGTGATTTAAAAAGGAGCATTATTTAATATATTACTCAAAATTGTTAAAATCGTGTGACATATTCAATTTTTAAAAACAAACTATTTAATCTTAATGTGATACTTTTTTAAGATATTATCTGTTCTACTTTTAAAGGCAAACGATTTAATCTAATGTGATATTTTATTTAAGATATTACCTATTCTACTTTTAAAAGCAGACGATTTAAACTTAAAGTGATACCTTTTTCAATATTCTTTATTAAGATATATTTTTTTGGCAACACCAGATCATAGTTTTGATTTTAGATAATTGACTGGCAACGGATATGAAATTTAGTATTGAGTTTGGTTCCAAGAGGTTAAGACGAACGTTGATAAGTCGTATGATCGCTTGTGTAAAAATTGTGTCTTGAATTTACGTTTGAAAAGATGTGCGCTAATAAATGTGATGTCCTGAAAACAGGTCATTTTTATTAATAGTCTGCAATATATTACAATCGTGAAATTGTTTCTTATTGTTAGCTTCTAATTGAAATTTTAATTGTATATGTTGGAGGGAAATGTTGAAATATGCATATGTTATCGCATGTTTATAAAATTCAAAGGTATATTACGAAAATAGATAATATATTTACAATTTCGAAAGAGCATTCTGTAAAAACTTAGAACAATTTTTTACATGGAGGCAACTCCCCGAAACTAAAAAAAAAATGAAAGTGCATGCTATTTTTTCAAAATTTTAACTGAACTTTTATAATTTTTATAAGCGAGGCAGACAATTTTATATTCCTAGTTTCGTGCTCGTTTAAAGAACTCACCTCCATTTCTGTAGAGCAAATAAAAACATATTTGCTATTCTGGAGGTGAGTGATTCAGACTTAGGTCCTGAAAAAAAAAAACCCGGAAAAACCAAATCTGTTGGGAAAGTCATGATGATCATTTTCTTTGATCACTAAGGTGTAATCACTTAGCATGCTGTGCCTCCAAAAACTACAGTGAATAGTGAATACTATGTTTCAGTTTTGAAAATTTTGCGACAACATATATCGAGATAGTATTTTGAACTGGTACAGGATTGGGTATTACATCACGAACGCATGTCGCTACTTTTGTCTCACAATATCTTTGTGAACTCCAATATTAAAATACTGCCTCATCGCCATTACGCACCAGATCCCGCAACAGGGGATTTCTGACTGTTTTCGACGTTGAAGGCAGCTCCGTGGTAGAAAGTTTAACACAGATTCGGACGTTAAAAAAAATTTATCTACTTGTTTTGAATAGTGGGTTGAACAATGGAATCGTTGTGTATCATCCGAGGCGAGGCTCTTTTTTTTAAAAAAAAAAGGTTTATTTTTTTGCTGTAAATATATTTCTGAATTTTTTTATGATTTTAGTCTCAGATTTTTTGGAACGCCCTTTCTATGAGTATCTCTCTTTATATATATATATTTACGGAAACGCTTTTTTTTTCCTATCTCATAAAGGCTATCGTCCGTTGATTATTATCGTTTAGTTTTTCATTACTAAACTTAATTAGAAAGAGTAAGAAATAAACTAATGGAAACAGTTTGGCATTGATTCTAATCAATTCATTATTATTCACTTTATAGAATATCAAAATTCGGTAGTTAATATTGATTTGTTTGTAATTAAACTCCCCAAATGCGTATAAACTAATCCAGAACTAATTTAGGGGAATTGAATTTAAATCACTCACACACAATTCTTACCAATTCACTCCGATTCGAGTGAGTATACTAACTGGAATTAAGAGCTACATCCTTGAACCATCTTCCTACCTCTTTCAGAATGCTTCTGATTGCTTCTTTTGTTTTAAAAAAAACAACGATATCAGACGTCTCATTCACGATCACTCTCAGTTCTTCCAATATCCATTAATTTACCTCTTGCGGCGGCTCTCTTCAATAACAACGAAGGAAGTTAAAACGCCTTAACAACCTGTCCGAGAGAGACGTCTTTCTTAGACTGGTTGGTAAAGGCGCAACAAAAGGCAACCTGTCAAACCTTTCTTCGGACCCACTGGTCCAAAATTCAAAACAGCCATTGGCACATCAAGCTTAATTGTCCTCATCCACATTTCGAAATCACCTAACGCCACAGTGGTGAAGCAAGATTTCAACTCTAGATGGCAGCACAGTCTAGATCTACAAGTTGCATATATCACCGACGCAAATCCACTTGTGTCTGTATGTCTAAGTTAACCACAGTTAAATTACAACTGGTGATTTTATGGCTACCGCGCGCATGTCAATGAGATCTGCCACTCAACTAGAGACAGCTGATGATCTCAAATAGAAACCGTCGAAAGCAAAATTCTGTACAAGAAGGAGGGGATGTATATCAATTGCAGTAATGGTAAAAGCGACCTTCTCCACATATATCATTCAGAATGTTTCTCAGTATATATGAGGGCTCTCTTCGATAACAACGCTATAAAGTAAAAAGGCTCAATAACTAGTCCAAGAAAGACGTCTCTTTCAGTCTGGTTGGGAAAGGAGCAACATACAGTGGCTGGTCAACTTTCCTTCGGAACCACTGCTTCAGGGTTCAAAACACCGCTGGTAACTAAGGTCAACTTTCCCCCCTCCCCCTCCATGGGGTCGAAAGAATCGAACGCCGAGCTCCCTTTCTCTGATTAAATATTACAAATTTTATCGATGTATATGAAATATTCAGGGGCTTACCTTTTTTAGTTAAGTTCAGGAATCATGACTCTATGACACCCTAGGGATCTTCCTCTTTCTTATGGAGTTAACTGTCTTTGAAAAGCACGTACTACTCACCCCTGGGTAACCTTGCGATCCTTCTCCATTTTCGTCCCTCCTCTTCAACCATTTTTTTTTTTTTTTTTTTTTTTTTTTTAGTTTTTCAAATGTTTAGATCACAGTTACATCTGGGTTGGCGCAGCATCCTTTAATCTGGCTTTTGCATATTGTCACAAATTATTTTCCAAGTTGGCAAATTTAATTAATAATATTAGAACTGGAAAACAGATAAAGATCTTATTTTTTTTTTTTTTTTGTCAAAATGAACTTGTAAAATTTTATTTGAATTTATTTTTTCATAAGATACCTTTATTATACAAATTATACGCATAATTTCACAAAATATAAATCTACTAAAAGAAACTTAAAATTAATTAAAACTTTGAAAAAAGCTCAAATTATTAATTGGAAAAGGTTTTACATATTTGTTTAAACTCTTCAAAATTTTGTGTTTATACCCATCTGAATATTTTTTTTTATTATGATTTGAAACTACTGAAAATACTAAATAATTTTTAATGCTTCTAGGAATAAACCTTTCAGTAAGGCATTATTTCTTTTAAAGAAATAACTAATTTTTTTAAAAAAAATATGTCTCGAATTGATAATTTTACTCTGATATGTTAATGTGCATTATAATTACTAAACGTATGGATGATAAAAAAAAAAGTAACTCCATCTACAAGTTTATAGGTGGTATTATGCTTAGAATTAAAGTATTGAAAAAATCTGATACTGTTTAAAGTGATAAATTTTTATGTTGGTGTTTTCAATCTTAGAATTCCTAATAGTTCTAAAGGATCTATGATTGCTTTAATAAGTGTATCAAATTATTTAGAATTTTTACTATGTCATTACATTCACACATTACAAATATACTTCTGTCATAATGTTCAACTACTCATCTCAAGTTACATAAAGTCATTTTTTTTCTATCACTCACTGTATGAAATGTTTTGAGTTTCTTAACAAAATATATGTATTTCCAAAGTTATAAAAATTATTTGTACGTGTTTCTATAACATTTAAATTTTCAACTTTATTTCTTTTATGGACGATACACTATAGTCTGGATAGGTCATCAAATCAGAAAGCTGATTTAAGTCTTTATTTTTAGAAATCATTAGTCTAATTTCAATTAAATTATGCGTTACATTTAAGAACTTTAAATGCAGGTTTAATGTAATGAAAAGTGATTTCCTATAAATTAGTATTCTTTCGGAAAACAGAGCACAGAATTCTTACTTTTGATTTCAAAGAAATTTACTACTTTTTTTTTTCTTAGTCGATTTTTTATTTAAGTTTTTTCATGTATAAATTAGCAAGAAATTTCAAATTATATATATTGTATATTTCGATTGAAGAATGACTAGTTTTAAATATTCAAATCATCTTTCCTTTTCCGTTATAAATTTTAATAACACTGAGACGTTGTGACAAAACCTTTAAATGTGTATTTATTTAGAATATTCTTAGCAATGAAAAGCTAACTAATGATTAAGTTGTTAACATACCAACAGAATAAATAAAAAAAATTAAACAATAGGAGTTAATTTTAAGCTTGCAAATACTCAAACTGTTTTATTCGCTTAAGTTTTCAAATTATTTTTATGAATAAATCATACTTTTTAAAAATTCTAAGGGTTGTCGTGAATTGCAATAAATCAATTCCAATCGCAAACGTTTGAGCGTAGCAAAAATATTATTTACGTATTACGTAATACGAGGATACAGCTATTTAATCATAGTGTTTGATATTAAAGATAGTTAACCGATTAGCGTAATATCTGTATAAATAATGATCACGTAATCAACAAGGACCAAGAATATCTGCAACAATTTATCTTTTTCCCGAGATGTTGTCTAGTCTTCATTGAGTTGCGGTTGACCTCTGGGACTTGCAACATTGTCCAATTATAGGAAGAAAAAAATCAGCTTCCTTTTAGTAAAAAGAAATTGGGGGGGGAAGATGTTTGTGGGAATAAAGACACACAAACCGAGAAAATTGGGAGGAGAGATAAACGAGAATTTTGTGTGTTTTCGAACTTAGGGCTGTATATATTCGCCCAATGTTTAAGAATAGGATCCTTCCACAGAACACGTTTTCAATTAGAAACATAATCCAATATTAATGTTATATTATGAATTTCCTATCCCGTAGAAAATGACACTTGTTATTATATTTCTCATACTGCCTGAATTGATATATTTTTATGATACATAAAATAGTGCCCCATTATTTGTTGCCTAAAGTCAGATACTGAGTTAGTTTTATATTTAGATTTTTAAGGAAACAATTGCGTATTAATTGGAATATTCTTAAATTTTATTGACACAATATCATAAATAGACATACCGGGTCTGTTTGTAAAGTAAGGAGACTAACTTTCTGGCTCCATTTGAGTGTCAAATGACAATTGGGGGGGGGGTGATGACCTTAGATATGTCAGAGCCAACAGAACAAACTTCATCACTATCGGACCTTCAAAGTTTCGACAGTAGTGATTAAATGTACTTGCATTTCGTATATCTTTCTGATAAGATATAGCGTTATAAAATTCAAGCAGCGTGTGAATTTGAAACTTTTTTTGAAACCACAAACGGAGTATTTAGTTATAGAAACTAACTCAGACTGATGGAGTAGACTGTTGCGCCACGTACCCTAATGTTTGATTCACACAAAATGTTCAATGAATGATGTTGATGATGATGATCACTCCATGCTCTTATCATTTTCATGAACTGAGAAATAGAGAGGTTCTTGAGGGTAAAATAGTTTATCAGCATTATTACAAAGAAGAATATCGCATTAACTCAATTAAAAAAAAATTGAAATTAATAAATAAGAACTCTCTCAAATTGCTTCTGAATCAAGATAATGCTTCTTATCAAACAGTGTAGAATTATTACATTCATTTTTTAACTCTACCGTCATACTAAATTGTAATTAAATAGTCAATAAATTCGAGATTCCAATTAGATATGGAAGAGAAAGGCAACATCGTTTATTTAGAATAGCCAAGAACGCCCAATCTCTCTCACGAATCTCTTTTAAATTAATTAATACTATTTTATATTCTAATAATAAGTTCTTTGTTTATCAAATAACTTGTTCCGATTGAAGCACTTTTCGATACAGCAGATACACTTGCAATATAAATGATTAATTACGATACTTCATTTCGATCTATCCATCTACTAATATGTCGTTATCCTCAACCTCCCCTCATTTTCTTTTCAATTCTATTTCTCTAATATAGCACTATATCTAATTCAATTCATAACATTTCTTAACGTTTATCTATTTTACCTAATCACTTCGTATTTTGGTTGGGTAGGAATTATAATTTTTTGCAATTCAAAGTGCCGAAGTTAGTGTAGAAAAATTGTGAATAGTCAAACGCCAGAAAACAGCTCACTGTTGAACGTTAAAACGGATGGTGTAAAAAACGTTTTACAACACTGGAAAAACCTCCAAATTCCAAATTCCTTTAAGGGGACTTAGTACCTTTGCACCTTCAAAAATTCGATTTTTCAAATTTATTTTCAAAAAATGGTGTTGAATATTAGGAGCATTTTAAAGCAAACCACGTCAAAATCTGACAATTATTACGCCCTGTGCAACAAAAAATGTATATGTTTAAAGTGGCTTGTTCTATGTAATGCAATGTAAACAAACCTCTTTTTCTCAGCTTGTTATTTTCACAATTTCCCACAGGATTAAAAAAATGTTTTACATGTAGAGCTTTAAAATTTTACATGAGTGTTGTACTTGTAGATGTTTATTCTATGAACCTCAATTTTGTTAATTGGACGATTATAATTTATTTTATAACATAATACATGAAAAAAAGTTACTAAATATAAACTTGATATATTTTTTAATTTTTCAATTTTTTTTAATGAAAGATAAATTTAAAATTTTAGGTTTACAGAATAAGGACATTATTTAGCCTTAATTTGGTATAAGAATTATTGTTCTTCTGTACATCTTTCAAATGTTATCTTGTGGGTAACGTAAGGTAAACTAATTTATTTTTTAAATTTTTGTACGCATATTTCATGTTGTATAAGAAATTATATTGATTTAATAGCAAAACTTGACCCAATATTTTAAACTTTACACTTTATTACACAAACTGGCAAAGTTTCATATTGAAATAAGCAAAAATTGATGATTTATGAAGAATCGAAAAAAGTTTGACAAAATGTTCTACTTTTGATTTCGAAAGGTAGTAAGTCCCCTTAATTTAGAACCCTGGAACTTTTTCTTTTCCCAAAAATAAATCTGTGCATAGAGCAACTTGTTTTGAGTCATTGAAGGCTGTTAACAAGAAAACATCACAGTTGTTAAAACAATTATCAGAAAATAAATTGCAGCACTCCTTTTTACCATAGGAAATAAAAATGCTTTTTTGAGCCAGTCCCATTACTTTATAGACACATCTTGCATATTTTTCACCGTCTCTTATGTATATATCGATTCGACGAAAATTGTTCCGAGTTTGATAAAGCGATCGCAGTCTAAAAAAAAATAAATTTTAAATTGTCAATTCAATTTATTTTTTCAGTTCCAACCATTTCTAAGAGAAACTTTGTATGATAAAAGAAAACGATTCATCTCTCTTTATTTCTCAATCTTTTAGCACAAAACAACTTTCGAAAATGAAAAAAGGGCATTTTAGATTAATTAGAATCAATAAAACAAAAATAAATCATAATAAACGAAGCAATAAAACGAAAGAATGATTCTCACAACACTGTACTGAAAAGCAAATTACAATATAAAGTATAGGTATAAATTAACTAAATTAAGAATGAAAAAATCAATATTTTTTTTCTAATAAATCTTATGTAATATAGTTACGTGAGGATTATTCGGCTATTCATACAGCAAACTGAAATTGTGATGGCTGTATTAAATGGCTGGAAAAATGAAAAATACGCAGTTATTTATGCTATCTTTCCTCTTTGAATATTTTTAACATAATTTTGGTTTTCATTTTCAAATTTAAAATTTTGCAAAACACCTATTTTTACAGGGAAATAGTTAATGCTGTTTATTGGACCACTTCCCATTTTTTTCCACGATACATCTATTTCTACAAAGTTTTACTTCACTTAAGCAGAAACAGAAATGAAGAAAAGAAACAACCTTATATTTTTTTGAATTTATTTTATGTCTGTGTCAAATAAGTCGAAACTAGATAAGAAAATTAACCAAGATCATATTCTATTGACATCGGTTCCCCTATCCTTTGTCGGACTGGTGACATGTTCCCCACGCTATAAAAAGACTATTTTTAATAAGAAACTGAATAAGCATAATATTAAATATAACAACCATGCGTATAAAAATGTTTTCATACGTGAATTACAGCCATTAGTGAAGGTCATAAAACCATGAGATGCCAATTTACTTTACAATTATAGATTTCCGAATTCATTGTGATTCATAAATGAGCTGTCATGGCTTCCAATTCAAATCACTTATAATTTTTCACCATGTCATGAGGCGATGCACCAGTTATAGAACCACATGCACATTCTCCCCTTCCCAGGAGGCGGCACATTAGAATGGCTTATTCTTACATGCACAGATTATGAAAATTCCGAATATTTTGTGTACGCACCTGTGGTATTCGTATTTGTGCTCTTGCAAGCATCAGGAGAAATGCAGATGAGGAAATGGAATATTAGCTTTGCTACTCTTGCCCTTCTGTCCTCCGTCAATTATCCAACATGAATCATTTTCCCAGGCTTGTCCGGATTTAATTATCTCCCCCCACAGCCCGAGTTCATACCGAAAGGCATCTCGCATCAGGAGATTCGCCGTTTTCGTCACGCAACTAACAAGAATTCTCTGTGGTCTTTTTCATGATACTCGAATCTTGCTTGTATTGAAATCTAAGACATTACTCGTCATTTGTTCTTCGCCACTATGTTCCATACTAACGTGACAACTTTCCGATGTGATCTGCATCTTTTCAGTAAACACTTTGTTATCATTTTTGTAAATATTTGAACTAAATTAATTTCTGATTTTCGTTCTATTTGGACGAGTGATATTCTTATGCACAATACTACATTAAATGAGAAGTAAATATTGGTTTTTTATACATTGCCCTGGATCATTCACAACCATTGAACTGCGTTAGTTGAAGTGAGATACGTACTTCATATCTTTTTACCCCTTCAGAATCTTAAACGATTTGAGACAATTCATCACATATTATTGAAAACCTTAGAACACTAATCATAACCAATAATACATTATATTTCTTCGATTCCATCAACACCCCTTAAAAATATAAACTAACCAGATCAAAATAATAACGACAGTCCTAAGAATCCAAGCAATCAATCATAACTGCACCTTTTGGGTAGTTAATTCGATAGGTCCTACTTGGTGAGGCCGTGGTCATAGTCGCGGAGTCGTGACCGGCGGTTTTCGTCGAGTCTAGGATTCGAGCCGAGATGCCATTCGAGACCTATCATGTAGCCAGGGTTGATGAACATTAAATCTGTAAGGACCCAAAGTCCTCCTGTTGGCATGATGAGGAAATTCGGAGAGGGTACTAGTTCAGGAGTCGTCCTTGTCACTTGACCGAGGTAAATTACAAATTCTGTCGCCAACAGCCCTCGCGTTGCTTCTAGTGCGTTTTAATAATATCAAAACAAATCTACTTGGTGCACCGCTACAGCTACTTCAAAGTATCCTTAACAAAGTACTTAGTTGGATCATTTATTAGTTAACTCTGAAATTAACAATGAAAACACCCAATTGCTGTATCACCAGCATTGGTTATATTATCCTCCAGTAACTCATGTTTTCAAAACTAATAAAATTCATTACTTAAAAAAAAATATGAAGCAACCTAAAATTTTATAATCTATTGAATAGAAATGAGATCTTAGTTTTTGGAACAGATATATTCGTGAAATAAGCTATTAACTTCGAAATAAACGACCATTTT
The DNA here is from genome assembly GCA_019974015.1 of Nephila pilipes. Classification (NCBI taxonomy): domain Eukaryota; kingdom Metazoa; phylum Arthropoda; class Arachnida; order Araneae; family Nephilidae; genus Nephila; species Nephila pilipes. The sequence continues at coordinate 209,293 of BMAW01067305.1, read as the reverse complement.
AGAAAAAAAAATATGATAATTCATGATATTAATTATATCTTAAGCAGAGAAGATAACTGTTATTGGCTTAAAATGAAAGTGGCTTTCTTAATTTCACTTTAATAACATGTGTTAACATTTTTTTACTATTTTTTGTAATTTCACGAAAAAGTAAAAATATTCAAAATGTGTATTAATTAGCTTAAAGTAAGCGTACTTCGTAGGCACATGTTTTCCTGCAGTAATTAATATAACGAAAGGAAAATACTTTCTTAAAATTCAAAATGTGTTTTTATTTTTACAAACACAACATTCTTAAGTACAAAAAATGTCGCAAAAAGAATAAAAGCAGACGATTATGCCATAGGAATCGATCCTTAAAATATAAAATACAAGCAAACGATATAAATTTTTAAAATACACAATAATATTATGTTCGGACATTAAATTAAAAGCAGACTATAAAATATAATAATAAATATATCTTAACAATGTAAATATACTTTCAGTAAATTAAATATATTTATTATAATTACTATGTATTATAATGTCAAAAATTTGAACCTATCACTATGTATTCTTTATTTTAGGTCCACGTATTTTTGTTGACGTTATTTCCTCAAAACAACAACATACTAACACACATTAAAACATATTGACAAAGTCGTTTAAAATAGCGTACGACTTAAAACTAGAAATTCGTTTAAAAAGTCATTCCATCATATTGATATAAAAATCAATATATTTTCACTTAAATCCGTAGTTAAACGCAACAAATGAATAAATATTGAATACACTTGATGCAAACGTATTATCGATCACATCTAAAATTCCAAAAATATGCTTTCACACTTATTTTATTTAATTCGGCATTGTATAAAATGTACCTCATTTCAGTAGAAAAAAATGACATCTTTCTCGACTACAGCATAATTATGGTTTATTGAACGTTTCTCTGAAACCGTCAGCAATGTCTATAATTACTGTTTGCTACATTTAAAGCCTAGATGCATTAACTACGATTAAATCTAATATATCTGTTCATTTATCTAAACCATTTTCTGTTAAATAGGAATTCTTTTACTTTAAAACATTTGAATGCCAATTTCTTGACATTTTATAGATATTCCATATTAGTTTTTTTGCTCAATGTTTTGTCGAATGAAATTTCTCCAATCCAAACTGATTTCGCGTTAAAGTGAAAAATTTCGTTAAAAAGATTCTAAAAGTAGCCTAAAATTCTATAAGAAAATATCTAATTAATGGATGTAAAGAATAGAACGTAATTTTATGGGAAAGTTCTTTTCCCACAACAATCACTTCTTTTTCTCTCCTGATACAATTGATCGATATTATGATTGTCATTCCAAGTCATAGAAACAGAAATGAACGCAAGAGAAAAAGGAAACAAATTACTGTCACATCATCTCACATTTTCCCTCCATAAAAGCAGGATGAGGAAGAAAAAAATTCGATGATAAAAGGAGATATCAAATTTGAGGATAAAAATACTATCGAACTGAACCTTGCAAGACTTGTATCTGAGTTCTTTATAGCAAAAATATCCGATGAATGTTTATCCTACAAGATGAAGGCCGCGAAAGCTTAGTGGTCATTGACGAGGACTCGCGGCTGGCGGTTTTCGTTGAGTCGTGGGTTCAAGCCTTGAGGCAACTAAAGACCCACCATGTAGCCGAGGCTGATGAATCACGAGGCACGTGGAATCTGTCGAGGTTCAAAGCCCTCCCTTTGGTGAGGAATAGAAGTTAAAAGAGGGAGGTGTCAGCTCAGGTGTCGTCCTCGTTACTTGACCGAGGTTCAAAATTACGAGGAACGTCACAAATAACCCTCTTGTTACTTCTAGTGCGATGTTAATAAAATTAAACTAAACCAATCTACAGAACGATATGGAAAAAATAGACAATTAGATATTTCAAATAAATTCAATTGCCACAATACTTCTTAAAGTTTTGAGTGAGTCAGACTTTAACTGTCTATTTCTGGGTTCGTAGATACGGCTATTCACCTCTCCTACCAACTGTGCAATAACAAAAGATTCTGATTTACTAAATCTCAAAGCTTCTTAATTATCTTTTATTTTCTTTCCTTTGCTAGTTTTGATTCACTATGTAAGAACTACTACCTCTTTTACATTTTCAGGGAAAAAAGTTAAATTGTTGAAGGGTTTTTCCAAACAAAATACAGAGATAATTGATTTTTGCATCCATTACGTCGCTGTAATTTTTATACGTTCCCTATTGTGTAGAACGGAATACCAATGATGCTTCTATGACAGTTTTTGATGGACTGACTACCCCGGGGAGATGGAAGGATTTGGACAACAAGGATTTGCCCAACAAGGATTTGGAGCTGTCAAAGATGACCAAATGAAGTTGCTAATGTAATTTCCTATTATCACTGGGAGCTGTCATTTGTTAAACAATGCCAAAACATTTGACATTAATTCATAGTTCCGATTAGAGGCCGGCGGTTTTTGTAAAGTCGTAGGTTTGAGCCTTGATGCCACTAAAGACCCATCGTGTAGCAAGGGCTGATGCACATTAAATTTGTCGGGCCCAAAGTTCTCTCATTGGTGTGGTGTGGGAATTTTGGAGAGGGTGGTGTCAGATAAGGTGTCGTCCTCGTCACTTGAGCGAAGATTAAAATTACAAGATCTGTCGCCAATAGCCCTCGTGTTGCTTCTTGTGCGACGTTTCTAAAATCAAACCGCAGTTTTGATTTGACAGCCTTTGGTTGAGAAACCAAAATTTGATTGCTGCCGCGTCGAGTTGTCTTCGTCATTTTGTGTTAAGTTGTCACGTCATTGAGACCTGGCTTCTTCATACATAACGGAAACCAAGCAGCATTCAAAACAAAAGGAGATACAATGTGACTGCTTATTAACGTTGTCATGAAAAGTAGCATGATGGCTATTGGAGGAGCATTTCTTAATTTTGAATCTCAGTCAAGTTACGAGGCCCATACCTGATCTGGCACTTCTATCGCCACACTTCCACATCACATCAATGGTAGTAATCGGGACCTCTACTAGATTTCACATGCATAAATTCTGCTACACGGCAGAGCTTAACATGCATCAGCTATGCTTTATTAGCATCAGGACTTGAACCCATGACTCGATGAAAAAAACGGCAACCGCAAGCCCGCGACCATGATCATAAGACTACACTGGCCACGAAACAATTGGCATGCTTCCAGTTAATCTGCTCCAAAGAGGGTGAAGACGGTCTCATCAGCTAGACCAATAATGCATACATTTTTGGATATAAATGGTAACGAACTCATGAACTTCTGAGATAAAGGATCACTTTAAAAATTTGCAGTTTGCCTATTCCCATTTCTCTACCTTAACACAGATATTTTTTTATCTGCCTTCGTGCATTAAAGTAATTTTGTAAATAAAAAGTTAGAAAATAAATTTCAGGTGTCCATTATTCAAATGCAACTTGTGCAACTAGAACACAATTTTATTCCATATTTACACGACGAGCTGGTAAAGTAGAACGTTATGGAGCTGGAACACGAACACTATCCAACGAACTTATAACCCATGTGTTTGGCAAGAATTTATAAATCGAATCGCATTATAAGGAGAAGTTACATGACATTCTTCTAAAAAAAACTTCTATATTTTCTCTTAGCAGTCATGTAGAATTTATCATTCTGCATCGTTAATTCAAGAAAATCTGGAATTTTGATATCGGATGATAAAATTTAAATAACGCTTCATAATGTAATATGACAATTCTAATAAAATTCTCGAATAAAATAAATTTTAAACCAAGGTGATAGGTTATTATTTTCTGCTTCTGTAGTTCTCGAAAAATTTAATCTAGGATTCCTGTTCTGGACATGCTTTAAAGAGAATTATATTGCTAAGTGTGAGAAAGTGGCACTAAAAGCAACACGAGGTCTATTGGCGATGGACCTCGTAATTTGAACCTCAGTCAAATGACGAGGACAACACCTGAAGTGGCAACCCCTTCTCCCAACATCCACACCACGCCATTGGAGGACTTTTAACCGCAACAGATTTAACGTGCATCAGCCCGGGCTATATGGAGGATCTTTAATGGCATCGAGGCTCGAACCCACGACTCGTTGGAAACAGCTGGCCGCGAGTCCGTTACCATGACTACTAGGCTACAGTGGCCTCAGTTCTGTGAGAACAGTTACCAACTATTATCAGAAATATCTGTCATTGAGATAATCTTTATTTGCTTAGAAACTTAGACTTTCCAATGGCTATATATTTTACTTACATTCATTTTTCCTAAAATCAATTTCTTTGCAATTCAAATTTTGCTTGAAATCCACAAAATTTTAAAATCATATTCTTTAATGGAAAAATTGCCTTTCAACGCCCCCCCCCCTTTTTTTTTTTTGCTATTCATCTCAAAATTTTCACAACTGAAAAATTATCTGCAGTTCATTTAAGGCTGAATTGCCGTGGATATTTTTTCTTCTCTGTTAATAATTTTATCGATGTGTATGAACATGTTGTAATATTATGTTTAGATTTGAGTAGAGATTTTACTAATCATTTTCGTAATTTTTAAATTGTAGAGAGCAGTTTCAATATGTCTGAGAAATATTGTAAATATATTTTACAGAATTTTTGTGAAAATAATATAAATATTTCTTTGAAACGTGTCTTACTTAATATTACTAAGACCAAAACATAGTTAAAACTTTTCGAGCATTTTGAGTTCATTGACCCATAAAAATAATTGAAGGTTAATAATTTTCAAAATGTGTCAAACCAATTCCAATAAATGTTTTTATTATTCTTAAGAAAAAAAAAATTCTGAAGAAAGAATTAATGACAGTCATAACAGCAATAGTAATCATCAATATGCAATATGTCATATTTGTTCGTTAACCGTTCTCTCGGCCACCTATTTTTGCTTGACAATAGTTCTACTAAGCACAGCCTAATACATCTCGAAATTTTGGACCACGGTCAGATAAAGAGGGTGACACTGCAACTGGAACTGCCATCTCCGCATCCACGCACGCCAACGTGAGGACTTTGAGCCACAAGAGATATAACTTGCAACAGCCTTTTTACACGACGAGTCATTAGTGGAACCAAGGCTGAACCTTGCGGCTTCATTAAATTATCGCCAGCCACGAGATCAATGTCAATATCGTTGGCTACTACCCTCCTTAATGGTGGTAGTTACATCTATATTGAAACCAAAGTCTCAAATTCCTCTCGTAGTCAGATGTTAATACAACAAGATATCAACATCAGATGTCATTTATTTATTAACACATTTTTTGGTTATCTATATTTTCTAAACACAAATTTCATTAATATAGCCCAATACGTCTGGAAATTTAGAGCCATGGTCAGATGAGGATGTTGATATTTAAACTGGAATACAGTTCTCCCCATCCACACCAACGTGCGGACTTTGAATCCCCCAGATTTAACGTGCCATTCTACAAATAGTTTTTAATAGTTTAGTTTTGTTTTGTTTTTATCAACGTTGCACTAGAAGCAACACGAGGGCTATTGGCGACGGACTTCGAAATTTTGAACCTCGTTCAATTGACGAGGACGACACCTGATCTAGCACCCCCCTCTCCTAACTTCCATACCACACCAATGGGAGGACTTTGGGCCCCGGTAGATTTAACGTGCATCTGTCCCCGCTACCCTGTGGGTCTTTGTCAGCCAAGAATCGAACCCGCGATTGAACGAAAACCGCCGGAAACGCGTAGTTGGCTACCGTGGTCACAGGGTTTTAATAGAAACAATACTTGAGGCTAGGCGGATGAACCAATCGTCTAAACCACACTATTTGTCCTATATAATTGTATATTTTTAAAAACCAAAGCACATTGAAACAATTATTTAATAATATTCGTAACTCAAAAGATAAAAAAAATAAATGTTGTTTCACTCTTTTGTCATATCCACGTAACTCCAACCGAATAGTTAAATGGATCTTCAGCAATTTTTTCCTTGTCTGAAACTTTGTTGATGAACAGTATCAATCCGAGGGATACACAATAGCAACGATTGGAGAAAAGAGGAAAAAAGTACCTCATTTTTCTCTTACTTATTAGGGTGGAATGGATTGAACTGACAGTAAAAAATGAAGAAAGAAATATTGCTATTAGCGGAGAAAGAAAAAAAGGAGGTACGTGATTCTTATAGTGAGAATCAATATGAAATTAAAATTTCTTTTTGCAGTTTCTATTCAAAATGACTATTAACTAAGAATGTATGTGTGTAAGTGTGCGTTCGATTAAGTTGAATATGAAAATAGAATAAAAATAAGGTTTCACATATTAATAAATTAATTTAATTTGTGACCATATTATATTACCCGTCTTAACTCTCATCTTAAAATTCACTAAAAAGATCTAAATTTAAACATAATCTCAATTGCAGACACACAAAACGATTAAAATATAATTATATCAAAAACATCGTTTATTAATCCTCAAAAAATAAGTGAGATACTCTTCCCAGTTAAGTCCTTATTTACGAATACTAATAACTTCTATACTATATCAAATAATACGCTTACTCGAACAAGATGCGAATACACTTCGACAATGTTGAATCCTAATATCACCAAATCTACACCAGATGACTTCACACTGACGCCTATTTTATTACTGTAACCATAATATTCTCATCTTTACATTTCCTCTTTTATTTTATGGGTTTTCTTCTACTCACATTGTATGATTGCGTCTAAATTTTATAAGCTTTTTTTCTCACATTTTAAAGTGCTCGATTGAGCAGAAATTTTCGGTACACGATTGTTCTTGAGAGGAATATGATAGCTTAATTACAATTAATAAAAATAAATTGATTAAAACTAATTATTTAAATAATTATATTGTATGCCAAGTTTCTCGCCAAGTCGCCTAATTTTCGCAAAGTCCGTCACCAAAGTGAGGATGTAATTGCTTAAACTCTCCATTGTGAATTATTATTCTGTTAAAAAAATTAATGAAAAATTAATTTTTTTAATTTTAATTTTTAGATGATAAATTTAATAAAAGGGAAATAATAAAATATGTTAGTAAAACAAATTATTGAATAAATTCAATTTGACTGAACGGTCCCTTTCGGTCTTAAAATTTAAGGTATAAAAATATTATGTTACTCAAAGAGTGAATTTTGAAGGAAAGTCCATGTAACAAAAAACTCGTTTTTTACCTATGTTATTCTCCCTACACTTCAATTTATACATGAACTTTGGTTTGCTCAGTTGGATGCTAAGTTGGGTCAATATAGTAGCATACAGAAAAAGTCCATTAGGACAGTTGAAGAGATGTATGCCTCATATCCTTACTAAGTCAGGTAGAGTGGACCTCCTGTATAAACGGGCCCAGGTGTAAAAAACAATTTGTGGTGCTTAATCTTTTGGGAAGTAAAAAAAAAAAAAAATACAAACATGAACATAGATATAATGCGAATGTATGTTTATTTTTCATTTTTGCTGATGCATTAATTGTTTCAGAAAAATTACTATGCTTCGCAACTTCTTTTTCGATGCTTAATATAGCATGTGCATTTTAAGCGTTTCGCACACATGTTTGAATAAAGAGTACAGTTTTAGTGGGGATACTTGGGAGTTTCCCGAATCAAATAACAAAAACTAACCAGTCCATCATCAAGAATTAGGTTGAAGATAGTCGAAATTCATAGATCTACAATAATAAGGTTTACGATAAAATGAAACTTACGTCATACTGACTACATACACACACACACAGAAATAGGAATATTGTCAAGTTTTCATGTATAAAAGTACATTATTTTAGTTCTTGATCATGTTGGGGTCCCCTAAATCGGAGGTCCCAATGCATAGCATCCCCCCCCAGATAGCCGAATCTGAATTCAGTTATGCAAAGGAATATAGAAACAAATAATTGACTAAAACTTATAAATTGACTTTATTTGTGGTATAATATAAAACTCTGAAGAATATTTCACATACAATGTGACATTTTCACAGAGGTGAACAAATCATACATCTGTATTCCACTCAGTCATTTATTCAAACGGAAAAATTACACAGAACTCTTGCCGCAAGCTCTCCTAAAAAGAAAAGTCAGCTGCAAGAACACCATCCAATGGGCTTATTACGATGCAAAATAAGAATAAAATTTTAAGAGTTCATTTTTTTTTTTTTTCATATAATGCGCACCAATTACTTTTACAAGGAGCGAAAGCAGAATAATATAATATGAATGTATGATGATATAATATAAATATTTTCTTTTAAATATTTTTAACAATTTTGACTCATTCTCATAAGAAGTGAGTTTGTCTAATGAATATGAAATTTTAAATATTACTAAAGAGTGCAAAATATGGTGAAAAATAAAGATATTGTAAAATTTTATTGATGTCTTTTTCCCGTAATTTTTAATTCTTTTTATCTCAGGACTCTTAACGCTTGTCCGTGTATCGAAAAAAATATCATTTTTCAAAACAATATAATTTACCAAAGAAACAAAGCAGAATATTGAAACTTTTACCAAATAATATTCATATTTTTTTACATTTGTTCGCATATTTTCATAAGATTTAAAGGAATTCTTAAAAAGTTATAATAAAAAATATATTGGAAATGTTTTCAACATTAAGAAAATCTATATTTTGCTGCGCGCATGATTCTGAAGTATATTATTGATTAAAATTTACAAAACTGATGTTACCTTATAAAGAAAAGTTAACTTTCAAAGTTATACAAACTTTTAAAGAAATTTGGAGGAAAAAAAACTTTTTTTAATACAATTTTTTAAAAAAAATATGAAATTTTAAGAAAAAATCCAATTAAAATTCCCATAAAAGATTTTCTGTTAATAATTTGTTTAAAATTTGATGTATAAGTCATAAAAAAACCTATTTTGAACATGTACATAAAATTTCATATTGATATCTTAAATAGTATCCGATAAATCCTGGTTTTATATTTCTGAATATAAAATAAAGTAAATGGTTGTAAAATTAATACCGGAAATCGTTGTTATTTTAGCTTCAAAAGGAAGTTGAAAGAAGAGAGATTTTTTTAAAAAGAATCTAAATAAGAAATTTTTACTTTACTTAATTATATAAAAAGTTTGCGACCATATTAACTTTCTCTTTAATTCTACTTTAACTACAAATATAAATACGACTAAATTGTAATACGCTTGATTATCCAAAGGTTTTGCTGCGTCTATTAATAATTACTATCGTATACCAGGAGGTATATAAAAAACTATTACAAAGTTAATGTGTTATTGAAGTTTAATTTATATTCCTTATGCATCAAATAATTTTGCTACTAAAGAGGCTATTGTTTTAGTCAACGACGAAATGGTCTCCCGTGGCTTTTTAAAAATGCTATCGTAAAAGATTTTGCGTATATGTTTAATACCTACTTTCACCGGCAATGAACTTGATTTTCGAAAATTATCAAAATTTTTTTTACATATTTTCCATTGGATTTAAAGAAAACATAAATACTACTTTAATTCATATTTTAAGCTAATTAATTACTGAAAGAATAATTGCATTCATCGTAAAATATATTCAATTTTTTTAATTTACTTCTAGCTTTAATTCTAATATTTAATGAAACTCAACAAAATTATTTAGAAAAAAAATTATCAACTTTGGTGGTGGAATCTGTTTTTCGCAACGCAATGCGTTGAAAGATTTCTGTTAAGCATAAAAGTTTTCTAGTTCCATTCTTGTTATTTTACTTCTTTTCTTTTTTAAAATGTGTTAATGATTTGTCAAAATAATTATTGCATATGATTTTAAAAAGTAAAATTTGTTTAAATATATTGTTAAAAAATCTAGAAGCTGAGTAAGTTTCTACTTCAGAAAACAAATTTAAATTATTTCCGATTATCTTAAATTTAATTCAGCAGTATGGCCATCATTTCGTTATAATCTATGATGTTCTACAAATGACTATCAAACAACTACTATTCAATGAAGACTAATCTTTATTGAACTTCATAATCCATTAAAAAGGAAGGTACAGATGATGGTAGAAAATTTGCTAAATAGGAATCAATTGTTGACGCTACCTAGGATCTAATCCATTGAAACTTACTAAGTAATCAGTCAAAAAACAGCAAGTTGGGAATAATTAACTAGATTTCAGCTTATTCTTATACTGATAAAAATAATCGGCTAATATTATGAATGTACAGAGATAACTAACATGCGTCTGAAACCAAGAATATAACTAAAAATTCTACTTATTTCAATAACATTATAATTGTTTCCGAATCGGGAATATTACTTATAATCTGGATCTGAATCAAAATCTCAGCTATCCGATAATCTCAAGACATTCTGTCATCAACTATATTCTGGCTATTCTAATCATCTGTCAGCCTTTAAATTTGTCAGATCTCTCTATCCTAATTTTATTCGCTGCAATTCTATCTATATATCAGTTCGTCCGTCCATCCATCCTTCCATCCATGCATACATACATACATACAGAGAGACAGACAGACATATACAGCAATACTGATTTACACAAATCTCGAGCTGTTTTCATTAGCTGAGGTTCTCCAATCAAATAACGTCATAAAGTAACCCAAAATATCATTAAAAGATGAAACGCTCAAAGCCCGTCTCAATTTTTTTACTTTTCTCTCGGTGAAAAATGTTGTGTGTTGTATAACCATGAGATTTTCAGCATACAAAGGGAGAGATTTGTTTGGGGGAGAGATTCAAACTGTATATTTTATTAAACATTTCCTATCCCGACCCCACCGTAAAGACTTTGAGCCAAGAAATAATCAGTATCCATCATCCTCACTACACTACTTAACTACGTAGGTTCCAGGACTCGAAAACGGGACTCAAATAAACAACACTGGGCTTGAGCTTGTGACTTTAACCATTCGGCTATCCAGACTTTCTTACCGATGATAAATATTTTGATGTAAAGGTTAATAAGACTCTGGTACAAAATATAAGAACCTGAATGTTGTATAACCATTATCATCATTTCCATACATCACAAATATTTCTAGTGCATTGTTGATAATTAATGTAAGACTTCAAGAACTTAATTTTTGAGCTTAACTTAATCCATATGCAAAGGATCGCTTGATGGTATGTAGGATTCCGATAAATTTCCCATCTACACATACAGGCGTGAACACGACCAGTTTTGATTTATTTTTCATTTCCTTTGGAAAATTACATAAATAATTAACATATATAAGAATAATAAATAGAAAATAAATTTCTATCTCTATTATTTTTGGATAAAATTAAAATATTGCATTACCACGAGGGGGGATATTTAAAACTTAACGATACTGCGAGTTTACTTCAATCCACTGCTTCCTGAATCCAATCACATAAATTTCATTAGATGTAATTTACACCATTACATTCATTAAGATCTATTAATATTTAGAATAAATTTTATTCAGGTATTTTTGTTATTTCATAGTAAGAATTGAAACTGAACGACACCCTCTCGAACATTGTCCTACGAATTTTTTGAAATAAAGTAAGTTGTGAAACACATGTTATCGTTATTTAATTCTTATAATAAATTGAAAACTGGATTAAAAAATCCTGGATTGCACTGCAATTCATACAATTTTAATACACTAGAAGTATCTCTTAAGCTGCAACAGTAGAAGTGTGCATGCACTAGACGCTAGCGACCGACAGCTGTTTAGCTTGAAGCCTTCTGTTTAGAATGCAATGCCTCTCGTTTATGTAAACAAATTCGTATATCCGTAGCCTTCGTTCGCATTACAAATAATTTTTTTTTTTTGCTCTTGTTGTTTCGTCATTGAGTGAAATGGTGAGTAATGAATTGATGTGAAATTTCATTGAAATTTGGAAATTCCGCTACTGAAACTTATAATTAATTGAAAGAAGTTTATGATAATGAATGTTTATCGCATGCTCGCTTTTTGAGTAAGTTTTGTGTTTTCAAGATGGCTGAGAAGACTTTGAAAATAGGTCACCCTTCCACTTCAGAAACGAATGATAATACCAGAAATGTGGATAATGTGGTTCGATCTGACCGTCGGTTAAATATTCGTGCGATTGCTAAGACAATAAGAATCCAAAAAGAACCCGTGTGGCAAATTTTTCTACTAAGACAATACGCTGGCTCATTCATCATTGTCTGTCAAGAGGTTTCTAGCCAAGTAAAGCATTCCAGCTTTAGACTATCCGACTAATTCGTCAGATCTTGATCCATGTGACTTTTGTCTATTTCCTAAGGTGAAATTTGCATTAAAAGAAACAAGAGTTGAATCGGTTGAAGCTGTGAAGGAAGAAGCGGTACGCTTCCTAAAAAGCTGACAGAAGATTTCCAGTACTATTTCAAGCAATGGAAGATGTCATGGAGCGTTGTAGGAACAAAAGGATGGGTGTAATTTAAAGTTGATAATAAATAAATATATATGACATCAAAATAAAAGTTTTGCGGAGTCAGTCTCTTCATTTAATAGCTACACCTTGTACCGCAATTCGTCTCGATCAGAAAAGGCGTATTAACTAGCCAAGGCTAACAAAAATAGTTGAATGCCCATACACGGCCCGAAATATCGACTATTCAGAATATTTTGGACTAATGTGGTTCAAAAGATGTTTACTTTAGGGGGAGTCTAAAACAGCTGCTTCGTGGCCATTGCCAAGTCACTATGGAACTAAAGAATGTTGAAAATCACGAATTAATATGAATGTAATCCTTCATAGCACTGTAAAGATGGTTTGAGTGTATAAATAGTGTAACAAATCTTTTCCTGCTTAGAACTGTAGAACAATGAATACACGTATGTTGTATTGATGAATCTAATTCAAAGTATTAACTTTAACAAATTAATATCTTTTTCAATAAAAGTCTGCAAGTGAATTATTTATTAGTGATCTCTGATCACCTTTTGGATTATTCTATGTATGAGGGATGTGCCGAAATTAAGTTTTGTCCTTTTTTTAAGAAGGACAATTTTTTTGCCAAAAAATAATAAACCATACCATCATAAACTATACACATTTTACTATTTTTCGATATGATTCCAGTTGACATGAGACATTTAAGGTAGTTTACAATCAGTTTGAACTAACCATTCTGGTAACACTCTGTGCCTGAAATGCAACAAACTACCGTGCAACCTATGCCAACTCAGTAATGTTTCGGATGGACCTGAGCTTGACCAATACGCAGTGTGGAACCACGTCTGGCGCAATAATACACCTGTCCACTGACATAATATCCTGTACTCTAAGAATGTTGTTTTTAATCCTCGATGTGGTGGAGCGCACTTTTTGATCTTCTTCCTGCACACTCTGCCGTCATTCACTGAGTATGCGACACCAGTGTCCAACCATTTGACGAGACATTGCTCGTTCACCATTCATGGTCTGTAGGTTTTCATGCGCAACTGTTTCTTGTTCCCATTCATTCCGGATAACATCACACACTTCCATTGCTGACCACGTTGCCAGTCACGTCTCGGGCACGCTGGCCTGCTGCTACTCTCTATTCTTCGTCGTTCTGCGCATGCCTTATTACACTGGGGCCTCTTCTGTCATTGAATCAGTAACGGGTTTGGATTATGGTGGTTGTTTGTTTCATCGGGTGTACCATGTACTCTTTCGAAAAAATGACGAAACTTACTTCCTTTTAATATATCTCGTAGTATTGTGCCTCCGATGCAGCATCAGATTCATCAGTGAAAAACTGGTAAGCAAATTTACTATATGCCTCAGTGATCAATATAAAATTGATTTTGCCATGTAAATCTACTTGCTTAAACCAACAATGATAGGAGTATCTTAGAATAAAATTTAATATTCTCAGTAAGAATAATATTCAACAAATAATACTACTTTGAGATGTAAAATTATTTATTTTTGAAAATCAGTTATATAATGTTCAACGAATGTATTGAGGTAGAGGATGTTTGTGGAGACCTATTTGTATTCGCAATTTTGTTGTTATTGTTGATTTTTATCTCTATGATCAGATAACACATGGATCAATAAGTCCCGAGACTAACATTGAAAACAAAAATTTTTTTGCAAATTTCTTTTTTATTCATCAACATAATCACCTTTTAGAATGATACAATCGTTCCAACGCTTTTCCAATTTTTCAATACCATGTTTATAAAAAAAATTATCTTTCGCTTCAAAATAAGCTTCAGTTTCAGCGATGACCTCCTCATTTGAGCCAAATCTTTTTCCCTGGAGCATTTGTTTAAGATCAGAAAAGAGCCAGTAGTCACTGAGGGCTAAATCTGGCGAGTATGGGGGGTGGGGAAGTAGATCAAAGCCCAATTCGTTCAATTTTGCCATTGTTTTCATCGACTTGTGGCAGGGTGCATTGTCTTGGTGAAAAAGGATTTTTTTTCTCTGCATGTGCGGTCGTTTTTTTGCGATTTCCTACTTCAAACGCACCAGCAAGTCAATATAATAATCACTGTTGATCGATTTACCTTTTTCGAGGTAGTTAATGAAAATCACGCCATGCGTATCCCAAAAAACTGACGCCATGACTTTGCCAGCTGACTGCTGCGTTTTCGGACGGCTTTCGCCAGCTGTGCGCCACTCAGATGACTGCCGCTTCGACTCTGGAGTGTAGTGATGTATCCATGTTTCGTCCATGGTCACGTAACGACGCAAGAAATCTTTTTTGTTGCGAGTAAATAGCGATAAACAGCTTTCTGAATCATCGACTCGTTGCTGTTTTTGTTCCATCGAAAGCAATCGCGGCACCCACTTGGAAAAAACCTTTTTCACTTCACTTCAAAAAACCTTTTTCAGTAAATACACTTCCATATGATATCTGTGTCATCTCAGCAATCTCACGGAGCTTCACTTTACGATCTTTCATTATAATTTGTGTCACTTCACTCACATTTTCCGGTGTAACGGCTTCCACAGGTCTACCCGAGCGTTCCGCGTCATTTGTGCCACGTACGACCACGTTTAAACTCGGCAAACCACCGACAAATCGTTGCTTTTGATGGACAAGAGTCCGGGTAACATTTTTCAATCCATTGTTTCGCTTGCACGGTGTTTTTACCCATTAAAAAACACTGTTTTATCAGAACACGAAACTCGGTTTTTTCCATTTTTTAAACAAACTACAAAACGACTTTACTCCAACCTCGATAACTCAGCTGTTTCTGGTCCGATCGACTTAAAATTTTGACACGTTTCAAGCAAAGGTTAGTACTCTAGAAAGACCTGGTTTACTACGAGCGCCATCTCTGGGTTAGTCTCGGAACTTATTGATCCATGTGTTAGATGAGACTTTTGATACACAGAACGTCTATCACTTATAGCAGGACAAGTTATGAAGTACATCATCATCCAATTCAGTTTCGCAGGGATGAGAGCACAGCAAGTATTCTCAATCCCATACAAACTGCCGATGGACCACCCAATAATCTGATGCTTCTCTGGTGACCTGAGATTTCCGCTTGAGTTCCTCCTATGATTAGATCTATCTTCCGCCGGGTTGAAGTAGCAAAATACCAGCCATAGACATATTTCAAACAGCAGTCCTCCCGCTCTGCACACTGCACACTAAGGATGGATAGGTTGGGTTAGCAAAAATGTTTGATTAAACTTCTTCCGTACAGATGGAAACTTCCTGGCAGTTAAGGGCGTTATATGTCGGTACATGATTAATTATTTTCAATTCTAATATTCGTTAGAGGATCTAGTGATAAGTCCATTTATTTTTTTCGATTAATCAGAAAAACCACACATGTTAGCATTTAAATATTTCTTTTTGCTGTTTATTTTAGTTTCTTCTTGGTAAATAACGGATCTTCAGTATTTTAAAATAATAAAGCTCAAAGTCGCCAGATGTAAAACTTGTGGCATAAAATAAGTCTATAAATCTCAACGGATACTCAAAGCATAATTCTCATTTATTGGATAATACTATTATGAATATTTCAGATGTCTTAAAACTGAAATAAAGACTTCTTATCAGCATTTGAGATTTGAAACCAAATTCGACTTGTCTTTTAACCAAAGATAAAAAAAAAAGTATAAACATTTCCCTTAGATTAAAGATCCGGTAAGGATGTACTTACGGTACAGGATTTATAGCATAAATTAATTTAAAATACTGAAATGCTTTCAATTGACTTATAATGTAATCCTATAGCACATCTCGTTAGGCGTCTTAAATGTAACCCAAATCCCAAACTAAATTTCAACTTAAATTCAAGCACAGAGAAAATATTTAAAATAGTTAATTATCTTTCATAATAGCTTAATAATTATCTAATAATGGAAATGCTCTGAACCAGTTTCAAATTCATTGCCGCGAGAACTAATAACTTCTTTGATGTAATAAATTATACACTTATTTGAATATCATGCGAGTAAATCCTCCAAATAGTCAATCATTGAGACAGCGTTGGGTTCTAGTCCCACCAAAACACTCGCTCACTTTACACTGGCACTCTTACTATTACCGTAAACTTTCTTTCTCTCATTTCAATTCTATTTCGCTTTTATACGACTTGGTTAATCTGTTCACTCTATTTATATAGTTTAATTGATTTTGAATAGAAAGAAGTTGGTAATTTAAATATAAAGTCAGAAAGAAACGTTAGATATTAGTTTAGGGAAAGTTAGCGAATTGTCTGTGACACAGAAGGTAACAAATGCACACTTCACAATCAGTTCTATAGATTAGCTTTATTTTAAAAGATCAATACAATACATATATATTAATCACACAAAAAACTAATTTAATCACCTAATTTTTCGTATTCTCTAACTTAAAAATGAAAGAGTTCTTTCCTATTTCCTGATACAATTCCAAATTTTCATTTTATTTATTAGAGCATGCGCTCATTAAATCTGTTGAAATTCCTTAACGTAATCATAAATCTTTCAGAAATAATCCCAATTAGATTGAGAGGCGTCTGGAAAATTCCCTAATATTTCATCTAATACCACGTGAGTTACACATGTGATCCCATGTTGTCGGTAGTAATCAATATTATGAATCAATTATTAAGAAAGGTTTCTCTCTTATATTCTCTTCTCTTTCCTGTTGTACAGAACGGCGGAGCTGTGTCTCCGACCTTATGAATAAATCTGTGTTGCCTCTCTCTCTTTCTCTCTCAGTAAAATAAACAATCATGAAATTTGAAATTCGCTTTTTTTAAATTTTTCAATTAATTTTAAACTCTTTTCATATATATATATATATATATATATATATATATATATATATATATGTGTGTGTGTGTGTGTGTGTGTGTGTGTATGACATATATTTACTTGAACATTAATGAAACATTCAATACATGGCCTAAATACTTTTTTATTGTATTGTAGCAGACTTAAATCGGCCACCTAAGTCCGAAGCGAAACTACCATAAAAATCTTAGATGATCAACAGAGAGAGATGTCTGAGCAAGAGAGAGGAAGAGCATAAGAAGCGAGCGCTTTTCGCTGTGTTCTGCTTTTTATACTACGGAAATTTCACTATATATGTCAGAAACCACGTGGTCTGAATCGAGGGACTTCAAGGGAATTCAAGTGAAGACATAAAATCTGGTAGGGATGATCCCTACAGTTTTTATTGTTACATGACTTTGCACATTTTAAGCGCGCGTGATTGAATAAACTAAAAAGAAAAAAAGGAATCGTATCAGGGAATACGAATAAACATTATCTTGGGCAAATTTAGTAAATTAAGTTGTTGTGGTAAGAAATTAATAAGAATTAAGTTAAATCATTACATACATATATATATATATATATATATATATATACACATATATATAAATATATATGTGTGTGTGTGTGTGTGCGCGCGCGCGCTCGTGCGTACATTAACGAGTGTCGCTGATTAACAAAGAAAATGTACTACCCTGCATTGCCTCATTAGTAATTACACTTGTGCATTTTTCTTTTTCTCTCTTGGTCACTAGTTTCATTACTTCTTTTTTCACGTACGTAATGTATTCCATGGTATTAGTTTCTTTAATTTATTTAAATATATTTAATGATTTTGAGCATTTCATGGCAGAGTTAGGAATGTGGAACGGTAAGTACACTAACTTTTGCCAACTCTTTCCATCTTTTGTAGGCATTGTTTATTTCATTATCCTCAGTGTTATATTACACTGGATCTTTTGCCAAATAGGTCACTAGAAACCGTTTACTTAAGCTCTCACGCACCCCAACTAATCAAAGAACTTTAGTGCTGCCAGTGATCTTCTAGTCTCCCAACAAGATCTTGCAATTTCTTCTGAATTGCCTAGTGACCTTACATTTTATTTATCGCACAGTTTGAGAAACGTAGGGGAAAGTCACCGATAATTTTATCAAAATAATTGGTCCATTTATTCGAAGCATGAAATGAATGTTGATATGATGCCAATTTTCTTGAAAGTTGGTTTATGCGGAACTTATTTAACATTCTTGCGGGAAGCATTGAAAAAAAAAGTATTTTATTATAAAAAAACAGGATGAAATTTTATTAAAATTAGAATGTCCACGCAGATTAAATTAAACAAACAAATGTACTAAGGATTACATATATCTTGTTTAATTTATTATTTTTCAAATAATCTATACACGTTTTCTTAACTCATTACACTTTTCTATTTTTACCAAAATTGCTATTTATAAGTACATACCATAATAATACATGGAAATCAGTGATATTCTATATATTATGAAATACTTTTTCTGAATAGTTATACTGATGGTACAGTTACTTCATTAATGTAAAGAAATATGTATATCTTTGCATTTTATAATCTATAGATTTTTTAAAATTTTAATAAATTTTTTAGAATATGTAAATGGAATAGTTCAGTACTCGAAAATTGTAGAATTCTTTTTCGCCACAGCAAACAATAAATTTCCACAAAATATCAATGATAAATATTGTACTTAATATCTAAGTATTACAACGCGTCTCATAAATATATGGTCAGATAAATGTTTTGGAAAAATATTTTAATTAAGCTTTATTGGACAGAATAAAATAATTAAAGTAAAAAAACTCAATATTAATTTATTGCAATTCTGATACGCCAAATAGATTTCACAATTTTTAAAGTGAAAATTTAAATAAAAATTACGAATTCCCAAATATATATAGACAAATAGAATTCCATCTATCATAGTGCAAATTTTAAAACCGTTGTTTTAAATCAATTTGAATAATCTATTAGGAAAGCTTTGAACTAAAGTTTGCAGCAAATCAGGGTTTCAAGAGAACCAGATCTAATCCACCACTGTAGAATTTCCTGCGGGTTAAGATTCGAGTTATTAGCTGGCCAATCTATAAAGGCAATTTAATTCTGTATAAACGAGTTATAGTTGATGTAGAGGTGTAGATCGAAGTGTTCTTGTCCTGCCGGAATATCCAGTTTTCCCACCTCAGAACAATTCGAAGCGAAAGAAAATGAATTTGATGCACATTCTGATAATGTTCTGAGCATTGAGGACTTGTAGGAAAAGTAAAACAGTAGTACTTTTGAATCAAGAGCACACCTCACACCTATGGCAGAACTATCTCCATGTTCTCGACCATGGAAAGTCCAAGACTCACGTCAGAGGTCGTTGCAGTAATATGCCCAATCATCTGAATCATCCATATTAAATCTATTTTCATTGCTGAGTAGATACTTTCTTCTTCCTCTTTACAAAGCTCGAGTTTTTTAACTCATATAGTCACGCTTTTCTGCGATGAGGTTCAGAATTGATGATCGCCGCATGCTATGTTAAACATACATTTGCTTGCTTGTAAGCAAGAAAGAACTATATTACTGGATTCTGGAATGACTCTTTATTGTAAATGTGGAGGGCATAATTTTTTAAAGGAAGCAGCTCTCAAAAGGTGTTTATCTTGCCTTTGATATGTCTGTTTTTAGTCTCCCTATATGCTTCCTTGCTGGAAATGTGCCAAGATGCAATAAAATATTATATATACAAATATGTTGCGTTATATGTGCTCAGAAATTTCGAAATCCGTTATTCCTCTTAACTTAATCGCCAAATTTATAAGCTTGTGAGAACTGAACGGTACGAGGCATATCGCAAAAATCTTCAAATCGAAAAACTTGTTCGGCTTTTATATTTTACTGAAATTACGTTATAGGAAAAGCTCTTAGGGTATGTAAATTTTTTGATTCTGAACATCTAATTCCGATATTTATAGTTGCCCATATATTTTCAAATAGCTCATTCGTTATCAATTCATCTTTTTTCCGACTTCAAAACTGAAAGCAATATTTTAACTATTACATTTATGATGTTCATAATATTATATATATATCGTTCATTATTTTTATTACTTAAGTACCTTATTTTAATCGTTACTTAAAAATCTCGTCTATATATTTATAAGTCTTGGGATATACCCTTAAAACTCGTGGATTCTAAATATTCTAATAAAAAAATTACTTAAAATGACTACATTTCTGGTGAGAAATTCAAGATGAACGTGGAGGAAGATGACCTTACTTCTATGTAGGATTGTTTTATATACAATAAAATAATGACCTAAAGATATACCCTTCCTTAAGTTAAAAAGGAAATCATGGTTTCTTTCAAATACGTTTTATTGTCTTTGGTAAATACGTGCGAAGTGCGCCCGGGATATCCTCTCTTTAAATCCTAGTCAACCACTTTTTACCATTTTTCTAATAACTAGATAATAGTTACTCATAGTGTGGCGCAGTGCAACCAGATTTGGCTCCTGCAGAATAAATCCATCTTTCTCTCACTGAATGAATAAAATAATAAAAAGCGTTTAGACATTTCTAAAATATTCAAATTATACACTACTAATTATTAATATTATCAAAAGTAATTGAACCGGAAGTAAAAAAAACTACCAATCAATCGGGGAATAACAGAACTATGAAACTAAAAAAAAAAAAAAAAATCTCATGTGGCCGCGGTAGCCTAGTGGTCATGGTTTCAAATTCGTGGCCTGAGGTTTTCGTTCAGTCGCGGGTTCGATCCTTAACCGCTAAAGACCCACCGTGTAGCCAGAGCTGAGGCACGTTAAATCTGTCGGATCCAAATTTCCCCCAATTGTGTGGTGTGGAAGTTAGGAGACGGGGGTTCAAGCTCAGGTGTCGTCCTCGTCACTTGACTGAGGCTCAAAATTGCGAGGTCTGTCGCCAATAACCCTCGGGTTGTTTCCAGTGCGTCGTTAATAAAAACTAAACTAAACTAAACCAAAGATTTCATGATGTAAGTAACTTATTTAAATTTTTGTAAACTAATTTATTTGATTAAAAAGTGGAGAAACATGTGATATTTTGTTGTTATCCCTTAAACACTGATTGAAGAAATTTGAAACTGTATTTAAAATGAGATATACAATCCTTCAAATAATTATAAGACCATTTTGTTTTAAAATTTCTGAATTAAATAACGTTCCAAAAAAATTCAAACTAAGTAAATTTAATATTGTTCATTTGTTAATTAGATTTCAATAATTATGAATAATGTACTAAATAATTAAATTGCAAAAAATATTATAAATAAACAAAGAATCACTGTTAACCATTCATATGACCATTTGTCTAAAAACAAAAACAGTATGAAAATTAATATATTAGATCTCCATTTTTCCTAAAAACCGGAAACACTCTGTTTTTTTTATTGAAATAACCAGGTGGTTATGTTCAGTTTCAAATATATTGTGCTTTCTTTTACTACGACTACTTCCAGTTCATGGGCAGCGATAGCTGGTAATTATTAGCATAAACATTGCTACTTAATATACCCCCAAAGGTTTTTTTAAACTATTCCTGGGTGCATTTTAGGTGCACTCGCATAGCGCATTATCCTTCTGAACATCCCGTTAGCACCACCCAACAAAGCCCATATAGAATCAGATGATCATATAACATAGATTGATATTGTGCAGAGCCATAAGTCTCGAAAATTGATGCAAATCGTACAATCAATCGAGACAAAAGGGTCATCTAACCAATAATGATACTCCTCCCAATTGTCAATTGAAACTTAATTCGTCAGGTTATCCCAATAGTTTTTGTAACCATTACGACCGTAAAGGATAAATTTCGTTTCATCCGAAAATATATAATTTGTTTCCATTCATCATTCCAAAACATGATATTTTTATCACTCTCAAACTTTTTTTATCCATGATGTTTCAATAACATCCGTGTTTTTATTTTCACAAATTGTGAATGTATGATTTACTTCCGAGCTATAACATACGAAGTTTTTTTTGTTCTTCTTTTTATTAAGATGTTCCAAACTTTTACGAGTCGAAAGACCTTTTTTAAAATTCCTACTATTAGTTCACACTCTCCCTATATATTTTTATATATCTTGTTCAGATTTTCAATCGTTAATAAAATACTTTTTTTTCATCCACTCCAGTTCAAATACATTGTTTTTAAACTTGTAGTGAATGACACTTAATGTTAATACAGTTTTTTTTCAAATATTAATTCATTTCATTAAATTTAATTGGTGAAAATGCAGTTTTGCCCTACCACTTGGCGCGATTTAAAAAATTTGCCAAACTTGGCGATTTCTTGGCTGAGTGTTAAGTCCGCGAAGCGTACCAGGGTAGCCGTATTTGGCAAAATACCGCCAAATAATTCCTCTCGCTAAGGGTGTTTGGGCTAAATTACATTCCAACCATTTAATTTACCGGATGAATTAAGAAACAAGCTAATGCTTCTACTATGTCATTTGTCTTGCAATGGCACAGTTGGTAGAGCGCCGGCGTAGAATTTTCATGCCTTCGGATCGAATCTCGTCGAAGCATAAAATGTTTTATTTGATTTTCAAATAGTTTTAGTTTCATAAATGAGAAAAAAAAATTATCTTTTATAAGATATATAGCAGGATATAGATTTAGGAATAAATACAGTCAGTGACGAAGCTTGTAGATCGCTGGGAAAAAAGTTTCTTTTGCCACTTAATATTGTGATTCTGTCATATGTATATGCATATTTATATTAATTGTAATTAGTTAAATAAAAGTAACTAAAATAAAAAAAAATCTTTGTTGATCTAAGTAGGAATTTACTTCAATTTTTTTTTTCCTTGTTTAAATTGGCAGTCAAAAACCTATGTCAATCTCTCCATACTGTTGAATTCCTTTTTCTTCCAGACCGTTTTGTTTGAATCTTCTTTTCTTATTATGGAATTATGAATGGCAGTATTACAACGCTTCATGAACTTAAGTAATTCTCTTTTAAATTTACAGTAGAATTATAAAATAAAATCTTTCTCACTTCGCCTTCAGATAACTCTTTACCTTTCCCGATCATCAATTAAATCACGGATAACTCAATCAAAACTCCTATATTTGCTTCTCAGATAATGAGTCAGGAAATACTAACGCATGCGTATTATAATTATTCTGATACGAACGTATATAATGTGGTAAATTTTAAATTTAAATTGATTTTTAAATTTGCAATTAGTACAGATAGTGATTCACGGTCTATTTTTAAATATACAAACATAAAATTTGTATATTATGTATTTTACAGAAATGCACTAATTCGTTAGCAGTCTTATAATTTCTTAACGCGCTACAGTGCTTTATGACATAAAAGTATTCTATGTTTCTTTTTCCTTAAAATGACGGGTTTTAGGCAAGTTAAAATATTTATGATTTCTAATTCAATTACGTTATAATCGTTTGTAATACAATGAATTTCTTTTGAACCAAATTAATCGATAATATTCAAAACTTGAGATAAAAATAAGGCTTTCGATTTTCAATATTCTGCCAGAAATATTTCTTTTTAGTGATGCAATATTCTAGTAAATGCTATGCCAGAAATGTCTTTGTATTTCATTGCAAACAATTATTATAACATTTGAGTCAGTATTTAAAGAAATATCAAGTATTTTCATTGGATCAAGATTTTGTAAGATAACAAACAAACCTCACAATTATAAGTCTTGCTCATATGATGACAATTACCGTAGCGGTGGCGTCCTATTTTCCACTCCTAGGTACAACATTAACCCAAGGTCTATTAAACGAGTGTTGGTTCTGTGCTGTACAATACTTTTTGAAGTCCTTATCATAAAAAAATTCAATTCGTGTTACTTAGAGGCATGGCTATTAAATAACAAGACTACCACTGATGCATATTCGTACTCCGCGACCTGTGTTTGCATGAGAGTTATTTTGATTTTGCTTCCCCGGAAAAATGTTAAGTTTGCAACGAATTACTGTGAAATTTCATATGAAACATGAAAAAAGCGCTACTGAAACTTATAATTTAATGAAAGAAGTGCATGACAATAAATGTTTAACGCATGCACGTGTTTTTGTGTGGTTTAAGTGTTTTCAATAAGACGGAGACGACGCTGAAGATGATTCACGCCTGCTTCACCCTCCCACTCACTATTGGAGGTTAAAATTAATAAAAAGAAGTGTATGGTAATGAATACCTATCGCGTTCATGTGTTTTTGAGTGGCATCAACGTTTTGAAGGTGACCGAGAAGATGTTGAAATGACTCACACCCGGGTTGCTCTTTCTCGTTAAAAACTGATGACAATATCGAAAGTGTCGGTAATCTACGACCTGACCGTCGGTTATGTATTTGTGCAATTGCTGAGACTGTAGGAATTGACAAAGAATCCGTAAATATTTCCACCAAGGTAATGCGCCGGTCATTTCACGTTGTCTGTCAAGAGGTTTCTACCCAAGTCCAGCATCCCAGTGTTAGAATATCCGCCTTTTTCGCAGGAATTTCAGCTATGCTACTTCTATCTGTTACCTAAGGTGAAAACTGCATTAAAAGAAACAAGATTTGAGTCTATTAAAGCTTTGAAAGTAAAACGGCACGTGTCCTGAAGGAGCTGACAGAAGACTTCCAGCACGTTTTCGAACAATGGAACATTCGCATGGAGCGTTGCAGGGATAGAGGAGGGACGTATATTGAAAGTGATAATAAGTAAATATGGATGAGATCAAAATAAAATATTTTACAACTTTAGTCTCGTTATTTAATAGCCACACCTCGTATTAAATATCGAAGCACTGTATAATAACAATAAAATAAATTGAAAACGGCTTTTCTTGTACCAATATTCTTTATTATTTTTTAATATTTATTCGGGTTATAAAAGGCCTACACCTTTGGTAGCGAGTTCATTTGACGATGAAATTTTTTAAATCTTTATATTGGGTAGCCATCATCTTTACGATCTATATTGCCGATTCACCAAATTTAATATTTATTACCGTAAAGTTATCATACCTCTAAACCTCAGGCTTCACAGAAACAATTGCTATAAAAAAGGAAATACCTTATTAAAATTCCAAATGCAATTTTATTTACACTACCGAATTATTCTAAAGTTATGTTAACAAAAAAAAGATTTAAAACAAACGTTTTTTGTGCTAAAAATTAATCATTAATCAAAATTAATCAATCATTATTAGTTCAATCATCAATCATTCAAGTAAAAATCAATCATTGTTTAATATTAAAATAAGAGCAAAGAGTGAATAATCAAAATGGACAGTAATATTCTTTTTGGATTTTAAAATAAAAACAGACAATAAAATATTAAATTAGATATATCTTAGCACAGTAAATATACCTTATGCAAACTAAATGTAATTATTATATTCAAAAATAATTGATATCAATCTTTTAGAACTAAACACTATGTATCCTTTATTTTATGTCAATGCAATTTTGTTGACACCATTTTCTCTAAACAACAACATGTTAGCACATATTAAAAACAATTTATTTTTTAAAAATTTTAATTTGCATTCGTTTTCCAGCATTTTGATTGTCATTATTAATTTTACCTCTAACATACTTCAAGCTGTATTTATTAAAAAGTATTCAGTAATAAAAGGAAGCATGATACACATAGTCACATTTTCTCAGTTTTACGACACTGTTAGCATTAAAAGTTAAAAATATTCAACGATAGTTCCGAAGCAATTAGCATGCTAATAACTATCCTCTTTTACTTGCATTTTCTCAATTTTTTCTCCTTTGGAAGCCCGAAGGGTTAACCTTATTCCCTCCTGAAAATCCCAAGTAGAATCTTGCTATTTTTAAGTTCGATATTTCCACAAAGTTTATTTAAATAATTGCACATTTCGTAACTCTTCCTTGAAGGTATTTTCGCATGATTGATCTTATCTTAACAATATTCTATTTTAAGATCGAAGGTTAAGACACATCCATGGAACAGAAAATTAAAAACAATTTTTAACAGATTTTAAGTAACCAAAACTTTGCTACGTTAATTTATGCACAGAATCATATATACATTTATAAAAGGAGAAATGTTTCGTCTTCTTAAAGTGTTTCCAATAACAAAACGATAACAGATATAAACGCTTAAAATTCCAAATTATTTCTTGTCTACAAAGAATTCAATAAACGAAAACAATTCATTTTGAATTCTAATTTTTAAAAGTGATAGTGCTTACAAATTATATTTGTCATTAAATTAAAGACATTAAAAATAAAGATTACTGAAACTTAAGATTTAATTGATTATATGTAACCATTACGGAATTAACTACAGGAACAAATACAAAAAAGTGAAATAAAAAGACAGAAAGAAAAAATGAAAATCCATAAAAATGAAGTGGAAATAAAGCTATTTAATTCTACTGCTGGTTTAGGACAATGAGACATGCTTAAACATGTATTAATGATCAAATATTCGCATATAGTAATAACTTGGTTGGTTTTATAAACGTCGCTCTGGAAGCAACACGAGGGCTATTGGCGATGGACATCGCAATTTTTATCTCAATCAAGTGACGAGGACGACACCTGATCTGGCATATGCCCCTGTCCTAACCTCCACACAATGCCATCTGGTGGACTTCGAGCAGTTGTAGATTTAACCTGCATTAGCCCCGGCTACATTGTGAGTCTTTAGTGGCGTCAAGGTTCAAACTACGATTCGAAGAAAACCACTGCCTACGAGTTCGATACCTCGACCATTAGGTTACCACGGCCATCAGTAATAGCTTTACAAAAAAAAACGGTTAAAAACTTAAAACTCAAAAACTATGAAGTAAATGGTACGTCGAGCGAAAAGAGACAGAAAAAAAGAGAATCACAAAATAAATAAATAAATAAAAATAAAAAAAACAATAATAAAATAAAATAAAATAGTATCTTCAAATAAGAAACGCCCTTCAGCCCGGACATTTGGTCCCTTAAGTGGAGGGGTTCTTTTAATAAAAGGTAAATGCATATATCATTCAAAGACCCAATAACAACAGAATTGTCTCTTGCACGAATTACTAGAGAAAACAAGCAATGCTCAGAATGCACTATATTAAAATTTACGAAGAGACAAAATCATATGAAATAAAAAAAATTGATTAAAAAAAAAACTTATATTCATCAAGTCATGTTATCGTAAAAAAATTTTTAGCTCTCAAAACAGTAATTATCTAAGAGTCAGTACCGACATTTATGCACCAAATTTATAATGAAACATTTTCACAAGAAAATAATAATTTCAAAATAATATATATTTTTTTGCTCTTATGTTTTAAATATATGTATATATTCCGAATAATTTTTCTCTAGCAAATAAAAATATGAATTCACTGACGGAAAAAAGCGTGAGTTCTAAATGAAGAAAATTATCCGTCTTTCCTGCGCAAGCGAAATCAGGGTTTTCTTCGAATAATTTCTGAAATAGATTGCTACCATTGATGCATTAAACTTAATTTTTTAATTTTATCTTTCATAATATTTACAGCTTTATATATAGAAAATGTCCCTGAAAAATGCACTTGAAAAATGTGAATAATTTTCTGGCGCGTTTTTCTGTAGGATAATGCTTTTTTCTTACTCATAATGCTGGTACAAGAAAAGAGATAAAGCTTCTGAATATAATAAGTCAAATATTAAAATTAATTTTTCCATGAGACTTTTGGAGGATTTTTCTCCAATGTTATATTTTTACCTTTGCTTGTAAATAAGACATCTTAACTTCAGGTTAATATGTACTCATATTTTGTAAAACTCAACTAATTAGAATAGATATAGAGTTTTAAGACAGTTTGAAAGAATATTTTTTATTGTGGGCCTCAAAAAAAAAAAAAAAAAAAGATAAAAGACTCGAAATTCAGAATTTTAAAATCTCTAAATGTTGTTTTTCTTTTATTAAATGCATTGCAAACAATTTCAGCAGTGTTTACACATATGATATACGTGTGTTAACATGTTCTTGTTTAGAGAAATACCGTCAACGAAAATGCATGGGATTAAAATAAAGGATGCAATGTGATAGGCTCAAAAGGCTGACTTTATAATACATTATGATTACAATAATTATATTTAGTTTGCTTTTAAGATATATTTGCTAAGATATATTTAATTTAATATTTTATCGTCTGCTTTTATTTTAATATCCTAACAGAAGATTATTGTCTGCTTGAGTAATTTATCGCTTGCTCTTATTTTCATAATTAATTTAGTAATATTGATTTTTATGGCAGAATCGTCAGTTTTAATTCATTTTAACATCGACAACGTTTTTGTACTTTGGAATTTTATACATGTGAAAATAAAAAGTGTATAAAAGATCCGAAGAAATTTTTTTTTCTTTATTGTCAATGCTTCTGTGGAGCTTGGATACAGAAGTATATTTACTTTACGCTAATTAATTCTCCTCTTGAATAAATCTACTTATTTTAAAACTTATCAAAAAAAAAAGTTAGCAAATGTAAAACAAGGATTGTGAAGTCTCTCCGGGGGATTATTTAATGTTTTAAAACTTTATTTAACTCTTTTTTCATTTCAATAGAAAAAATTCATATTCACTTTAAATCCAAAAAGCGTCGCATGTATTCTAAATCAATTCTTTCAAAGAAAACCTTAATTATTTCATACAGACAAATCCAATTTCTTGGACTTCGAAGTGAATGTTGTAATAGTTCTGAACCCATGTATTTATCCAAAGTTTACTTTACATTTATAATTTTATTGTTCTCATCATTAAGCGGTCAATTAATGATCGCCTTGTATCCGTGAAATTCACGATTGACTTTTCACTTTTTGATCAGCAGCGGCTCTCTTCAGCCACGGAAGGAATAAAAAGAATCCTTCATACATAAGCCACAAGAGAATTATTTTTGGCCTAGTTGTTAAAGTTACTGCAAAACAAATTTGCATTCCAGACGCTAAAACGTCCCACTACGTGTCTAACTAAAACACCTAGTCACAATACAAAACCACTGATTTACCGACTATAGCGCAAGCACCAAAAATACTAACCAGATCAACTAGAGACAGTCATTAGCGAAAAGCGACCGTAAAATACAACAAGGAAGGAATGTATATCAAACGAAGTAATGACTGGAAAAGTAACCTTCTCTAAACTAACGTTCAAAAAGTTCTTTTTCGTTTTATTGTGTAGATGCTGGAATTGGAGTATGTGGCGACATTCTTCAACAATGAGAGGATTAAAAAATTTCTTGAAAACTATACCTAAGGGTAAGCATTTTTGGCTTAGTTGTTAAAAGCACGTCACCAGGCCAATTTTCTTTGGAACCTATAAATAGAGGGCTCGAATCGAATCATCACTCAAGAACAATCAAGCTGTCCACTACGGAGTAGAATATCTGTTTTCCCAAGTTTGCCTCCAAAGATGTAATTAACATCAGTTTGGGAGGTGAATATCACAAAATATTTGATTTGCAAAGGAACATTTATTTATCATAAATAAACCGGCCCATGTATCTAAAATTCTGTTTATGCTACGTGTACTGCATATAACGTCATTCATGTAAAAAATATTTAAAAATTGAAATTGGATTTGTTAATCTCATTCAAACATATACTTGTAATTTTTCATTTTTTATGTTAATTTTTCGAAAACGTAGAATATTTTAAATGTATATTAATTAGAGTAAAGTAAGTCCTAGTCTCCACAGAAGCAAATTAACATAATTAAAAGAATATACTTTCGTCAAATTCCTAATGCGTTTTTATTTTCTCCAGTAAAATGTTTTAAATTACAAATACATTGCCTCTTTTAACAACAGTAAAAACATTAAAGACAGACGATTATGCCATAAAAATCTTTTTCTTAAGTAATACATTAAAAAGCATGAGCAAACGATAAATTATTAAAGAAGAAAATAATATTTTGTTCGGGTGTTAAAATAAAATCAGACGATAAAATATTAAATTAAACGTGTTAAACTAAAACTAAATGTAATTATTAAACGAATAATAATGTCAATCTTTTGTAACCAATACCTTGTATCCTTTTTTTTATGCCCATGCAATTTTGTTGATGCCCCTTTTTTAAAACAACAACAGCATATTTTAGAAACATACATTTAATAGATCTGGCATCACTACTGCTGACTTTAGTGGATTTTTGAAGTATTGTGAACGGCATAAAGCGTAGAACGCAAGTTGAAAAAAATATATCAACATAATTATCATTATCGAATTTATTGAGATAAATACTAACAAAATTTAATGGTAAAATTATTGTAAATATTTTGCCACAATACTACCTATTTATCGCATTGTTGAATAAATGCTTTGTTGGATATTTTCTCGTATGAATAAAATGTAATTTTGCATATATTTCTTAAGCTTTAGCAAAATAATTTAAACATTTATAAATAGTCTTTTTCATTTAACTCCAGATAAAAAATCTTTACTTCTTCAGCCTTGATTTACTGCTCTCCTTTTTCCTACTTTGAACTTGATTGATATTTTTATTCTGTTTGTTTCGGGGTATTTTTCAAAGAGCTCTTTGTTGAGAACAGTGATTTGTCTGTGTAGTAGAAAAGAGATGTTTTATGGTTGTTTAGTCTGAGAAAAATCTGTGTCTGTCTTTAGGGCGCTTAAATACTTTCTATATTAATTATTATTTTAAAGGCTGAAAGTGTCTAAAGTGTGAAAAAATGCTGTAATTCCTTTTTAAAATTATTATGTCTTGACAAATTGTATGCTTGTATTTCTGTCTGGTTTTTTTCCCATTTTGTTTGATAGTGCTTTTAACAGTTTCCAGTTTCTAATTGCTACATTTTCGTTCTTTCTTTTTTTTCTTTCTTTTAATTTAAAAATTTTAGTTAGTTAGTCTATATTACAAATTCTTTTACACCAGCATATGGTATAATAAAGTTTACAAATATTAAAATAACTGTTGTAGTAATATGTACGTAATATCTACTTCATAATCATTTAATTGACAATAGTAATTTTGAGTCTATACCTTTAATCTACAAAACTTTTGTAACATACTCTGTTTCATTATATAATATTGCAAACTTTATGTAACATAGCTGGCATCACACACACACACAAAACACTCCGATATGTGCTGTTTTACTAATTAAATATCAAAAATTCTAACCATTTTATGAACATTCTATAGTTATTATCTGGTGTTTGAGAGACGAATATTTATTTTGACTTACAATACGTTTTTCATGTAGATAGATCTAATATTTAAAATGTTGCCATTAAAACTTTCAACGATTCAACACTCCGACATTTTTTTTTCCATTTTCGACACTCTATTGCTATGGGAACAATATGAAAATAATTGGATGAATTTGTAAAAACGAGGGTCAAGAATGTTTAATACAAGCTTTCATTTAACATACTATGTTCATGTTTATGCATCTTTCCTGTTCAAAATTTTTACTCGAATTTTAACACGCTTTCTATCATCCGATCGAGCTAATATTTTTACTACACGTACAATTTCGATAACATAAAATATGGTACAAGATGTGGTTGTTAAATAACTAGACGGACAGTACTACAGAAGAGATTCGCATGCACCAAACGCCAGAGGACCGATAGCTGTTTAGAGTGAAACGTTCTCTTTCGAATGCGTTGCATTTCGCTTCTGAAAACAAATCAGTATACCCGTACCTTTCGTTCGCATATAGTTATTGTTTCGTTTTGCCGGAAAAATGATACTTGAGCAATGAATTGGTGTAAAATTTCACATGAAACTTGGGAAACCCACTGTTGGAAGTTATAATTAATTGAAAGAAGTGTACGGTAATGAATACCTATTGCGAGCACGTGTTTTGAAGGGCATACATGTTTTGAAGATGACCGTGAAGACGTTGAAATGTTTCACGCCCGGGTTGCAGTTGCACTTTAAAATCGGTTGACAATATCGAAAATGTCGATAATCTAGTACTACCTGACCATCGGTTAAGTTTTAGGGTGATTGTTGAGTCTGTAGGAATCCAAAGAGAATACGTACGGCAAATTTGTCTACCAAGATAACGCGCCAGGATTCCACATTTTCTGTCAACAGCTTTCTATCCAAGTACAGCATCCCAGTGTTACACCATCCGCCTTATTCGCCGGGTCTTGCATCATGCGACTTCTCAGGTGGAATCTCCATTAAAAAGAACAAGAAAAGAGTCCGTCGAGGCCTTGAAAAAGAAAACGGCTGGCGTCCTGAAGGAGCTGACAGAAGCAGACTTCAGGCACTGTATCGAACAATGGAATATTCGCATGGAGCGTTGCAGGGATAGAGGGGAGGAGTATATTGAATGTGCTAATAACTAAATATGTGTGACATCCAAATAAAAACGTTTTACTGCGTCAGTCTCGTTATTTAATAGTCACACATCGTATGCTCATGTAGTGACGGACTTGGGGAGGAGGGAGGGAATTGGACGTCACACAAAACCACGTTGAATTGACTTGAAATTTTACACACACTTGTGAAGCTCACTTAATTGCAGTTTACTTTTATAATAAAGACTAAAAAGAAATAAAAACATATGTAAAACATATTAATCAATATTTTGTGTAAATGTGGACTGAATCCTATAGAAAAGTTTTTAAATGTTAAATAATGTATGATTTATTTGCAATTGAGTGTTAGTTATTCTATTGATCGCGCGCATATATAAATAACTACTTATGGTGCTCATTTTGTTGGTCATTACCTATAGGTATCTTAGTTAAGTGTAACAGCCTTTAAAAGTTATATATTATTTTGTATTTGTTAAGAAAAAATACTTCTTACACTTTTTAGTCCGCTTTTAAATATAAGCTTTTTTTGCGTGCAATCGAAATAATTATTATTGAAAATAAAGCAAATAGAAATAGTCAGAATAAAGTTTGTTACAAAAAAAAGAAAAGATGTATCGCGTGTGTGTATGTCTCTTATTAATTTATACAAATAATAAATCCTATTGAGATTCTATGAAATTTGATAATTTAATAGAACTCTTCTAGTTGAAATTACGATGTTACCTCCGCAAAAGTGCAGCAAAATGTTTTTGAATAAAGCAAATTAGATTTGCGAAACTTAAAAATTCTAATTACTCATTATATCGATAGAATAATGAGCTATATATTTTCCTTGTTATCACCGCTTTGTTTAGTAAAAGATAATTATGTGAAAAGCAGGTGTCGATCATTTTTGAAGAAAATAAATATAAGGTTTTCTGATGTCCTTAATTTTGATTTTAGAGGTATATATAGCATAGTGTAAATAAGACTATGCCATACTATATACGATGCGAAGCTCGAAGAAATTAGAATGTTTATTTTTAATCAATACAAATGAATTTTTAACTAATTCATATTTAAGTATGCTCTAAATTTTTGTACTGAATGAGCTTGATGTGAATTTCAAGCCAAACAGTAAATTTATAGCTTGAAACGGGTCAAATAAACACATACTATGTTTAGATATACGAAGAATTTCTAAAAACACTTGTTTTTGACAACAGATGGCGTTTTTAAAGTACATTTGTGTTATCATTGTGTTGCCATCTGTTAAACGACATAAAAAAATGTGACACTGAATCATACTTTAGTTTTTATTTCCTCCCCATCGAATCGTCATCGCAGATGGTTCCTGGATTCATCATAGACCGGAAACCAAACATCTTAAAAAATGTTTGCTTCAGGTTAATTAAATGGCGGGAGTGGCGTTGTTTTATCAAGTCGTGGGTTTGAGTCCCGAGGCAAATAAAGGTACGATTTTTTATATAAGTAGTACCATTTTCTAGTGGACAAGATAACCAAATCGTTGTCTTTACATATCAGTGACGTGAGTTTCTCACATTCAGCGCTCTTTACGAAACCTCGCCTTCTGACTTGCATAGACAATGTTTCAATGATGCCATCCACCACTATATTTATGTTGTCAGATAACGGTTTCGCATTCCTAGGAAACCATAACTTTAATGCCACCGTGTAGCGGTAATACTGCACATTAAATCTGTCGAAAGTCGTTCTTCGTTGCTTGATGGTAGATAAAAATATAAGCATCCCGTTGCCAATAGCTCGTGTGTAGCTTCTAAATGTGCAAGGTGTGGCTATTAAGTAACTGGACTGACGCGGTAAAACATTTTATTTCGATGTCTCGCATATTTACTTATTATTCTGTTCAATATGCACCTCTCCTCTATCCCTACAACGCTCCATGCGAATCTTCCATTGTTCAAAACAGTGCTGGAATCAGTTCCTTCAGGATGCGTACCGCATTCTCTTTCACAGCTTTTTAGACTCAAATCTTATTCATTTGAATACATAGTTCGCTTTAGGCAACAGATAGATAATACATAGCACAAAATCAGGCGAATAAGGCGGATAGCCTTTCACTGGAACGCTGCACCTGACTAATAACCTCTCTACAGACAATGTGGAATTAGCCAGCGCATTGTTTTGATGGAAAAATTTGCCTTACTGATTTTTTGTCAATTCCTATAGTCTCAGCAATCGCACTAATACGTAACCGACGGTCTGATCGAACCAGATTACCTATTTTTTTTCCCGATAATGTCATTCGTTTTTGACATGGAAGGGTGACCCGGGCGTGTATCATAATCAACGTCTTCTCGGCAATCTTTAAAACGCTTAAATCATTCATAAACACTTGCACGCAATAAACATTTGTTGCCATACACTTCTTTCGATAAATTATAAGTTTGAATAATGTATTTCCAAGTTTCTTGTGAGATTTCACAACAATTCGTTGTTATCTTTTTATTTTCCCGGGGGAAACAAAAAAACAAAAAAAAACTAATGCGAACGAAGGCTACGACGATACGGAGAAGCGAGAGGCAAAAGAAAACTCTTCACTCTAAACAGCCATTATTCTCTGGCCTTTCGCGCATGCGTATTTCTGTAGCAGCGTTGTTTCGTTATTGAAAAGCCACACGTTTTAATATCAATGAACAATTAATCAATGAAAATTGGTGAATTAGCTCCTAAAAATTGGTTGAAACGAAAGATATTCCTATGATATACGACAGTGAATTACTCCTATTCCTGTTAATAACACGAGTATTTTCTGAACCATCCTCGTATTTTATTCAACAAATACAAATCACTTCTTTTAGGGACTAGAACATTAATCCTCATCTATACCTTACTGACCTAATTCTTTGCTTAATTCTACTAATTTTTCTCAATTTGTT
Source organism: Nephila pilipes (assembly GCA_019974015.1). Lineage (NCBI taxonomy): Eukaryota > Metazoa > Arthropoda > Arachnida > Araneae > Nephilidae > Nephila > Nephila pilipes. The sequence continues at coordinate 173,880 of BMAW01067305.1, read as the reverse complement.
AATAAGTTACATTGTTCTAGAATAATCTTTGTTATTCTAGAACAATGTAGCATTTGTTATTCTAGAACGTTTTGTGGAGCATTGACGGGTTTTGTCACCGTAAAAAAGCTATTACCATTTTTTTAAATGTTTTCTTGAAAGAAAACAAATCTTCCCGTATTTTGCAGCTGAATTACGTCCATTAATCTTTATTTCTATACTTAACGGTATATATTTGATAAAATATATAAAACATTGTTTTTATGTTTTGCTTTATACTTCTCTCAACGAAAACTGTAAAGTTATTTTTTAAACTAAAGAATTTCTTTACTTATTTTTATGAAAGATATCTCTAAATGGTCCATTAAGATTTTAACAGTATTGATTTATACGTTTCTTAGATTAAGTAGAGTTCTAAAGAAACTAAAAAGTTGTTAATACAATACCATGAAGAAAATTATTTACCCAGAGTAAAAGTCTGCAAATTGTTCAAACATAACCAAACTTTAAAATAAAATTTGGATATATTTTTATCTTCAATGTATGATCATTTTTTTTCAAAATGGTTCATTAAGCAATTCTGTAAACATTTTACAAATTAAACAATATTTTATTGATTAAAATTTATCAGTAGATTCGAAATCATCTCCTCCTATTTTTTTAAAAAAACTTTTTTAATTAAAATGTTTTTAAACCATGCTATTTGTTCAAGTCCTGATCCCAGCGCAGACCCATCATGTAGCGGAAACGAAGAGTGTCAAATCTGTCGAGGGTCAGAGTCTTTGCATTGTAACGTTGCGGATGTTTGAAGAGGGGTGCCAGCTCAGATGTCATCCTCGTCTCTTGGCCGTAGTTCAAAATTACAGAGTCCGTCACCAATAACTCTTATGATGCTTCTAAGTGTGACGTTAAGTAACAATCAATGAATCAATTTACAAATAATGTTAGTTGTTTCTTGAAGTTATGAATATTTTGAATCTTTCCGAAATATTAATATTTAGAATACGAAAACTATTTCATTTTAATCCTAATTTCTTATAGAAAATTACTGATTTAATGATATATATTCACTTTATGATACATAAAAATGCGAAACATGATGAACTAAATTACTTTTTTTAGATTTATTTTAAGAATATCGACTGAATTGTACATTTTCCATAAAATATATGGAATAATTAGAGACTTTATCTAGTTAGCCTGTGATTTGATTAAAAAAGAAAAAAATAATAATTAGATTTGCTCAGGTTTCTATTAAGATATTGATTAAATTCTGATAAACTTCGTTTATTAGCTTAATGGAAACAATTCAATTTACCGATTCTTGCAATTATCTCAGATAAAAAAAAATCTTCATCAGCTGCAATTGTAATTCCCTTGAACATTAGGCCTAATATCCTAAAAAATGGTCGTGGTAATAAACCAGTCATGAGCATATGAATGACTGTTTTTCAGTCGAATAGTATGTTCCAGTTCTGATGTCATAAAAGAAAGATCGGGAAGCAGAGCTCATACACTTTAAATCTATTGGGGATCAAAGCTCTTAGGTTGGGAGGGTGTGGTGTGCCAGAGCTCAGGTTTCGTCCATATTCTTTGACCATCTCTTTACATTACGAAATCAGTCGTCAATAGCCTTCCGGTAATTTTATATGTGACATTATCAGAAAATGAATCAAAAACTGGAACTTCAAACTCACGTCAAATATATTTAGTATTTTAAAATAAAGCTTATTAAATTCCTACTATTAGTTCACACTCTCCCTATATATATCTTGTTCCAATTTTCAATCATTAATAAAATACTTTTTATTCACTCACTCAAGTTCAAGTACATTTTTTTAAACTTGTAGTGGATGACACTTAAAGTTAATACAGTTTTTCAAGTATCAATTAAATTTAATTGGTGAAAATGCAGTTTGGCCCAACCAATTGGCGCGATTTCAAAAATTGCCAAACTTGGCGATTTTTTTTTTTGCTTGAACGTTAAGTCCGCGAAGAACACCAGGGTAGCCACATTTGGCATAATACCGCTAAACAATTCCTGTCACCAAGGGTAGTTGGGCTAAACTACATTCGACCAATTTCATTAAGCGGATGAATATACTTTGGCACTTAATACTGTGATTCTGTCATACGTATATACATATTAATTGTAATTATTTAATAAAAAGCAACTAAAATGAAAATTTTCTTTGTTGACCTAAGTAGGAATGGACTTAATTTTTTTTTATATTACTTGTTTACAGTTTTATTTTATTTAAATAAAAATTTAACAAAAGTACTCTAGGAAAATTTGAAAAAATATATTTCTAAAGCTACAATTTAAAATGTTTCATAAATAAATCCACGTTGAAAAATTGTGTTATTTTTATTCAAATATATTTTTTCAACTAAATCTGATAAAATAAAATGCGAAAAAGTACGAATGATCAATTTACTGATATATGATGTTTGTTATTTTGTATACATTATATGTTTATAAATCGTTTTATTTAAATTATTTTTAAAGTCATAAATAAGTTATTTTTTTAAATAAATATTGCTGGAATTTTAAATGTGAAACAGCTTACCACGTAAACTGTACCATAAATATTTAAAAATTAAAATATATATTGTATTATTTATTTCTCGAAAAACTTTATTTTTTCTTTATGCCTTTAAGTTTTTATATTTTGTTAAATTGCAAAAAATTAATACTTTTTAGTTCCTGTTACGTTATTAAAAAACACATTTTTATTACCACCGAAAATCAATAATTTTTATAAAATTGGGCACACTTATTTCACAAAAGAACTGAACAAAAATTATTCAAAATATCTAATTTGTCATTGGGTTCGAATAATACTTTCATTCATTGTTAACTTTTTAGCATTGCTGAGGAAAAATTCTTTTTTATTAGACTATTGTAACAAATATGCTTCTTAAAATTTTAAAATATAAAATATGATGTTACCCTAAATGGAATTATCTAATATTACAATATATTTAATTAACTTTTGGTTAAAAAATTTTTTAAAGTACTTATGGATTATATATCTTATATCTCTGAAAGATGGTCTTTACTCAGAACACATTGGAGATTGACTAATGAATACACATGAGGAAAATCAATAACCTATTTTCCCCCTTTTTGAAAGAAATGGAAACTTTTATTTAGATTTAATATTTCATTTACTTATTTATTTATTGAGAACAAGAATGCAAAATATTTATTGTGACTAGTCAACATTGGATACTTATTTCTTCAAAATTATATGTTCGCGAGTATACATTTGGCTCACTTCCAGCAGAGCTCTTAGTGTTATCGACAAAAAAAATCATCTACCATTGCTTGGAAAAGTTTTCTTAAAAGCATACACACAATGTCACAAAATTGCTCAGTAGATCGTGAAGACTTCTCGTAAGTTTTAAAACATTTATTGATTTTTAAAGTATAACTTTTATGAATTGAATTTGCCGATATATATATATATATATATATACATAACGTAAAACTATTTTTTCACCAAGTAATAATACATACTTATGATAAAATCACAGTATCAAGTAGATTTCTGATTCATATATTCTTACGATAGATGCTAGATTACGCAATCAGTAAGTTTCGTTTATTTCTATTTTTTTACAATAATAAGCTTTTGATTACTTATTTTATATCCTCTGTTTAGGATTTGGAAACCTGTACCTTTAAGACATGTAAAAACTTTTACAATAAAACACATTATCTTTGATGTAAAGTGAAGAAATCTGTTCTTCCGTCCTGTTATTATATATTATCATGTCATCAGAGAGATTATTAAAAACTTTTATACGAAAGACATAAGGGAATTTCCATTAAGTTTGATAATTCAGAAGTTAAAGGGTTTTTGCGATGTTAACAAGTAAACAAAACACGCCCAATTCTTAAAGAGGATATAACAGCATTTAAAAGGGAAAATCAAAGTCGTCTTCCAAACTTGATATTGAAAGTTTTGGTAAAAATAGCAAGTGTGTGCGCACGTGTGTGCAAAATTTAAGGGAATTTACGTTTTAGGGGGATTTTTATTAGATTTCTTTAATCCCGGCATTGGTTTTCACTCATGGCCGCGGGTGTTTAGTTTCAATTCACGCATCGGGTTTAAAATTGGACTTTCGCTTTTCCATTTGTGTGCTAAGTGTAATTACTTGTGAGAATGTAATAAGTTTACGCACCTAATGTTAGTTCGTCTGGCTTCTACAATATAAACAATTAATTCTGTATTAAAGCACACTACCGCGTACCTTCCACGTAGATGTTTCTTGAAGTGAAAGATTGTCAGATGTGTGCAACTTGATGCCTGCCCTTCCCTAATAACTATCGTATTATTTATAAAGAATAAGTTTTAAAAGGCCTGCTGTCTCGACCATGACTACTAAAGAATTTAAATGTATCTCTCAAAAAATCCAAACGCAATAAATAAACACGCACACACACACACATATATATATATAACTTCTCAACTTACAACCACTACAAAATATTGTAAAGAAAAAAGAATTCCAGAGAAAGGAATTCTGTTCTGTAAATGCAGATGATGTTTTTACTTAATGTACATAGAATAGAGCACATCTCATGTTTTTCCCCATTAAGTAAAATAGTTATACATTCATATATTGATATTTTACGAATCATGCATAATTTTCGTAATCCGTTTGATTGAAAATACGTTTAAAAAACATAAACCCGAAGATCGTTTCGATTTCCATCCTCTTGGGCAGGGCGGAATTCGGTAGTAATTCTAGGAGGCGCATGAAACGAGCTAGAAACCCTCCAAGTTTATTTCAAACGCTACAAGTGACTAAAGTACACTTATAGGTCACGTGATACTCGTCAAAATAGTCACGAACCACCAGAAATGGAATCACTGAGCCACCCAATCAAAATTCAGTCTGGAATGTGTCTGGCATTTATGTCTCTACGGTTATCTCAGTAACTCCGTTGCATTCAGTGAATGGTTGTTTATCTAAGGAAATGGACCGAATTGGCAAATTCAATTCAGGATGGCTTTCGAAGGTTAGTAGAACGCTGTAAAGGTGTACACCGATTACAAGTACTAAAGAACACTGAGTATGTATTCGCTACCAATGGCAAATCAAAAATTCTAATAGCTTTCTAATGATGACACTAATTAAAGTTTCAATTCATACCGTTAAAAGGCATTTAAAGTTTTTTTTTTTTTTTTTTTACTCTTTAAAATAAAATATTATTTTTAACTCAAATTTCCTTTGGATGAATAGTTTCTCATAAAATGAAATCAAATTGTCATGATTTAACTTATGATATTTGTTAAAAAGCTGCTATTTTTATATAAAAATTCTTATATTTCCTAAGTTATTAAAAATGTTTCTCGAAGGAAGGATCGAACACTGGCTTACAGGTTGGTAAGTGACTTCAACTCTGGCTGTATGACAAGTGTCCGGGAATCAGAATTTATTAGTTAATGTGCTGCATTTCGAAGTTTTTTTAATTGTTCTAGAAAGAGCGCTTTTCCACAAATATGAGAGGGTATTCTTAAGGTGACCAATTATTTTTTGCAATGAAAAAAAGGACGAATAAATTTAAGAAAACAGTGTAGCATAAATAAATGAAACAATTCATTAATTCAAACTAAAATGCACTAATTACGCTTATATCCCTTTTAAGTTTTTAATTAAACGAATATTTTTCCATTAAATGAATATTTTTTTTTCAATACATCATTTTCTGACAATATATTGGAAATTTCGGAGCAAGAAATATCCTTCGTATTGAATTTTACGGTAAGTGCTGCAGCTAGAGTATCAACATTAAATCTTCATTTCTCACTTGTCCAAAAATCATTACCAATTGAAAAACTCTTTCAATTCCTGCGTTAGTTCCAGGGCGACTCAACGTAAATTCAACAAGAGTAACTAAATTTTAATATGGGATATATTTATTTTTTAAATGGTTAAATATTTCTACCCATCTTTGATCAATTTCAACATATTGATTTTCCTATTGTTCTAATTTATTAGAAATTAAATATACATTCAATCTTCTAATTTCTTCAATCAGGCAATTATCATCGATTTTAATATCAAGCACTTCATTTGATAAAAACTCGACACAATTTTCAACATCTGCCCAATTTACTTGCGATGAAGTCAAAAAACACCATTGAAAACTATTATTTCCTTTAATATTTGTTTCAGACCATTCTTCGACTTATATTGGAAAAATGTTTGGCAAACGTTTTGCACTTCTTTGATGCACTTTTCCATTACGCTCGGATTTGAATCCTTTAAGTTCGGCAATTTTCTTTTTATAATTAAAGGAATAAATTTTTCTTGAAATCGTAATTTATATTGAAGGACAAAATCGTCCTAAGTAAGATTGCTTTCTGTAGCTGAAATATGTTCACCTTTAATCTTTTGAATCGTTTGGTGGAAAATAGATGCCTGATTATGTACTAAATACATTAATATATCCGATAATAAATAATTGAAAATATATTCCAGGACATTTGTCTAAACTTAAAAAATATGAACAGAGAGGCTAAAATAATCGTAAAACACGCTCTATGGCAGGTGTTAGAGAGAGCCATCTAACTTTTGAATGTCCTAAAAGTTTTTTTCTATTCAACATTTGTGTAACAGTTTGGCACGACATCTGTGAATAGAAAGATTAACAGATTAGCTTTAAAATATAAAAAAGCAAGACAGGAGGGAGGACACTTTTCCAGAAAGGAAAAATCCTACAAAAAAAGGACTGTCCTCCCTGAAGGAGGACGATTGTTCTCCTCAATATTCTTAAGTCTCAATATACTAATCTACCCAATCCCTTTTCGAACTGAATTTCCCTAGTTGGGCTTTCCCCTCAAAGGTGAGAGACATATGCGCAGCTGAAAGCATGCAAGTATTTGCTAATGAAATTGAGAAAACTTTGAGCTAAATTATGACCTAGGCTTTAAGTTTGTCTTCACTTCATATTAAAAAACACAACACATATTCTAAATGCATTTTCAGTTGTTCAAATCTCCTAACTTTCAAATAAATTGTAATGACATACACATGTTTTGACATTAACATCATTTTATTTATTTACTATTACATTTATTTAATGTCCACACTACAGGCTATTATTTTAGGTGGAACGTTTTGAAGTACCAGATCACTTTGCAAATTTTTATCGTTTGCTTCAATTTTAATTATATTTATCTTAAATATATTCAATGTAATAACTTATCGTTTGCTTTAAATTTAATATCGGAAAAGTTTGCTACAGTCCGATTCTCGATATTACATCGTTTACTTTATTCATATGTTTAATTGCGTAATTTAATAATAATTATAAAAAAAATTGCCCCTTCGGTGGTTAAATCCCCTCTTTGTAAAATTTTGCATAGAACTTTGATTCATGTTATTTAAAAATATTTTTATTCATTCGTGAAAAAAGGCTTTTTATTCATCGATATGCCTTTAAGTCTTAATTATTTATTAATTACTTTTAAAAATGTTTTTTTCATTTTAATATATTTATTTATTTATTTTGTTCAAACCTGCACGTCTGTAAATTTATCACCGTACATTCAGGACACGTAAAACAAAAACAAAAAAAATGTTTTTGGGTAAAAATTAAACTGCATTTAAAACCGAAACCAGAAAAAAAAAACCAGGATTTCCGTCAGTATAAATAAAGCTTCTTTCATAAAAAAATGTAAATGTTTTTTAAGAAACGCGCACACACGAGACATGCTTTAATATTAACATTTTCTCAAACTGTGGTTTCTTTGAATCATTTTTTTCTGTAGAAAATCCTTTTTGCTGTAAGATACTCCATTTGAAATAGATAGATCTGATTATCTCTCTCTTTTTAACTAAGCCATTTGTTTCATGTTCAATCCAGTTTATACGGGAAGTTTTTGTTTCATTACTATATGAGTGAAATAAGAAAACGATTAAAGTTTGAGTAAAAGAACGGTTTCTCTTTTTCACTGCAAAAATTTAGTCAATCAATCTCGCTTTCAAAGGCAAACAATTGCATGCTTCTAAACATCTATTAATTTTGACATTTGTCATGAAGTATTGAAAATAATATAACTATATATTTCTGTTTAATGGCCGAGAAACTCTTCATGAGATAATTTACACGGATTGACTTATATACCGACGCGTTAGTCCGCAAAAAAGGTAGGTACCTTACCATTAATCCCTTGGAAGCGGTAAATCGCCAAATATAACACACTTGTATCTTTACAGGTTATACATCTCAAATTAAAGAGGAAAAGTGCACTCAACTCTTTTTTTTGCATGGTAGATACGTTCCTCAGAAAACCGTGCAAAAAAATACATGCGACGTATGGTAAATTCGAGGATATGTTCCAAAACTTTAAGAAATCGTGTAAGATGAAAGAAATCTAAATATTTTCCAAAAAAAACATGCAAAGAAAGTAATAATGAAATCCATATTACTTATTTATAAGACAAAAACAATTCATTTTTATTAGAAAAAAAAAATAAAATTAGCATTCTGTGCAAAATTCAATCTATTGGTACATACAACATATAAAAATTCAAATTTGTAACAGCTACCATGACTGTAACTTTAACGGGACTGCTAACGCCACCTGTGGTGACGTTGAGAAAGAGACTTCTTTCCGACCTCTAATTTTGTTGTTGTGCGTGTCGTGTATATGTCTTATATGAATGTATTCCTTATCATAATATTATTGTGATGCATCCACGTGCTGTAAACTGAATCAAACTAATATAATAATAATAAAAAAGGATCTTCAATCTTATAATCTTCATTCAAGATTCCACGCACTCATGCCACGCGCTACAAATTGAAATTAGGACGAAAACTACTCACTATCAACCATTCATCACTGCTTGATAACAAACGTACACGTTTATTCCGAACTGGAAAAAAGAGTTGGGTGTATTCTATAAGGAAATTATCATTCATTTAAGGAAATGAATTTACATATTTTTGAAGGTACTTCTTATCTAGGTTTGTTGAGTCGTCTGATGTGAAATTTTCCTGTGACTAACAGAAAAGTACCAAAAGGTACGCTGGGAACATTAATAAAACACCGTAGATAATGCGCACATAAAAATAACAATGCAGAGAATTAATATTTAAATATACTAACTTAAATACTGGATGTTTGAAATGCAACATTTATAATATCACATATCGTTTACAAGAAAACAAATGAATGGTAACTATGTTCTCGTTTCAGATAGAGTTATCAAAGTTACATATATCTCTTCGTTAACGTGTAAAGTTTTACTTACAGTGATTCACTGGAAAACTTTCCACCGTTATACATGGTTGGCAAATTGTTCCCCTTTCTGGCGACGTATTCGAATGTTAAAAGATTTATGGTCTACATACAATATTCGAATTTTTGATAATTTTTTTTTAAAATAACGCTCTCTCCGTTTATATATAGATCTTCTTTAAAACGGAAATTAACGAGAGAAATATCAAGATATAGAAAAAATATAGCATATAGAACGAAAATATTTTGCGTTCCGTATTAATATAATTGAAAATTCATGCGGAGAACCGGTTCCAAACTAATGAAATCTTTAAACAGTAATAATACATTTAAAGTAATATAACTTACAATGAAGCATATTGAGAAGCATTGAAGGTAATTTAAAATTTATTCGGGAATCTGCATTAATACTATGTTAAAAATGAAAATACAGTAAATTTCAAGATTATTTTCTCTAATTCTAAATGATGTTTACAGTTCATTGCCATCATGAGTTACACCCGAAGTACTTTTCATAAAGTGAAAGAAGATATATGGATTTGAATTATTATAGCGTGACTATACCGCTTTGATCTCCAGATTGGAATTATTATTTTCATACACTCCAGCACGAAATATGTTTATTTTATTCGATTTCTCCAAACAGAAATTTAGAATATGCTCAATAAACGGCTCTCTGCGAGTTTGTAAAACGAACAAAATGTATATATTTTATTCATTATAACCCAGGAAAATCATTAAAGCAATATCTTTCAAAGCATTTCAAACGTATTAAAATCAGAATTAATAACTGAAGTTTTTCTCTGCTGTTTTGGAAATAAAATAAAAATGTTAATCATAAAGCGAATTGGGTCGAAATGGATTCATTTACCTCAGGATTATATAGCACTCGGTTAAGTACTTCATGAATATGAAAAAAAAAAGTATTTTAAAGTTTATCTTGTGTTAGTATTGTTTTATAAGAAACAAATTTATTAAATATAGAAGCCTTTATAGAAGGTAATTTTCGTACGTTTACATTCAAATATTTCTAGTTAATAGATTTTGTAAGTAATTTTATATTTCCGTATTAACTATGCATACAGCCACACGAGGATTTAATTGATGCTAAGTATCCAAAAGCGAAAGGTAAAGTAGGTAGTTAAGGATGTTTATATAAAGTGAGAGGAAGTGATAAAGAGTTTGAAATTATTCTCGCTCCAGTTTGAGATTTATTTTTATGTTTTTACAATATTTTGAAAATTTTAACTCTATTTTAATCTATTATATTTCTTTCCGAAAGTTCATTTTCTGAAATTTGTATCTGTAAATATATCGAGAAACAATTTCGAATGCTTATTCTACTTTTTGTGCGTAATGTTCCTTTCCAAAGTACGAGAGGATATCATAAATGCTTAACTTCTCCTAAGAAACGACTAAGATGTCGGGAAAAAATTTATTCCATTTCAATGTACTCAGTTTTGAACCCTCGGAAGGTAAAGAAACTCTAGGAGAGGTGTATAATTCTAGATTATGACTATGTAGAAGAGTCTAAAGAATTATAAATAAAAAAGTTAAGTTTCTATCAATTTTCAGTAATAATTAAGACTTTGCGAGATCTCTCTCTTTAAAATAATTATAATTTTACAATATTTCGGGTTACTTCAATCTTCTGTTAGGCTGCGGTAGCCTAGTAGTCATGGTAGCGGACTTGCGTCCGTCATTGTGTTCGTCGAGTCGTGCTTTCGAGCCTTGATGTCACTAAAGACCTGCCGTGTAGCTGAGGATAGCTCAGGTTAAATAAGTCGAAGCTAAAAGTCCTCCAAAGTGGTATGGAAGTTAGGAGAGGGAGTTGCCAACTCAAGTGTCGTCCCCTTGAACGAGGTTAAAATTACGATTTCCATAGCCAATAGCCCGTGTGCGACGTTAATAAAACGAAACGAAACCATCGAACTATCGTTTCCTGCAAACAAGCAAATTTACAGCATTATATATATAAATATCAATTAATATACAGAATAAATCGCATCCAGATATATTCGCTATTTCTTTGAGTCCGCGGTAGCCTAGTGGTCATGGTTTCGGATTCGTGACCGGCGGTTTTCGTTCTGTCGCGGGTTCGATTCTTGGCTGCCAAAAACCCGCCGTGTAGCCAGGGATGATGCACGTTAAATCTGTCAGGGCCCCAATGTCCTCCCGTTGAGATGGTGTGAAAGTTAGGAGAGGAGGGTGCCAGCTCAAGTGTCAACCTTGTCACTTGACCTTGGTTCAAATTTAAGAGGTCCGTCTCCAATAGCCTTCGTGTTGCATCTAGTGCGATGTCAAGAAATACCAAACCAAACTAAATTCGCAAACAGCCTTGTTGCACCATTTACATGCGGGAAATGTCAATCAGCTTTCTTAAGTGAATACGATGTACAAATTCTGCGTTTGTTTACAGTACTTTTAATCGAAGTGTTTTGTGGGCATTTCATTGTTCAAAATATCTTCATTATTTATTGCGTTGGAGCTTCTTAAAGGAACCATAATGCTCAGTAAATATCGAAAAAGAACAAGTGCACAGCTGTACTTATCAACCTCGGATAATTCATTTTATATAAGTAATGAAGGTACTGTGTGGGGGAGATGATGAGAGCGCGAGAGACAGCTGAAGAATTCACAAAACAGAAAATGTTTAGAGTTCTATTAGATGAATTTTTAGTTCTTAGATGATGAGGCAATCCTCTTTATTCTAACTTAATTCTTCGAGATGATTATTTATTTTTATGCCAATCCCTCAAATTAAAAATGTTTTGAAATCACATTTGATTGGTGTCTTTAATATGCCTTATAGTGCCACTATTTCTGTTTTATTTCACTCAAAACAAATAAACAGCACATATATGAAACTAACAATCATTTATAAGAAAAACTGTCTCATTCTTATTTTTCAAATTGAGTTATATAATTAGCATGATTAAATTGCTGTAGACACATGCGTACAGGTGGAAAAGATGAACGGATTGATCGTGAAAGTAGTATGAAAATGACAGTTTTGAAAATTAAAAATTTTAAACTTGGTTAAACATTCATATTAGCACTGTAAAAGGAATTATATTCTTAATATTTTAACGATTCTCCCAATACCCTAGTAACGTTTTTTAAAAATGAATAAATATATGAAAGGACTTTTATGAAACAACTAACATTTCTATAAAACAAAAGAGTTCAAGAAAACGACTAAAAATTATCTTAGTTTTGAAAAAAAATTTACCATTTATTTTAAAGTTTTTATTTTATTTTATTTATTTGTAATTGTTTTAAAAATTAATATCATATTGTCATTCACACTAAGCTTGTATGCCAAATAAGAAGTTGTAACTTATCGGTAAGTTGGTGAAAAATTGATGAAAATATTTCTTTTAAACTGATGCGCAGAAAAAGGTACTTGTATTAAGAATTGTTAAAAAAAATACTTTTGTACTAGATACAGAAAGTCTAATACATTTAAAATTTTTAACAATGAACAGCTTGAGTTATATACAACCTTGAATAGAGATAAAATATAAATGTATGTTTTATATTTAATAAATAACTAAATATTAATTACATATTCTATTTTCAAATGATAAAAACTTACATCGAAGCTTATAAATGTTCTAGAAATAAGTTATATTTGTCAATAATTAAATAAATTATTTTGAGACACAAAATCTATTAGCTAACGATTCTTTAAAATATTTTCAACTATTAAATTCTTGGATAATGTAAGTAAATCAAATTATATAAGTTTTTTTTAAATCATTCACAATTTTAAAAATATTACACTTTGTACGTTTTTCTAACAATTAAGTTTTGCTCGATTGAATGTTGTAGAGAAATAAGAGTTTCCTTTGTAAGTAACTGAAATTAATTTTATTCAGTATTGAAACTTATTTTCACTAATTTAAAAAAAAAAACGTTTTACAATTTATTTCACGATCGTTTTATTTAATTTAATATCATTTGCTTAAGTTAACTTTCGCAGAAGAAAATTTCACTAAGAAAATTTTTTCTATAGTAGCGTTTAATCTTAATTATTATTTTCTGGTTTTCAAAATTTACATAATTTTCATTATAAACTATTAAGATTAAAATTATGATTCGGGGAACATAGGATTAAATCAAGTAACCTCTATTTTCAACAGCAATGTCTTGGACTTAAAATTAAGTTGCTATTACAACTGTTAAGATTATGTACATTATGTAGACGATTGTTGAACACATTAAAATGTTAGCGTTTAATAAATCTTGTCCATACTTATTCCTCTACATAAAAGTAATTGAAATTATAATAGTTTACTATTTCAACACGGTAAATTAGGAAAAGGATATAAACTTTTGATACGAGTTTTTGATGTTCAGATTTTGAAAATGTTCCTTGTTTAACAAAACATTAACTGTTGATATATATATATATATATGTTCAAGTGCTTAACTTTAATGTTTATTTGAATGTTCCTGAATAAATAGTTATTTTTGTTTAGTATTTATTTGTGTAGCATTTATTCAACAGTATATTACGCCTTGTTTGATTAATTCTTTCACATAGAGATATTTTCGTGTTAATGCTTTACATATATTGGTGTATACTTTGGGTTTTAATGATATTTTTGTTTCTTTCAATTATAATAGTCGTTGATATTTTGGATTTCTTTGGGCTTTCTTTGTTCTTTTTTTCATAAATGCTTTAAAAAAATTTAATTTTTCTTTCCATCTCTATTCAGATATATCTTGGGTTTTAAAACCATTTTTTTTTAATAATGTGTTTTGTTAATTCTAAAGTTTGGTCAGTAATTTTAGAATAATTTAGACTAACAATCTAAAATTTGTAGCAACCTTAATTATATTATACTTATCATTAACCATACATTACCATACAAACTTAATTATACTATACTTGTTTTGTTTTTCATCAAAATTTCGGTTTCTTACCGTTTGTCAATATGTTTACGTTTCTTGCTAAATTTAGTGTTGTCCATTTATTTTTCATTTAGTTTACTTTCATTTAGAATCTTCTATTGTGCAGTGTTTTTCTTTTATATTTAAATATGAATACTTAATTTTATTCTTTTTTTGTATGTTACCTGTTTATTTTTGTATAATTAATATATATATTTTTAATCAATGTCAGAGTAATTATTTCTTTCACATTTTTTATTTTCTAATTATTAAGATTATTTCCAAACTTGTTTTTGATTTTAGAATTAGTGTTTAATTACCTTCATAAACATCAATTTATATGTATTAATACTACTTTTTTCAGTCATAATATCCAATCTGAAAATTAATAATATCAATTTAATAAGCAGTTAAATAGTAGCTTCCAGAACTATTTATTTAATTTAATGAAAACGAATGTAAATATCAGACTTTTTTCATATTTTAAATGGATGAAATTACATAAAAATAAGAAAAGCCAATGGATATTATCTTACAAAAATCGACTATTTCTGGAAAACCAATAGGTATATCCAAAAGAATGTGATATTGTAATGCCGGCCGCGTAATATCTTTACTTGCCATAACTATTTTGATTTATAAGAGTCATTGAATAGATCCATGAATGTAAATTTATACACTCAAGAGCGAAAGTAACATATTTTGTACTTTAAATTCTGATAACAACTTACTCTCTGTATGGCTATTTTGACTAAACGTGTTTGTATTATCGTTTGTAACAATAAATTAATTTATTTCTTACCGATTCACTCATGTTAGATTGAGTAGAATAGTTGGAATTGAAGTTCGATTGTTGAATTCTTTCTTTCGGTGTGATATGGAAAGAAGGAAGGAAGGAAAGAAGATTCCCTCAAAAATTCCAGTTATTATATTCTCACGAACCCGAGCAAATCGAGAAGAAATAAATTTATTTATAACTAAAACTTCTTGACGGGTCTTATATTATAAACATCTGGTTTTCAAGACTTTTTTAGATTCATAATTTTCAGCTAAACAACTTCCAAATTAATGTTAAACTATTTGCAGCTTTTGATATCATATCTTTTCATTACGTTTCATTTTATTGGTTGAGGTTTCATTGCAAAAAAATTCGAATATAAAATTCTCCTTTTTGGGCTATTCAAGGGAAAATCGCAATGTAGCTGAATGTATAGTTATAAAACCATTTCTTCGAATGGAAGTCTTATCTGGAAATCATTTTTAAAATAAATAATGGAATTCTCTATGGACAATATATCCGAATATACCTGAATATTTTTAGATGTCATGGTTACTCTCCTTTATATATCTCAAGATATATATATATATATATATATATATATATATGTGAATACTGGTTTTGCTAATTAATAATCGGTTGTGCTCATGACTTTTTCATTCTATTCTTAAGGATTTATTTGGGTTACAAAAAGGTCAATCCTTGGTAGCGAGCTAAATCAACAATGAAAGTTTCGAGTCCTTATATTTGGTAGCTATCATTTTCCTAATCTATGTCTCTGGTTCACCAAAATGAATATTAATTTGTATAAAGTAAGCGTACTTCATGCATTTTTATTTTCACTTGCGAAACATTCGTAATGCTCCCGTCTACGCGCCATTTTGATTTCGTAGACATAATGTTAATACTTTGGGGAATTTCGACTTAAATTCTCACATCTTAACCTTTTGATCTATTTGAATGAAATAAAGTGCATTTGAAAGAGCAAAAAATAATGAAGGATGCTATGAAAATACTTATTTCCTATTTTAATGATAAGTACTTTTACCCCTATTTTAATGATTCGTTTGTGAGTTTTTTAGTCTTTAGAAAATATTTTTAAAAATCGGAAATAAAAAGTAATTTCGCGCGAGTATTCATTATTTTTTGCTTTCTCGGATGTACTTTATTGCATTCAAATAGATCAAAAAATAAACTTAAAATCCATTGGATTAACATTACGTTCACGAAGTTAAAATTGCAGTTAGAAGGGAGCTTTAAGTATTAAGAAAAACGTTGCAAATGTTTACACTAAAATAATTAAAAACAGACGATTATGGCTTAAAGTTTAAAAGATAAATTATATACATATGCATGCAAACGATAATTTTTTAAGTAAACAATAATATTCTCTTCGGATATGAAAATAAAAGCAGACGATATTATGTTAAATATTCATTATCAATGTGAATGTACCGTAAGAAAATTTAAAGTAATTATCATATTCATAATATATTATAGTAATACTGTTTTAAACCTAATACAATGTATCCTTTAGTTTATGTGGACGCCATTTTCTGAAACATGTTAGCACATATTATTAATTTCTGAGTTAAAGAGAGTTTTAACTGGATATTTTAACTATTTAATTAAACCGTTCAAATTATCTTAAAATTCAATTTAAACATTCTTTCAATTGTACATTAAAACTTGTTATTATTAAATAAAATACAACTTTTCAAAGAAAATTACAGAGCAAAATATGTTGCTTCCTTTTATTAGCGATCCACATATTTTAATTAGTTTTTGAAATTTCTTGCAATGTAGCAGTCATACATGTATCAGTTTAGAAGACCCAGTACCTTTAGAAAAAAATTTAAAATTAGATATTAAATGGAAAAAGTTTATATTGATCATATTTGAGCGCATATAAAATATGTATGTCAGAAAAAAAAAAGAAGCAATTGGTTAAATTTTTAATTTTGAAAAAATATTCAATTTTTTGAACAGTGGTTTTTTTTTCAATTTGTTGGAAGGATTAATCACAATTATGTACTCCGTTTATGTTGAACAATTGTTATTTATTACGTTACTATTGTTATTGAACTATTGTTATTTATTTATAATTTTTTTCTATCCTACACTACAAAATATTGTAAAAAAACAGCTATATTTAATGTTGTAGAATTTTTAAGAAAATTAGCTACTTATCTAAACCCATATAACATACACAGGCTTATAAAGCACATTATGCAAAACCATCGGAAAAAATTGTAAAATTTTACACTGATTACAAAGGAAGTTTAAGCATTTTAAATAATGATCGTTTGGAAAAATAAAAGACCAAGGATAACATAATTTAAATTTGTAAATATCATTGAAATGATTTAAAACACTGCCAAAGGAAATTTAAATTATTTTCGAAGAAAACATAACCAGGAAATTCTGTATATATGCTTAGAGAAGTCATACTATTAAAATATGGTTATTAATGTATTTTGGATAATTTAGCCATTTTTAGACAATTGTGTCCCCTCAATACAATTTCAGTTTGCATTACTTTTACTTCCTTTGAATTAATAAAATATGATGATGCTTACGTATAGCTAATGTTGTGACAAAACCCATAAACACTACAGAGATACGAGTAAAAATATGCAGGTACCGAATCAGGCCCGTGAGAGAATTTATGATGTCCCATCTAAATGAGTCCAAAAGCTACTTTTTTGCCATAATTGTGTAGGGACCTGCATTACCATGCAACAAAAACACATTTCTTACGTTCACTTCTTTTTCACTGCGTCGCCTTTCATAATTTTTTAAGATTTCTCAGTATCGCTTGGCATCAATCGCTTCCTTCTGAAGTAAATATTCAAAGCAGATGATCGCTCCCCCCCCCCCCCCAAAAAAAAAAAAAAAGCCAGAGGTTGTGATTGTCTGGAATCGAAATAACGGTTTTGAATTTTTTCTGCCACCTTTAAACTCGCAACATCACTCTGCAAGTTATAACGTTTAATGGTTACAATTTTATATGTTGTTAAAATTCTAGAACGATAACGATGCATTTCGCAACGCAAGTAGTAGATAAATAGGGCATAACAACAAAAGGTTTTAACCATCTGAGGCAAATGACCTGCATACATTTCCATGAGTTTGATAATGAAAGCAACGCAGCCACTTTTTGGGGGGGGGGGTGTCTTTGAGCGTCAAATGCTCAGTATTTTCTATCTGGACACTCCCCTTAATACACTAAAAATGTGAAACAAGGCAAGGAATAGGAGAAAATTTTTTATTAAAAGTCCAAATCACTAACCAAATGATTTCGAGTTCGATCAGTTTCTTTAAATTAGATGTAAGAAAAAATTAAGTATCAGTCATTAAGCATATGCTGAGATTTCCATACAATTACATAACTAAGTACAAAGGCATGAGGAGTGATGTACTGGTTTTGGTATCATTTTTGTAGTCTAACAAGTTTTCTTTTACACTATCCTAATGTGGTATGATGGACTTAATATCTCTCTGGAAAAGCATTGGTAACTTTGTAGGACTACGGCTCGAGGTAATTTAAGATTTATGTATATAATCTTATATATCGGTACAACATATCTTATTTAGTTTAATCCATTTTATTAACTTATATAAATCCCTATGGTAATACCTCTAATAATGTAAAATACAAAAGAAGGTAATATCCTTAAATTTAAAAAACTACCTTTTTTAATACGATGAGTGAGACTTCATGGTTGACTCAGGATAGTCAATTTCCGGGATGTTGCAGTTGCTGAAACTAGCAACGTGTTTTCCAGACTTGTATCCAAAATTTACATGGATTTCACGAAATTCATATTTGGACAACGATTTTTACATTTATGAGTGTTTCTAAATAACATAATTTTATTACGAAAAAATTCTGTCAGTTTCAGAAACTTATCAGGAGGGAAATAATTTCCATAAAAGTCAATTAGAGCAACATTCTTAATATCGTCTTCAGACTTGATTTGATTTGACAGTGTTCTTGGAGTGCATTGGCCTCGAAGGGGCCATACACCTAATGATAGAGCTACCGTTGAAATGTTGCAGTACAAACAAATTTGCCGTAAGAGAGATTTCCAATTTAACGAGCAGATATTTAAAGTTTTGTTTGAAAGCTTTGAAATTTAATTAAATATTTTTGAAGGTCTGACAGAATAGAATTATGGGAGTACAATATTTATATATTAATCCAAATTTACAAGAAACGAAAATTAATAAATTGAAAGATAATTTGAAAGAATTTGATGTTTCATTCTCGGGAAAAAATTCTGCAATGAAAATGAACGTGGGTGATGACAGATTTAACACTTTTGGCTTATTTGCTGAGCGGAGGTCTAGGAGGCTGGTTTTGAGTAAATTATAAAGATCTGAGTTCTTTAATAAATTTTTGAAAGTTCTGATATTTCAATTTCATTTTCTGGTATTTTCAGAGCTTTGAGTTACGCTTTAGGGATAGCTAATTTCTTGGTTAGTAGCTTTAGAAGATAAATAATTTGAATTCTTGGAGTTTTAAGTAGGTGCTTTTCTAGATTTTGGGAACCAGGGGAAAAAAAAACGCTTCAGGATGCTAGGTGTCCTTGCTTTGTTTTTTAAAATAGTTTTCTGTCGTAGTTCTATTAATTCTATTTTCCAAGATGGTGGTGCGAGTTCGACAACAACATCAAATAGAGAATTGAATAGAATATTTGATGTGTCAAATTTAGCGAGCGACAAATAAAATTTGGACCCTGGCCAGATTCACGCAGCGGTCCGTATTTTGCTTATGCCTGCTTTAAAATAGGAGGTAACGGTAATGGCTAAAGTTACGAGGTTCCTATTTAAAAATATTAAACTTACCCTCTCATCATAATTTATAAATTTAAAGAGCATAATTAGTTAAAGTTTTATCGTAATTTAAGTTGCTATCATAATTAGGATCAAGGCAACAAGCACCTGGGTGTTCGACAGAGTGAGGCAACTGCCGAAACTAGTTGGAAATTAAAATTACGAGGGCGCGCACTGCTATTGGATGCCGTAGCAAGGGAAGCTAAGAAGCATACATAGCGGTGGGCGGGGTCTAGGTTAGGGGCGGGACTTCAGTTCGAAGACGAAAAACGGCTTCGAGAAACTGTTGTCCGTGGGGTTTTGAGAGGTTATAACAAGAAAAATTTAGCTAATAAATTAAATTGAAATAAAAAGAAATGCCGTACCGAAACCAATTTAAAGAAATATGCAATTAGAAATTTTGAGGGAAAATTTAAAACGCTAGGAGATGAGTTTGAAAAACAAGAATTAAGCCGAAATGAGCACTATTAGCGACATCTGGTGATGAGAAAAGTTATGAATCTTAGGAAAATGCAGTTAAAATTTAAAAAGTGTCTAATTTCCTAGAAAAAAAGATTTTAAAAATTTTTGAGAGTGCTCGACAGTGTTACGCGAGGTCCATTTTGACCATTGGGCATTGCCACTTATCGAGAGGAAGTCCTGAATTTGGAAAAAGCAGGATATCACTGATGCATTACTTCAATGCGCTCGCAGCCTATTTAAGGCTGGGAAATGGACATATGAATGTCCGAGCGCTGCTCTCGGTCTTTTTTGCGAAGATGCGATTGACGCATCATACGCGGGGAGTTGTTGAAGCAGTGCATTAGGTATTTGAGGGATCCTGTTGAAGAAGTTTAATGATTGTTTTTTAATGAACTCCAGAATTGGTTCAATTTTTAGATCTTTATGAAGGACTTCATTCCGGATAAACCAGGGTGCATTTATCATTTTCCTAAAGTGAATGTTTTGAAAGACGTGCAGTCGTTTCAGATGGGTGGTTTCTGCGGACGCCCAAATAGGAGATGCGTACAACATGATCGGTCTTAGGATCGACTTGTAGAGCAAGATTTTGTGCCTGATCGCCAGCTTGCTCTTTCGAGAAATCAAGCGAGTGAGCAAACTGCTCATTCTGATAGCCTTTTGATGGGCATTTCGGATGTGGTGGGCAAAATTTAATTTGGCGTCTAAGATTAACCCTAGGTACTTATATTCAGTGACCCAGGGGACGGGTTGATCAAAAATGGTGACTGCTGGCAAATTGCCAATACACCGTTGTTTCGTAAAGAGGAGGCAAGCGCTTTTAGATGCATTAACTTTAATTTTCCAGTCAATGAGCCAGAGCTGTAAACGAGAAATGTATATCTGCAATCTTTCAATAATTTTCCGATTGCAGATGTCTTGGGACATAATAGCAGTGTCATCAGCATACATTGCTAAGTGAATGTTGGCAGCCTTCGGGATGTCATTTACGTACAAAGAAAAAATTCTTGGACTTAAAATCGATCCCTGGGGGACTCCACTAAGGATTGGTCGGGGGGAGGAGACTGCGTTTTCGACTCGAACCCTGAAACTGAGAGAGTCAAGGAACGAGTGTATAATTTTGATAAGTTGTTCCGAAATTCCAAGTCGCATCATCTTGAAAATGAGCCCATCATGCCAAATTTTATCAAAAGCTTTGGCAATATCGATAAAAAGCATACCCGTGGCTTTGTTATTGGAAAAGCCATGTTGGACCGTCTCAGTAACTCTAAGTAACTGTGTTACTGTAGAGCACTTGGGAACAAAACCATGCTGCTCTGGAATAACAATATTTCTGGAATTGCAGAACTGGTCCAGGCGTTTGAAAATAACACATTCATATGCTTTGCTCAGCGAACTGAGTAACGATATGGGGCGATAATTTAGAGGATTTGAATCATCGGAATGGGGCTTGAGAATGGGGACCACCACGGCGATCTTCCAGGCCTTAGGGAAGTAGCAGTTCTCCATTAAAAAGTTAAAGAGCAGCGTGAGAAGAAAAATAAATTTAAGAGGGAGATTTTTAAGAATGCGATTAGAAATTAAATCCAATCCTGGAGCCTTCTTAATTTTGGTGTTGTGTATGTAGTCCAAAATTTCGATCAGATTTAAGATTCAGATTTAAGAGTTCAGATTTAAGAGCCGGATTCCTACATCTTTGCCAGACTCTCCGTACATAATTTTTGCGACGAATTTTGGTTCTGATTTCTATAGGGAGTCTCAGAGGAGGATGTTTAAATTTTGGTTTTGAGGCCGTCACAAGTGCCTCGGAAATAGTTACACCAATTTGTTCAATAGAATTTTCAATATTTTCATTGCTGGAGGTGTTTGGAATAGGGAGGGGTTTTGAATTTAAAATAAATTTAAAGTTCTCTCAATTGGTAGAGAGTTGCTCTGGTAATTTTAAAAACGCAGAGTTAGTGTTAAGAGTCAAAATGACCGGTAAATTATCTGAACTCAGATCATGAATGACTCTTATATCATAATTAAAAGGAATATTTTTAAAGATTGCAAGATCAATGATAGAATCCCTGGCCCCCGGTCGGGATCTAGGGTTGATGTGCGTAGGGGTGTACGGTGCTACAACCCTAGCACCTGTAGTTCTGCTTATAATATTTTTGAGTTTAAAGCCAAAAGTGTTTGATCTTGAATCATGCCAATCTTTATGACGAGCATTCATATCTCCAGCAATAATTACATTTTGACTAGAATTTATAAGTTTAATAAAATCCTCCTCTGGAAAATGGCATCGATTGAGAGGGGTATTGCGAATATAAGCAGAAATTATTCGCAAAGGTGGATAATTATTAATTTTAATTTCTATAGCAGTTGCATCGATATACTGTAACCTCGGTAAGAGTACTCTGCAATGTTCATAATTACTCTTACAGTATATAGCGGTGCCTCCATCGATACGAGGAGTTAATGTAATTCTATCGTCTTTGTGGAGACGATAGTTGGCGATCTGGAGTTCGTGCCCCGGTTGGAGCTTTGTTTCTTGAACCAAAAACAGATCAAAATTTTGCTCTGTGACGAAGTCTCTGACTTCGTCAATCTTGGAACGCAAACCATTTGCGTTCCAGAACCCAAGAGAAATGTCGTGCACGTCTCAATTGAATTTTAATGTTGGGGTGGGGCGCGGTAAGCGCGCCCGTGCTTAAGGGCGACATAGGCCTCAAAGATAATGCAGGCCTTGTCGTCAGCCGCTGTAACTTGGCGAAGGGCAGGGAGACACTCCCGGAATGCCCGAGCAAAAAGTTGCTCGTCTACATTCGCGTCACTGGCGATAGCCATAACAGCTCGGAATATTTCCCCAAAATTTCCGGAGCTGGGAGAAGCCGTAGAATTTTGAACAGGGGCGGGATGAACCGTAGTCTGTCCGGATAAAATTTGTGAATATGATATTTGTGGGATGGCCTGTCGGTAACTCTCGAGAGGACGCTGGCTCTTGGGAGAGTTAACAATTTTAGGTTTAGGGGCCGAGTTTTTGTTTTTTAAATTTTTATTTGAGTTTTTATTAATAATTTTAGGGCTTGTGTTTTTGCCCTTAGGGAATCGGGGGCATTGGCGCCAATTCGCCGCGTGTTCCCCGCCACAGTTAGCACACCTTAGAGGTGTATCGAATTCATTGGGGCAATCCCTAGCACGGTGAGCCCCTGCGCATTTAACGCATTTGATAGGGAGGTGGCAAACCTCAGAGGAGTGGAAGAACCCCTGACACCTCCAGCATTGAGAAGGGCGCTTGTTGCCCCGATAATTTTCAATACTGATTACAGTTCCAAACATATCTGTGTAATTATAGATTTGTTCAGCTTGCAAGTTATTAAGAATTTGGAAGTAAATCAAAGGCATGGGCGCCTTTGTTTGAAATTTAGTGAGGCGTGAGATTTTATGTACAGAAAATCCTGCACTTTCAATCTCTTGTTTGACTTCCTCTAAATCGGTGGTCGAGGGAAGTCCACGAAGAATTAATTTCAGAGGCCTGTCTGATTTTAGCATGTATGATTTGAATTATACGCCCTCCGTACGAAGAAAGTTGGCTAATTTCCTGTACTCCGTCTCATGGTTGACAGTGAGGCGGAGGAAGCGGCCGCTAAGCTTGCTGTAAAGCGAAGGCGCTTCAAGTCTGGCGAAGGAGAGGAGTATAAAATAGGAGATGTATTACCATTAAACTTTCTCATTTTAATATATGTGAATACGATACCTGCCAAAATTAAGTGATTGTTTGTTAACGTTGCAGTAAGAAGTAGCACGAGAGCTATTGGCTCTGGATCTCGTAATTTTGAGCCTCGATCAAGTTGCAAGGACGACACACGATATGGTACTTCCCTCTTAAAACTTCCACACCATGCCAAAGGGAGGACCTGGAACCTCGACAGATTTAACATGCATCAACCCCGCCACACGGTGGGTAAGTGGTGTAATATTAATTCTATTAAGTGGTGTAAGGTCTCGAGCACACGATTCGTCGAAACTCCGGTCGCAAGTCCGCGACCATGACCATTACGATGCCGTAGACACCTGTTGAAGAAGACACTTAAAGTAGAACATGAGTATCGTAATTTCCATATCACTCTGTATGAGTTCTCTGAGGCCAAGTTAAAGTCTAGCAATCTCATTAGTCAGTAGAAGTATGAATTAGGATTCGAACTCCACTGACCAGTGGCCGCGGTAGCTTAGCGGATAAGGCAACGGACTCGTGGCCGGCGGTTTTCGACGAGTCGTAGGTACGAGCCTGATGCCACTAAAGACCCGCCGTGTAGCTGGGGCTGATGCATGTTAAATCTGTCGGCACCCAAAGTCCACCCATTAGAGTGGTGTCGAAAGGAGAGGTCACTTGACCGAGGCTCAAAATTACGAGGTCCGTTGCCAATAGCCCTTGTTGCTTCCAGTGCGACATTAATTAAACCAAACACACAAACAAACCACTGACCAATATCTCTAGGCAATGAATGCTGCGCTATCATGGCCTAATTTGTTTTGCTTCTCAGTAGCTTCATTAATATTACTGCATTTTACTGAGTTACATATTTGTGTGGGGAGTGATAAGTTTGTAATTCCATAAAGCGAAGAAATTTTTTAAAAATTCTTTTTTCTTTAATTCTTGCAAACATCTTTGTAAATAACGACAAAGTGTTATTGGTACTGGTCCATTAGAGCGGCGCCCGCCAAATTACGATTTCGGATGTAGACGGAAAATCGCCAAGCAATATGCTTTATCGCCATATTTAGTTGTAAACTCCTAAGGTTGCAGACCTAAAAAACCAGCACTTCATCATTTTAATAAAATATCGCTTTCCTGTTAACGTTACGGATTTCGTTTTTTTTTTTAATACTTTTTTTGTTGCCTTTGAAATTGTCGTTAACAATTTTCAATTTACATAGCAGCAAAATGGATGCTGGTTTTACACATTTCACGGTGAACCATAAGTACAATTTTGTACATCCGTCAACAGGAGTTAACACGCAAAGTGGGGTTCCGCAAAGTGGCGTAGCAAGAAACGGCACTGCTGGGCATCATCTAGAATCGTATCTGATAGAATTTATGTGGAGGAAATATGTAGCGAAAAAAAAAATGCTTTCTAAGAAATAGTGAACGCAATTTCGGGAATATGGCCTTTTATGTTGATTGATGTTCTAAAAGTTATGTAAATATTAATATTAAACATCTACATTTTTATAGTACTTTTTGGGATGAGACTTATCACTAAACATATAAAAGATTCTTAAATAAAAATATTATTTAAAAAAAGTTCTATATTATTTATTGGTGTGTTATTTGTTTTCTTACATTTCAATTTCGCAATCCACTTACTTGGCGCTTTTAACTAGCTTTGCGACATTGGCGTATTCTTAATTTGGCGGGCACCGCTTTAATAGATAAGTACCGTGTTATTTCTATAAGAGTTAAGACAATTGAGTAAAAACTATTTCATCATGTTTTTTCTCGATACATTCTCTGCCGATATAAGAGAGAATGATGAAATATATCATTGATCAAGTATATTATATAACATCAAATATACTCAGAAGATAAAAGAAGATATGAAATAATTAATGCGTTGGAAGATATTCATAAATATTATACGTTAATGTAAGATATATCGCAATTTAAGAACTAAGCGAAACTTAGGATTTAAATCTACAGATCGTGGTTTTCGATTATTTTTTACTTAGCTTTATTTCGCTTGGGTTTATTTTACTATAGAATTTCTTTCTTTTTTTCAGATTGATGTTTTAAAGCAATCAGCTGTACTCAATCCTTCCATTTCATCCCATGAAGTCTGAGCCATGGACGAATCAGAAGACGATGACTTGTCTCACCAGTCCAACGACACAGACTACACTCGAGGACGATCTCCCACTCGAATCCCTTATTTCATTCCCAGAAGGCCCAGAGTGGTCAAGATGCGAGACCTCAGTCCAGGCACGCGGGAATTTCTCACCAAGGAGTATTTCGACGCTTATGATCCTTGGACTGGAATCCGAATTGCAGCCACCCTCGGGATCCTGATCAGTTTGTTCACCCTCTTCCTCATATACAAGAGTAGGTTTCATCGCAGTCGGAACAACATGCCGACTACTAAGAAAACGACTTCACTCTACCTATATGATGATATGGATCTTGGGGATTGTGAACTCGGTAGTATATCATCAAGTGGTGGTAGGTCTGCTTATGGTTTGTCTTTTGCTTACAAGAGCAGACCAGACGAACCATTTAGATTCGAAGATGCTGGATTTCAGTTGGAAGAGGTATTCGTTAAGCCTTCAGTAGTGGCACTTAAGGTCCATTCTTCTGGAAAGAGACCTTCGAAGAGTGGGCCTAAGTTCGGGACGTTGCGGATTACAGAAGATGCTTCTAGAAGCTTGCCATGTTCGCCTTACAAACTACAACAAAAGGAGCAACAAGCTTCCCAGAACACGGACGTGAAAGAACCTGCCTCACCTACGACTTCCACCGGTCCAACCTCGCTTGTGGGTAGCATTGCTTCTTTTGGATCCATTGATGAGCCTTCAGAAGAAGTGGAAAGAAAACCAGCTAAAGAACCATCTTCCAAACATTCTCACAAAACTCAAAAGAAGTCTGTGGAGAAGAGCAAAACCATTCCTAAGTCGCTGGTGGTGACGACTAAAAGACCTCAGGACTATCGAAGCCGAAGCACAATTGTGTCCATTGCCAGACGACAAAGGAGAACCTCCTGAAAGCTAACTAAGGATGGTAGTTGATAACTTGATTAGTATAATCCAGTCCCATCGAAACATGGTCGGAGTGCAGTTTTGTAAGTATATTGAGCCATACGAATGTGTGAAATATGCAATGGATGTTCATACATGTGCATGGGGAACTAAACCTTTCTTAGAGTAGGTATTGTCAAAACATGAATGTGCGTTAAAGGCAAAGTGCTTTTAAAAGACAAACTTTGTGAGCATTTCGTCTGGTGAATTTATTTTGGTGGCTGCTTGGCTCCATGTTCTGCACTTATTGACTACTATGGTTCATTTGATGAATTGACTCGAATGTGTTAAAAAGGAATGACTCTTTTTCAAGTCTTTTAAGAGCTATAATCTAGTAATGAATTCTGATTTAACATAGAAACAGGTAGTAAAGAGCGGTTTGCATCATTTCATTGCGTTATTTAAAGAAAAGTATTAGGTATACATCCTAATTATACTTTTAATACAACTTGGGGAAATAATATATTAATATTGGAATAAAAATGTTTAAAGGTTATACAATATCAATTAAAATTTGATGGTTCGTTCTTGATAAAAGTTTTTTGTAAAATCCAGCTTCAATCTATCGCTTCTTCCTTTTCAACTAGAAAGCAATCAGGTTAGTTTGTGTTGAAAAAAAGGAGGTTTGCCACTTCTCTTGACCCTAACAATGGTAAGGGTTTCGGCGATGCCGCAACCTAGCTCTCACTGTTAACATTGTGAGAGGTTTGCCGTTCACTGAGGAATTTGCCCAACCACCACGCTTGGACAAATAATAATAAATTTTCTTCAAATTTTAATTTTAACTTTTGAATATGTTTTTTTATTCTATTGGAACTTTAAAATATTTTCATTCAATATAATAATTATGATGAGATGGTATATTCCTGAATGTTAGGAAAGGAACATGTATCATTGTAAACAAAATTTCTTTGCCTTCATTGTCAAATTAATTCTACTGCAAAATGTTGCGATTTTGCGCAGTCCAATGTTTCATTAAGCTGTTTGAATTACTTATTTCTACAACAAATGCGTATCAAATTTACTGTTGCAAACAACGCTTTTACAACCCATGTTTATAGCTAGATCAGAATTCATTTCTATGGATCCATATATATACGGAAATATCCATCTGATGAGCTATGTATTCAAGATTTGAATCAGACTCATAAACAACCTCTGAATTCATGAGTCAAGCCCATTAGTAACTCATCAGAGTAGACAATATTTCATCACCTCTACTTCATCCTTCGTAAGTTCCTTTCCAAAATCAGACTAGAGAATTTCCTCGCCTCTAGCCACACACAATGAACAAGCAGCTTAAATGCACGTCACAAAAGCGTCACCCAATCACTATTGCTTTGCGGTAGCGATGCTACTGCGAACTGTAACCGCCGTCTAGAGTGATGTTTTTCAAGCTAATGGGAAAGTAAGTATTAATCTGTGACGTTTAAGGACAGGATTTCATTGGTGGAGGTCGTATAATAAGTTTGGTGTTTAGATAACATAAGAATCATGTAACCGATGTGTTTGTAGATGAGTTATTCAGTGGCTTTTGTGAATATTTGGATTTTGTATAAAATTATGAAAAGTCACTGAAGAGTAATTGAGATTTTAAACTATACCCAACTGGTTAAATGAATCTATTTGAATACATACATGTGCTATTGTAATAATAATATTCATGTTTTTAAATAAGCTACAAATTAAATAGTAAAAATTGGTTCATGAGTAAATTCCCGCCCATCAATTTCGCCAAACCAGACAATTGCCACCAAATGATGATTGAATTGGTGTAACTGGATTGGAAATCTTTGGCATCAGTTTGGCTGGAAT
Organism: Nephila pilipes; assembly: GCA_019974015.1. Lineage (NCBI taxonomy): Eukaryota > Metazoa > Arthropoda > Arachnida > Araneae > Nephilidae > Nephila > Nephila pilipes. The sequence goes on along the minus strand of BMAW01067305.1, from coordinate 145,071 downwards.
TTTGTCAACTTTCATGGTCGACGGGAGTTTACACAGAGACATAAATGATAAATAATATCAAGAATTGTTAAGAATTAAGGTAATATTACTAACAATTTTAAATTAAAACTTTAACACTTTTCTGATCTTTAAATACGGTTTGAATATTTGAAATTATTACTTAATACAAAATTTAAAAAAAAAATGAAATACTAATATTGAAAATTTTAAAATCTTTCAAACTCTCCAACTGTGCAAAATTCTACGAAATCTATAAAATGTAATCGCAAAACTTTTACTGTATATATAAAGTGGGTTCACAGTGTGTAATCTCGAAATGTTTGTGTGTTTATAAATACCTATGTGTGTGTATATTCTTAATATTAACCGTGAGTCTGGTCAAAACAAATAGTTGTATCTGGTTTGACATCCTTTTTAACACACATGTATGACCAATTTCTAGAATTATTCCAGAAAAAAAACATGTATTTTTACTTTTAAATTTTGCTTAAATGAAACAAAATCTAAAGTAGAGATAGTTTTAAAAAAAAAGAGCTTATGTTTTAAAATTCAAATTGAAAAAATTCTCGAAAATAAGATTCCAGAGAACATTGAACAAAATAAAGACTTCCTATAAAATGCAATAGATAAGATTTCTTAAATTCATTAAAAACCACTCGCAACACTTTGCTACGATCTACGCAAACATTGTGACTATAAATTAACACTATCTGTTTCACATTCAAGCAAATCAGAACTGAAATTTTGATTCATAATACGAATACAATTTTCATAAAGAATTAATTTTTTTTAAAGTTTCATGATTAAATTCTAAGGTGTTGACGATCGATTTCCCGTACAAATACAGACAAATTTATTGATACAAGGAATATTGAAAACACAAATTCTTTTGAATACTTAATCTGAATATCTTGAAAAGAACATAGTCTAATTTTAAGTAGTGTTATTTTTGCAATTTCAAAGAAAAGTGTTCTGGCAACAATTTGCATTTTAAACAAAAATGTTTTCCTGTTTCTAATAAAAAAAAGTATTAGGTCTGCCATAGAAAGTTCTATTCGTTTGTGAAATGAAAGAAAATAATACATTTCTCTTCAATTTTCGCGTGAATTCAGAGCAATCATAGACGTAGCTATCTTGAATCGATAAATGTTTTTCACTTATCCCAAGAGATGTTTACAGACTAATCTTTCCGAATATGGTTGTTGAGCTATTTTAAGCTTTTCCGCTATCTCCGATGTTGTCAAAAAGGCTTTTGTTGTATGATGTTCTTCATGATATCGTTAATGTTCAAAGATGGCCACCCAGATGGCTACTGTCTGATCTATCTGAATCTGCATTTCCACCAAAAACATTCACTAACATTTAATTGAACATTCATTCGACACACTTCTGTGTCATTTTTCCCCTTCTGGAATTCATACAAAATACAGCTTCGTAAATGAACTACATCGTATATAGGTAACTATGTGTACACGATCGCGTCCCACTTAATAATGGCATGATGCTCTTTATTTCAGTTAAATTAGAAGAACACGTGTACTATATAAATGCAATGAAAAAAAGAGACAACTATGTATGTATTAAATAAACATGTGCAAAATGTATTGAAACTTGAAATGACAATATCGGTCAGAACTTCCCGTAGTGAATCTAATATTATAAATTAACATAAAAATAAATTAAAGGCCTGACATGAAAATTAATTATACGCCTTTATAATTAATGTACCACGTATTTGGATAATATTAAATTCTAAATTTTAATATTGTGTAAATGTAGTGCACGGAATGAAATAAATAATTAAAGATATTAAAAACTATTTATTTGCTATCAGTTATGGTGTTTCAACGCCATAATAAAATCGTTTGGACTCAAAACATGGCAAGCAGCAAATCAAATTAAAAAGAAGAGATTTCAAAGCCTAAAAGAAAAACAAATTGTAGTTTCTGAATATTTTAAACATATTTTCAGTTTTATTTTAGTCTAAATCTATATAAAATAAGATAACATGACTTGATAGGTAAATAAGTTTTAATTTGAATGTGTGTGTAACCTGGGCCCAATAAGAAAATCAAACAAGTATTCCAATTGTTATAATACATTTTTAAGAATTATTGGTGAAAACAAGCGTGAATAATGGATCAAACACATAAGAACAGAATGCTATATATTGCATATTGGATTACACTATGTTAAATGTTTGCTTTGTTAGGATGAGAGAGAAAGAGTAAATAAATTATATCTAATGGGGGGAAAATTAATATGCCTATAATAAATTAGCATCATAAATGCAAAGCCATAATAAAATAACCATATATACAACATCAAAATTGATATTTAATATTAATAGATGCTAAGATAAAGTTGATTTTTTGGATAACGTTATACAGTTGAAGAAAAACAATTACAGCTTAAAACTTATTCACGAAGGTAAAATGTTTTCAACAACAAATATTTTTAGTTCGAATTTAATAACCGTGACCTAGATAGTAAAAATAACATTTTTTTCAACTTTAAAAAAAATAATAATGATTTTGTAAGACAACTAAAACATTTCGAAAGAAGCTTATTCGAACGTTTTGTAAAAATCGTATTGTTAAAATGCAGATTTTGGTGCATTATATCAAAACCTTTGCAGTAATTTATCCACTCAACTGTTCTAGATATTACAATAATTTCATAGTTTGGAGTAAGTTTTTAATGCTGATGAGTGAAAAGAAAACTTCTTTAAATTTGGCATTTACATTCATTAAATATATTTACAAAAATAAAGTAAAATAGTGACTTTCAAAGTAAAAGGTATAGGTTCAAAAATAAAAAACGATTAAAAAATAAGAATTTCGTTATACTGAGAATAATAATTAGAAGTTATTCAAATAAGTAAGTGAAAATGGTTAAATATTTATGAACTGACTGTTACATCTCGAAAATATAGACTCGATTGATATCCATTGAAACACAATCTAAAGATCACAAGTGACTCATGTCTGCTAAAGTTGATACTGTTTACAAACTTTTGAAAATTTTTAACTTATAGGAAAAGGAAGAATAACAACTCAAAAACAGTTTATGAGATATTCATAAGACGTATTTTCATGGAAAGTCTTTGCGGAATTTCTAAGATCAAAAGGAATAAAATAAATGTAAAGTTAATGAATATAATTATTCCAAAACAATGTGTAAAACACGCAAAATAAAATTTAATATTTGCAGTTCTGAAACGGTTGATGGTAGTCATCATGTATAGATAGGATATTTTTGTCCACACACAAATAAGGAAATATTAAAACACTTAAAGTTAAATTACATGATGTGAAAAAGAAACCTTGAAACATTAAATGAATTCCCACGCTTTGTAATTAGCATATATGTCTTATGTTAATATGAAGATGCAGGAATCTGTTAGAAAATTATTATAATTTCTTATGAGGTCCAAAAAAGTTAAATGTTTCCTTTAAAAACTCAAAGTTACATTATTAATAATAGGTTAATTATTTTTAAGAATTTTATAGCACTGATAAAAATAAAATACCAGGTCACTATCAATATCGATTTTAAGTTTATATAATGCACCATAACACAAATATCATACTTCTATGAAATTTACTTCAAGTTTTATAACTTTAAAAAAGGGGAATGTGGGCATTAAATAGCAATACAAACTATGATTCTTAAAAATGATAGGATATTTCAGAAGCTGGAAATTAATGATAAACACCTTTTGACAGAAGTAGAAAATCGACAACATAATATTATTCATTTAGAAATCGCTCTTTACTTACTCTCCAATCACAATTACGCTTCTCGTCACTCTCAACGTCGTCACGATTCTCACTATTTATTCTAAATTTGCCCATCGCGCACGAGTTCTATACAAAAATACGTATTCTAAATTTTCGAAAATTAATAAGCATGTTTGTGTACAACTTTCAAAATGAAATTTTTGGAACCTATATTTTTTCGAATTAAATGCACATTTATTAATTGTTACCAACTATATTATATTAACTACGAGTATTGTTATAAATAAATCGGTAATGCATGTGTTGCGAAAAACGTTGTCGGACCTGCTTTTTCTGTTTGTTTTGACGCAGACACAGTAGTGAACCCATGCCTGCACACGTGACTTACTGCACATGCGCCTTCGTGTCCCAACTTCTCTCTGTAAGAGCTTACAGTGGATGGTCGTTATTTTTGTGTTCTTTCGAGTTGCAAGTGCATACATACACCGTCGTATAAACCGGGTGAACACTCACACACGCATACGTGTCATATATAACAAATATATATTCATATAATCTATATTTTGGAGAATGTTGTATACCACGCTCACACACACACACTGTGCTTGTATCGTCGAGCAATAAAGTTATTCTGCACCACTGGGTTGTGTTGTTCATTTGCTTCTTTTCTCTGTCTTATTTTAGGTTATATATGAATATGATTTTTATATTTAATTTTTTAAAAAATCTTGCTGCCTTATTTCGAGTAATAATCAATTTATATCTTCCTGACTGTTTTTCGAAGAAAATAGTACAATTTCTTGAATTCTATATTTACGTCAGTAAAGGAATACCCATTGCTCAGATCCGAAGAAAGTACAAATGTCATTCAAAAAGTTCTAGGACTGATTGCTCACAGACCTTGTAACCCAGATAATATATTTACATTTAAAATTAAGCTTTTTCACAGTCTCCTCATAATTTAATACATTGCTTAGAAAGAGTGTTCAGTTCCGAAAACGTCTTTTGCAACGCTTCTATTCCAACTCTATTGAGTTATGATGCCATTGCCGCTTCAATCATGTCTATCAACTCTACTACTGGCCTTTTATCTTCAATTACAATTTGAGAAATACAAAAATAATCAAGGGGGAAGGGGACAGATAGGATGAGTACATGGGATGGTTTGATCTACACAACCTGCCTTCCTGCATAAATAGGCTTCCCAAGGATGGACGGTTCTAGTCAGGGATCGGGTGCTCCTTAGCAATCGACGACTCTTAGGTGAGATAACGGTTTGAATGTGGCGATTTAGGTTATGTTACCCCTAGATTGTGCTTAGTTTTTAAATTACGAGCCTAATATTTGATAGAGAGCCAATCCCTCCCTGGGGGATATTTTTCTCTGTATGAAGTAACGGGGGACACCGAAGTGTCGAGTGGTTGCTACCGAGGTAGCGGTCGAAAGTGGTTACCGGGGTTAGGCTTAGTGGGAGCGAGCTCCCGTTCACCTACCAACCGTGAGGGAGTGCATTGATAGCGACTAGTAAAGGTCCGTGTATCGGTAGAGCGAGGGGAGTCTTCCGTTTGGCTTGAGGTGGTTGGCAAGGGAAGCACCATCGTTTGTTGGAAAAAATTCGTGTTTGGGTGACGGCTTTTGTGTAGCCGAAACAAATCGGTTACTCGCCGGCCCTTGTGGAGTGTGGAGGATTACAGCTTTGTTGCATCCGAAGAACTAAGTTCTTTGGCTTCATGACATCACTGCTTACATAGGTAACTTTGGCGACGTTTCTTCTAAGTTGCTAAGTTTTCGCCAAAATCACCAAGGAACATACAATACTGGACTTTAAAAAGATGAACTTGAGAGACGGTACATTGTTGTGCACTCATTTCCAAAGCTGATTTGAAATATATCTGTATAATGGCCCAGTCACAGTGGATCCTTGATGAACAAATTATGTTGGACAAACTTTAAATTTTCATTATTTCAACCAGATCATGGCCAATATGAACTCTCAATATCTTCAACTGAGATTATCTCAATATATTCAGCTGGTTTAAAGATTTTCCTAGCATTCAATCTTTAAAAGTACTCAAATTCACGGGAACGAATCGTAGTATTGTAACCATACACATAATAAATCCTTACGTACATTTCTATGGCCATTTTTTTTTAATTTAGACCAATTGTAAAGCTCGTTCTTAGCTCGTTTTTTTCTAATGTAAATAACAAACAAATACACAATTTATGCAAATGAACACTACCAAAACGGAATTAGTCTGAAATGAATGATACCATATGATAAGTGTAAATAAAGCCATTGCTATTGATTTCATCTGTTTAGAAGAGATAGAGCCATTCGTAGTATTCAATGAGTAGGCATCCTACAATTTTTTGCATTTACTATGTATATTTTTAATTTAATTATACATATACGATAAGTAATTTATATATTTATGCGTTCAAGTACAAGGGGTGTTAAAATGAAAAGGTACGAAACGTCGTAACACCGTAACCGTTAACATATTTGCCAAAATGCCACTATGGGAGAACGTAGCGATATCTAGGGATGTGAATGGAGTCTCCAGCGTGGATCGGAACATGCGCGGGCTTTCGCATGTGCAGGAGAGAGCAAAGGCTCTTTTAAAGATCGCCGTCCAATTGACGCGGCAGAATGTGAGAGGACATGATGGCGTTCAAATTACAAAATTCGACGATTGAGGATCAGTAAAGCGTTTTCTGATTTCTGACAACGGAAGGTGTTAAACCAGCCGCTATTCATTTCATGGGGAAGACTGTGCGTCCAACAAGTCAGTGAGGAAATGGAGTGCCCGTTTTGTGCAGGGCCGTGAGAATTTGGTTGATGACACGAAACCAGGCCAGGCGAACGGAATGATTCGATCTCCATGTCTTTGGTCCCGTGAAAAAACACCTGAAAGATTAACGCCTCAACTAGGACGACGAACTTAAGGACGCTGTGAAGGAGTGGGTCTCGTCACGGCCACAGGAATTCGTGAAACAAGGAATCCTATCGACTCGTTAATCAATGGGATCGTTGTGCTCAGGCCTATGGCGTTTATTTTAAATAAAGTCTTCATTTATAACCACAGTGTACCTATGTTCGTACAGTGTTCGTACCTATTCATTTGAACACCCCTTGTATTACTGCAAAGGAATTTATTTACGATATCAGCAGGCTTTATATTAACTTCAGAGTAATAATCAATATCATGTTATCTTCTTTCTTTAATTCTTAATTTTTGCAAAATATTTAAATAATCTTTCAAAAATAAAAACTATCAATAATATTAAAAATGATTTCAACTTTACGGACAAAATTAAACAAAGCGAATACGTCTACGATAAGAAATCAAATTAGTGTTCAGGAATTAAAAATAAAGCAAACGATAAATTACTAGACAGTGCAAAAATTCATCAAACTTGATTATAATGTTATGTTCAGGTATTAAAATTAAAGCAAATGATAAATTTCTAAACCAGCAATAAATTCTTAAAGCTAACGATAAATTCTGTTCAAAATAATTAAACATAAATTTAACATTAAAATGTTCTATTGATCATATATTAAAAGTAATCTAGCTATAGTTGCTATAAAATTAAAACAAATTTTCATACACTAATATATTCTCCAAAATAATCGCATTTACTGAAACCAAATTTTTCCAAACTTTCAGAATTGGTGACTCGTTTCATTTGAACAAATATGCATATCCGTAATACTGGTATAAACATGTGAAATACCTCAATACATGTATCAAAAAGGAAATTGAAACTGATTTACCTTTTTTTTTTTTTTTGAAGGCTCACTGGATTCGTCATTAGGTGTAAATGAAAAGAATATCAAATTTAGAGAGCGTACACAAATAAACAGAGTAGCTAAGGTTTTTAGGACAGAGCTTATAAATAAAATATAATTACGGTAAACAAATTTTTATTAGTTACCCAAGGGACTATTGATTTAATTGGATCACTTTTGGCGAACCAAATAATTCAATCAAGTTATAAGAAACTAAAAAGTAAAGATTAATTTAGAAAAATAATTAAGATACCATGATAATAAAATTTGCATTTTGTGGGGCACTTTTTATAGGGATACACCTCCCTCTCTTTATACACAAACACTAACCAGAAGACTCTTTCAGGGAGAGCGAAGAGTTTATATTCTTTTCTCAGGAATTGGATGAGTTGGGACCATTTTTTCTCTTCCTGATGATAAAAAAATTAAGCATGAGGAGAAAAATGTTCTTATGTTTAAACTTTGGAACTTTTTCACCTTTTTTTTTTCAACTTCACGTCTAGACCATAGTTTAATCTTGTTTGGCGCAGCATAACCATATCTGGCTCTTGCGCCAATAAACTTTACATTCACTCACTTAAACTTTGGAATATCTATAATAGTATAGTAAATAATTATCCTGAAACATTTAAATTTCGAGAAAAATCTGGGGGGAGGGGGCTGCATATGTTTATTTGCACCTTCCCTGAGTACGTTACCGAACCAAATACTCTACCGTATTTTTCTTGAAGTTTTCCAAATTTTTTGAAACACATCCTTTTCCCTTTATTTTTTATTTAATCTCTCTAAATGCCTCGATATCAAGCATGTAGGCTTTTTTTAAATCATTTGATATCAAAAATACGAAAGTGTGAAATAAATCCATCAACCTTCATAAGAATATCAAAAATATCTTTTCACTCCTAGTCAATAAAATTCCTCTATTTCGATTTGAATATTCATTCCTAGAAAAGCATATTCCCTGAAATAAAAAGAAAACCTCTTATTTTATGGGCTGACAAACAGAGAGTGATGTAAAAAGTCAAAGAGCTTTGTAGATCCCCGTAAATTTACGGATCATTCCATTCTGGATTTGATCCATAGCTGCAGCCATATACGGTTCACAATGCGTTTGAAATGGGAAACTATTTGTCTGTACTTTATCCTCTCCAGTTCTGTTGAGTGAAAGGATCCAGGGTTTATGAGAAGGACTTCCGCTAAAAATTGCTAAAAGTAATTTGTCAGCAAAAGAGATTTTCGAGGGAATGTATATAAATGGAAAAAAGGAAACTAAATAAAATTTGTATGTATTTATTTTTGAATTTTATTAGAATTTTCCATTTAAATTGTTACTATTTTGCTGTATATAATTGAAACTATTTTGCTTTGTTTTGTAAATTTTGTAACATTTTTACTCGTAAAAATGGAACAATGATAAAATATCAGAAGATTGCATATCCATGTCCCTTCCGGGACACCACTTATAACTATCCACTTGTAGCGATTTAGTTGTACTCGCATACATGACTTGATATGATATCCAATAAATCAAAAGCAAAAGAAAAAAAAATAATTGATTTAACGTACAAAGTATTCCAACTCGTGTGGTTTTGATATATTCCTGTGGTTTTGATATATTCATTTCACTGATTTTTAATAATGTCGCCCTTAGAAGCAACACAAGGGCTGATGGTGCCGGGCTCGTTAATTTAAAACTCGGTCAAGTGATGAATCCAATAAATATGAGCTAGCACTTAACGCTCCAAACTTCCACACTATCCTAATAGGAACATATTGGCCCTGGACAAATTTAACGTGTATCAGCCACACTACATGACTCGTCTTCAGTTTTATGAAGATTCGAAACCAAGACTGTGGGAGTGTGTGGCCATGTCGATTAAGAGTTCGTGACCGTGAGCATTCGGCAACCGCGGTTGCATAATTCATATGGAAGAAATGTGATTTTATAATGCATGTTTAAACTACTCTCCTTTAATTATAAATACTTACATATACTCCTTAAATATTATCATTTTTGTGAAAAATACATTATTCATCATTACATTAAATTGTTCAATGATCGCTTCTAAAAGTATATTGATACATTATTCAGTTTCCAATATAAAATATACCAGGAAAGATAAGGTATATTCTATGCTGAAAGATAATAAAAGAGTATTTGTTTCTGTTTTGAAAATATAGGTAATTTATGTATTAAACACTTTTAATAATACATTGTGATTGGCTTAAGACTTTTCATCAGCTTCCCTATTTTATGTGTGCAGGAAACATGACTCCGAAAGTATACTCAAATGATCTTAGTCTATCTCTTTGGTAAACTTACAGGTGACACGACCCCGGGATATCCTAGTGATTCTTCTCTATTTTCGACCCTTCTTGAAAAACATTTTTTTCTTTTTCCTCTTTTCCACCGCTTATATAACAATTTAAAGAAATTTTTGGCGCAGTTTATACAGATTTGTGTGACCCCTACGCCATACACTCTAATTGCTTCTCACATTGATTCATTCATTGTATCAAAAACAAAAATTTTTCATTACTTTTTGCTTTCCATTACTTGTTTATATATTTAGTTTTTTTCGACGCTTCTTTTTTCCCAATGTTTAACAAATTCCAAGAATTTCTTACAGTATTAACTTTCAGCACACTTTTTTTGATTTAATCGTAACTATTTTTAAATTATTTCCTGAAAAAACATATTTAAAAAAAATATAAATGAACAAAAATTCAAGCGGAAAACGAGAATTTAAGTTGTAAGCGATAAAATGTTTAACATAATTACATACGCGTACTAACATCAAACCAATTTTAATACTTCCTTAAAGTTTCAAAATTAGAATCCTTAAAACTGTAACAAGTCTCCGAATGGTAAAAGTTCAGTAACTAAATTAAATTCTAAAGGGGAGGAAAACTTTGTTCATACAGTCGCAATGAATTCTATTTTTTGAGAAGATAAGAACGTAAAGTTATAAAAATGCATAAAAGCCATTTCTGTTTTTATGTGTTAACTTTACGTTTGTAAGACTGAAACGCTGTCGTGAAGCCACATAAACCTTATCTCGTAAATTCAGTCGTAATTTAAACTGCTGGAAAAAAAAAAAAACTTAAAGGATCTGTGCAAATTTTCTACAGTAATCTTATTCACCTATGTGTGCAACAAAGAAAACTAAAGGTAAACGTGTTTCCATTCTGTTTGTTTCAAATATATAAATTTATTGAAAGATAAAAAGAGATAAAAGAGAAATTTCATACAATGTCAGTAAATGTATAAGTTTGCCTAAATGAATTTATTTGAATATATTTTAGTTTTATAGTTTAATAAAGATAAGATTTTTTTTTTTGTTGTACTTCGTTTCGGTTGTGCTCATGAATAAGATCACAAGCGCCTATTGATGTTTTCTTTCTTATAGGATTACTACGAAAAACATGAAACATTACCTCAGGATACCTAGCGATCCTTCTCAATTGTTGTCAATCAATTTTACCATTATCCTCCTTTTCTTCTATAAGGAATGGTTTAGTGGTCACAGTCGAGAACTTGGAGGACTTTTTGTTGATCGAGTCATTAGGTTCAAAGCCCAAATAATACCGAAGGTCGTCAAGAAGATAGGCCTGACTTAAATCTGTCAGATTCTAAGTCCGCTCCGTTGGTTTGGTGTGGAAGTTTAGGTACTGAAGTACCAGCTCCGATGTCATCATCGTCATTTCACCGGGGCTCAAAATTTGAGGTCAATCGCCCTCAGGATTGCATTTGAGTGTGAAGGCAATAAACTATCAATCAACACAATAATCTTGCTCCTCATTCTGTTGGTCGATGGGAAATTACGTAATTTCATGGTTCAACGCGATTTTATACAAGTGCCAAATTATAAATAGTGAATATTTAAATTTGAACGCTTTTCGTTTGAAAATAGTTCCGTAGAATTTACAGGTGTTAATCATATAATTGGGTCGCACTGCATTAAATCCACGTAAATAATGGTAATGATTTTATTTTTCATTTTAAAACAAGGTCGTTCAATAGAACATTTTACAAAATGTAAAATACAAGTAAATTACAAATTACTGAATTATTTTAAATATTTCATTATCAGGAATAATAATTTTTCATTTATGAATAATAGTTTAATTCACATTTAATCTAAACAGGAAAATCTTGTGAATATTCATGGCAATGTATAGTTCATTTTGAACATGATACAACAAACTTATAATTTTATAGAAAATTTTGTTTGCATAGGGAACAGTTGCCTAATGTGTCTAAATAAAGATTCTCCCTCTCTCTCTACTCTCTATATATATATACATATATAAGTACCAACTGCTTAAAATGTAAGCTGTTTGTCATAAATCACTTGACTTAAGGTTCCAGAAACCATAAAGATTTTTATTTTAGTTATATTTATATTTTAATTTTGTATCACCTCTTACTAGGAACAAAAACACAATTCAGTAAGAAAACTTATTTGAAAAAGCAAAATTGTATCCTAAAAGAAATCATATTTCCTATTTTATCGAAACCAAAATTTCCAGCCATGATATTTTAATCATAAACATTGGATGTCAACTTTAATCTGTTAAAATAGGGTAGATAAAATAAAATTCCCGTCTACCAACCATTTTGATTTTGTTAGTATACGTTGTCTGAATTTTATGCCAGTGCAAAAATAACGATGGTTTTGCATGTCCATTTTCGATTTTCGGAAATATTTTAAGATATTGTGAGACCAAAAACACTTAGAAGTGAATCGGTAAAATAGATGTGAAAATGATTTTAGAAAAGCCGATTGGAAACTTAATTTCGGAAATTTTCTTTATTTTAAAACGTTTTCTGTAATTCCCTTGGTGCATATGTGTCATCAAATTTTCCATCGTTAAAATTTGCCAACCCACTAGCTAGAACTCTGAAACTTTGGGAATCGTTCTTGCCCTTCTTAGTGTATGTGACAATTGTGACAAGTTTTAACTAATATTTCAATATTTTTAATAACGCAATTTGTGCTTGGTAACCTAGCGCCATCTATGGAAGATATATTGAACTACGCAGAGGTGATCTTAAGAGACCATGAGGTTCTTTACAAAGTTTTAACTAATATTTCGATATTTTTATTAAACTTTACCACCATTAAAAACGTTGGTATTAAAATGTTGGGGTTTTATCTCCGGGTATTTTCTTTCTCTTTCAAGTACTTTATTGCATTCAAATAATTACAACAGTCTATATTTGAGTAGAAATTATTAATTCCATAAGATTAATATCACGTTCACGAAATCAAAGTGGTTGTTAGACTTTAATTCGGTATATTTCTTTTATACTGTATAGTTTTATTTAAGTTATAAACATTATCAATATACATCTTATAACAAAGTTATTCTCGATTTATTCCTTCAGCTAGCATCCTTTCTTTCTGACTTTATGTTTGATTTCCCAGCTTCTTCCCATCGAGTGAGATGTGATGTAAATTAAGTGAGCTTCGGTGAAGTGAATAGATGTAATCAAGTAGTCGTATAAATGCGACAGAATTTGATTTAAATAATTAAGGGTACGGTATTAGGAAGAATGTTAGTCTTGATGAGCGTAGAAATTATTCTGACCAATTATAGCAGATTGGGTGATATTAGGACGCTGTCAGTAATTGAAAATACATTTGTTCGATGAAATTTCTTTAATATATAATAGGGGTGGTGGTATTCGCGGAAAGATATTGAGTGATGGAGCGCATTTCCCTTATTTGAGGAATAAATAAAGATATTTTAGATATAACGAATACTAATTAGTGTTGATGCTTGAAATTAAATTGAAATCTAATCTTGCTGATCCACTTTAAGCATTGAATGAGATGGGTAATAGGAAGTAGAAATCTTCAAGGCAGGAAGTAATTTCTTTATATTTATTTTATTCACTTTCTTAAAGTTATTGAAATATTTGGTTCTATGGTGTGTTTGGTTTTAAAATTGACGATTAAAGTCACTCATTTCTTTCTTGATTTTTAGATGCTGTATTTTCGATAAATTTATAAATATGCAAGCTGTTCTATTGAATTCTAAAAACCTTTTTCTTTTCCATTCAACGTGTGAGCGATTTATTTCAATTGGTCGACAATGAATTACAAAACCCTCCCGTTCAGTACAAATTATGTCGTTCCATAATAAATTTGGCAAGTAAACGTACAACATGCAGTCACACTTGATACCAATTTTACATCGAAGTACGTGATTGGTTGTTGTTCACTCAACATTCTAAACACGACTGACCCTTCACTTGGTTGTGAATTAAGATAAATGTGGTCTACATTCGATTAAACGCAAGGACTAGATCTAACAATTCGGTATCAGTTATTTAATCCGACCACGCATTAGGAAAGATTTATTTGGTAGAGTTCAGCTTAATCTCGTTGAAAAACGTGGTGTTGAATATAGATATTCTTAAAGTTGACAAATTATTTTGTGGGTTTGATGGTACATATTTTACGGATTGACAATCTTTTGGTTGATAAATATTTATACTTATGGGTTGATACACCACCAGGTCATTCAAAGCAACACTCAGAAGGGATGATAGTATTTTTCTGGAGTCATTAAACTTTTAATACTTGAGGTTGATAGTATTTTCTAGGTCGTTAAACTTTTAATACTTGAAGGTTGTTAATTATTTTAGAGTTGGTAATCTTTTGCAGTTTGATTTAGTTTTGTAACGTCGCACCAGTAACACGAGGCTATTGGCGACGGACCTCATTTACAGACCACGGTCAGAGTGTGAGGACACGACACCTGAGTAGCACCCGCATCCACCACGCCAGCAGGAGGACTTTGGGCTTTGGAGCAGATTTAACGTGCATCAGCCCCAGCTACACACGGTGGTCTTTGGCGTGAGTCAGACCGCGACTGAACGAAAACCGCCGGCGCTGGTCACGACCTTGACCACCAGGCTACCGCGGCCCCAATCTTTTTATAAGTTGACAATGTTTTTATACTCGTAGGTTGATCGCCTTTATTTTAAAGGTCGTTAAACTTTTTTAATACTCGAAGGTTGATAGACATTTTATACTTTCGGATATTCAAAATAGGCATTTCAAGGACATGAAGTATATTTTTATATTAGTATTTTCATAAGCTATTTAAAGAAATTATATTATTTCATCAAAAAATTAATAAAATAAATGGATTAAACTTATTACAATAACAAGGTGAAATAATAATTATTACAAAACTCATTTATCAGGATGGTTCGAAAAGCACCTTTGTTTGATGACTTTTCAGATGAATTTGACTAGTAAATTGATCAAGAACTCAATATCTAACATTATCATTGATCAACCTATTATCTTTATGATATATGGATAAGAAGTTCGCTATTATTTTTTATTCGGGGAGGAGGAGGAGAGTTGTAACTCAGTGGTAGGACCTTCGACTACAGATAGAAAGGTCTACGGCTCGAAGTCCTGGTGCCACCTTTTCTCCAGAATCGATGAGAAATTCCTATTCGATTTCCCTGACGTCGGGATTGTTCGTTGATTTTCTAAATATTTTTAACCGCTTCCAGCAATTTCTTGGGTAGTACAAACAGTAGTTGTGAAGATATTTTCCCAATCCTATGGGTTATTTTCTGCTGATAGCTTGGGTAACTCGCTTCCACGGTAACGCGGCTTTTCTCTACTTTTTTAAACCGTTCTTTTAAATTTGTACCCATTCCATCCATTTTTTTCCATATATATCTAGGTCAGAATTTCACTTAATAATTAAATTTAATTGGTGAAAATATAGATTAGCCCAACCAGTTGACGCGATTTCAAAAAAAGCCAAACTTGGCGATTTTTTGGGCTGAACGTTAGAGGTCTGAAGAGGACAGGGGTAGCCACATATGGCCAAAATACCATAAATAACTTAATAAAAGTAATAAAATGAAAATTTGTTGTTATTCTAAGTAAGATTGATTAAATTTATATATATACATATATATATATACTCTATATCTCCTCTCTAT
>BMAW01067305.1:107805-125915 GCA_019974015.1 Nephila pilipes | reverse complement strand
ATTTCAACGATAAGTAATGGAACACAAATAAAAATTACAACTCTCTTGAAGAAAACTAATTTCTGATTTACTTTCAAACTTAAATTATTTCTTAACAGAAGGATTTGCCTAAACTTCCACTTCAAAATTAACAGATTTTTGATTCAACTGTTGAACAAAGAGAGGTTATGTTTCTATTTTGGGTTTCGATTAATAACTCTCTAAAGTAAGGAATTCTAAAATTGTCAAATGAATTAGAACAGTGAGGAAAATATCTATATTTTGTTTTCTCCAAAATGAGGTTTCTTCTTTATGAGTTCTGTACATTTTCTCAATCGACCAGCTGCTTTCATTCATAATGCGATTTATATATTACTGAAGGAGGATTTCATATACGATGAGAACGAATTTTTATAATAAACTAACTCACTGATTTTTGATTACTTGACAGAAATTTATTATTAATAGGATTTGGAATCGGAGATTTTATTAAACTATATCTTTTTAGGGTCTCAGATTATTTTACAATGTTATCTTTAATGAAGGAAATATTGGCTTAAGAGACTGTTAAGAGATACTGAGGATGTGTTGCAGTATTAGAGTGAGTGGACTGACTCTGTAAACATTTTATTTTAATTGAGACATACAAATTTACATTATTGTGACCTTTCGTATGCACTTTATTCTCTGCCTCTATCCCTGGACCCTCCGAATGCTTCCATTGTTTCGAAACGGTGTTGAAATCTTCTCTGTCAAGCTCCGATCCACAACACGTGAGATCTTTTTCTTCTCATAGTTTCAAGCGGATCAAATCTTGATCCTTTAATGGATATTCACTATATTGAACAGATAGAAGTCACCTGAGAACTTGGATCCGGTGAAAGCGGATGGTCTACACACTGGGATGTGACTTCGCTCAAAACCTCTTGACAGACGAATGTGGAATGGCTGGCGCATTGCCTTAGAGTGGCCGAATACCCGACTTGTCCTTCCATAATTGAGAGTTTTTATGTCAATTGTTTTAGAGTCTTTCAGAGGATGCTTTCGTGCATGGGACATATTATATTTAACATATGAATTAATCAAAATTAATTGATTAAAATAATTACTTCTAAATTATATTTTCGTCAATTCTCGTCAATAAAATGGTCGCCAAACTCCGTCGTTTAACAATTTCATCGTTTCTTTGAAATTTTTATATTACATTTTAGTTATGAGTTATCGTTTTGTTGTAGATTTTGTTACATTTAGTTTAAATATATTCAATTTAATAACATAATAATAATTTGCCTTAATTTTAATTACATGTAGTTATTGATTAACATAATACTTATTCGAGACTAAAATTTTTCACGTGTATTATTTTTAGATGATAAATATATATATAGGTCAATATAATAAAATAAATTATTAAAATTATTATTGAATAAATTCATTTGATCAATATTTTTCCTAAAATTTGGAGGTACAAAATATTATGTTATGAAGTTTGAAAAATAACATGTTCAAAAACTCGTTTTACTGTTTTCCTTATTCTTTCACGGAGTTCAAAGGCATGGATGAAAGTAGTAATTCTGATTAATAGTCTGGATTCTCAGGAGCCCATTGAAGGTACAAAGTCATGATTGCTGAAAACAAATGATCATCATTATGAATTTTGATTTGCCTTATTCGAAACCTTAGTTATTGGTGAAGATGCTCTTCCAATGCATGGAATTGCATTTCATCTCAGGATCATAAGCAAAACTACGATCTGTCACAGCAACAATACGTAACTGAACGAAGCACAACAATATTACTTGTTTCCAATAAGGGTGCCAGGATTTTGCAAGGTATTCTGGAATATCAAATCTAAGACTACTTGTTTTTGCTATATATCTTTTTATATTATTAGTAGATTTTAGAATTTTGTATGAGTGTCTATAATAACGATAGTGTAATTATTCTATAAAACAATAAAAGTAAATTTTGTGTCGAAAAGGCTTTAATCTCTCTTAGTTGAATATGGACATTGGGAGATATTATTTGCATTTAAGTACCATTTTAAAGAAAATGATTTCACAAAATGGTTCCAAATTTTTATGCTTCTTTAAAGCGTACTTATGTATGTACTGAACTATAATATTTTTTTTAAGTAATAGATAAAATTTTGAAATTTTTTGTATGAAAAAAAGAAGAAAATTAAAGTTTCTCAAATTACAAAGTTCTAAACTTTTTCAGAGAAAATATACAGTAATATCATTAAGTAAGTTGGGTCATTATTTTTTGCGCATTATTTTCTGTATGAGGAGTAAAATATTTTGTACATTTAAGGAACATTTTTTTAAAAAAAAATGGTAATTAAATGTAAATAATATCTCACAAATCATGTCCATATTCAACTCAAAGGAAAATAAAGCTTTTTGTTTCCAAAAATACTTTTATAATTTAATAGAATGATTAAAATACCCAATCCCTAAAAATAATTGTAAAACATAAATATTACAAAAAAGAAAAAGTCTTGAATTCTTTTCTTCTTGAAAAGTCTTGAAAGAAAAGTCTTTTCCTGTATGTCCCGCTACCCTTAATTTTTTTAATTACGTCTAGAACACAGATGCACATTGCTTGGCCAGCTTCATCAGATTGCGCTCTTGAGCAGTAAACTTCCAGTACTACTCTTGTTTATTTATTTTATCATTCTGTGCACTTTTCTCTTCAACCGATTTACTTCTTGTAGCCAACTCTTGTCCATATTTGAAAATTATACAAACATGTAACAGCTGAAGAATGTTTGGTATTTTTAGCCTTCAACCTCCTCTTGTGACTTATTGCGGCTAGTTGAAAGGAAAGAATTTCCATTTAATTGTAAAACAAAAAGTTAACAATATCATGCGCCTAAAATCATAGAATAAAAAAAGGTTTTATTGAAAATTTAAAAATATGGTGTAAAACCAATGCCTTGTAAGAAACGCCGCCCATATAACCGAAGGATTTTGATCCTCAATTTCTGACTGATGTTATTTTCTTGTCGGCAGGGATTCGGGTCTTGATCCTACAAAAAGATCAGCCATGAAATGGGCTGATGCACGTCAAATATGCGGAGGTTCCTGTCCTCTCGTTGACGTGTTGGGAAAGTTTGACTAAGGAACTATCAGGTATGATGTCATCCTCGTCAGTAGATGTTCAAAATTGTGACATCCATCACATATAGCCTACGGGTAGTTTCTTATTGAGACGTTAGTTTACAACTAATCAATCACTCTTGGAAAAATTAAATATGTCTGGGGGAGGAAATTTCTCTATAGAAATCAATGTAAGATATAAAGATTTAAGAAAAAAAATGTGAGTATGATTTAGAATGATTAAACGTTCGAATCAGAACATTTAGTCAATATGTGTATGATTGTCAGTGGATTAACTGACATTTTGATACATCTTGATCAAAAACTCAATTGAACTGAACCGAACTGCAACACATAAGAGGAACTGAAGTTTGTGCATAATAGCCTTTGCCACTCTATATCTAATAAAATCAACCAATCACAAAATCAATTCTTGTTTTAATAAGCTTTATTTATAAGCAATTCATGAAAAGAGATTAGCCACGTACTCGCATCCGACGGTTTTCGTTGGCCGTTTTCATGCCACTGAAGGACCAGTCGTGCTGCGTGGCTAATGTCTATGTCCCAAGTCCTCCCGTTGGCATGGTGTGAAATTTGGAGAGGAAGGTGCTAGCTCATATGTCATACTCTGCACTTGACAGATATTCAAAACTACAAGGTCCGATGCCGATAAATCTCAATTTCTACATTTAAATTGTCTTACTCATATTGCTGAAGCGAAACCTATTTGGTTGAAGTTGATGTGCGAAAATCCTAATTTTGCGATTTGGGCTTAAATCCTGTATTCTTACGACTCCTAAAATTACCCAACAAATTAATTATTTTAATTTTTAATTATATTTCCTAATATTTCAATTTTCCTTATTGTGTAGTTATAATTGTATACCTAGTATATATGCACATATTTTTTGTCTAATACTTCATTTTTGTTCACGAGTTTGAAAACACTTTTTGTATTGTACCATTTAGCCTATTATACATCTTATTTCTGCAAGAAAAACTCTACCGTTAGTTTTTTTTTTATTCCTGTCATTTACATTTTGTGCTTTGTAAATGCATTTTAAGCTTTATTTCTTTTTGATTTCGAAATTAAATAATATCTTATGTTTTTTAGTTAATAAATGCTAATTGCGGGGGGGGGGTATGCCGGGGCATCGGTTTGTTGTTCTGAACCCTTGGGTAAGCTCAGACCTCTTGGATAAGCTCAGACCCCTTGGGCTTTCCGCCAATAGCCTTCAGGTTGCTTATCAGTGTCGCGTCACTAAACATCATATCACAACCATAGGAATAGATATTATATTTGATATGGGAATAAATCACAAAAGTATTAATATATGTCGAGGAATCAATTTATATAATCACCGAATATCTATAGATTAATGTTAGATTGATTAGTGGTTGTATTAACTTTCGTTTTAGTTTCTCTAGATACATTTCTTTGAGTATTGTATTTCCTTTACTTTGTATAAAGTTTAAAATTGTTTGTATAAAGTATAAATCAATTTTAGAATTATAAACGCATTTTAATAAAACAAAAAAAATGAAAAGAATTCTAAGTATTTCTCAGCGAATCTTTTGCGAGAACTGTAAACAATTTTTTCGAAATTATTCAAAGGTATTCCGCAAGGGATCTCTGCAAACGTTTCTTTTAAGCTGAGCTCAGTTCAGAAACAGTGGGCAACAAATGGCTTAGTTTTAGCTCGGAAATAATTAATTATTCCAGACTATTGGATTCTCTTTGATGGAAATCCTTCTACGTCGTTCATTCTATACGTAATTACTCATTAACGAGCAGACGATGGCAAATTATAAAATCACGAGTTGCGAAGCGAAAGACTATTTGAGGAATACGGGGTTCAATTAACGATTAGTACGCAGCAATTTAATGATACATAATTCTGACTGTTCATAGATTCGTCAACAATTCAATTTAAGTTGTTACAGCTACATTAGTGTTTTCAAATTTACATGAATGACAGATGGGTATCATTATATTGACATTTGATGTGATGTGACGTGATAGTGAAGATTATTGGCTCTAGAGCCAGATGTGGTCATAATGCTCCAAACAAGATGTAATTGTGGTCTAGACGTGTGAAAAAAATTGGAAAAAGATAGCAATTATTCATAAAGATAACAATTATAGATAAAGATAATAAAAGATAACAAAACAAGATAACAATCTATATATATGTAAGCGAAATACCACTGACTGACTCATCACGAGATCTCTAAGACTATACAACCGATAGACTTGAAATTTAGCATAGTTACTCATTTTGCGATGTAGACGCTCACTAAGAACGGATCTTACGGAAGTCTTATCCAAAATGTAATTTTCATCCTTTATATATCCCATAATCTACTCTTATCCATTGGTTATGTAATTTTTGCTGACTTTATCGCCAAAAATGACATGACCGACGCCAAACGGAGTATATTTTTTATATGTATACTGTGTACTAACACCAATTAAGTTTACTTGGTGAGATTTGCGCGTGCGAAATAGAAAAATACTAAATAATTTAATATTGAAGCGCTGATGGAGGATTGGCAAGATTTTCGCGAAGGGGCTCTTTTTGTGAAATTTCGTGCATGTCGAAAATAGGAAACGTACATATTTAGCGATAGAAATAAGTGAGTTTGGAATCCCACGGTAAGTGAAAGTGTAGTTTAGCTCCAAAACGTAGCGGTTTTTGAAAAATACTAAAATGGCGACTTCTTACGGAGTAGCGCACACGCAAGACAATGTTCGTTTACTGTAGAATCTCTCTACATATATGAACGAACCTTAGACGCTATGACATAGGTAAGACATTTTAGACTACCTGACTTGCACGACTTCTTTTTAGGATTGTAGTCATTTGCAATTCTAAATGGCCAGAAATCAACGAGGCAAGGACAAAATCTTGAGGCAAGGACAAAAATCTTATGATAGACACTATGTCATTGCGAGTGTATTTCATTTGAAAGCTAAGCACATTATGAATCTTCTGAGAAAAGTTTGTATCTTTGGCAATACTAGGCTTAGCATGTACACGGTGGAATGAATTTTATTCCGTATTATATATACATGGGGGGACTTTTTACTAAACCATTTTATTTTTCTCACATATTTGAAAGTCGTGGATAACAATTATGACAGATAGTCAATTTCTTAAAATTTTAAATTTAGATTATCATTATCGTTTGAAAATTGAAAATGTTCTTGACATTTTACGTATAGGTTCCAAAATATTATATTATCGTCTGCCCAGCGAAGCGGGCGGGTATCAGCTTTTTATAGATAATTATAATTAAAGATAACAAATATAGCAGAAAAAATTGAAGACACTAAATGTCACCTGTTCACCTCACGTTCAAAGACGATAAGATAGAAATCAAAACGGATACACAATTTGCGCTTATTGGGTGTCGTCCGCGAATTCGTTTTGAATTTAAAAAATAAAGTGAAATTTATTTTCTTATTTTAAATAAAATATTTGACAAGCTTTTAGTTAACTGCACACAATTGTAAGTATAATGTAAACAGCTCATATCTTTCAACACTTGTACGATTGCCTTGAAATTTTGCATAAGTATTTATGTAATCCCGATGACAGTTCAGTTATTTGATCTAATTACTATGATCTGATGCTGCAGACAGAATTAGCCAACTCGCCGTCCCTGCCGCCTCTCACATCTGTGCCACCCGAGGACATGGACCCGTCTGCATCCCCCACTCTATGCCACTGTGAGTATATGACACTCGCCTGTGAGTGCGAAGAGAAGTTTTTTCCAAGTTGGCAGTATTACTTTAAAGAACGAAGTCTTTAGATTATAATGCGTATTCCTTCGTCTCAGTCCGTTGAAAACGCTCGTTGTTGAAATGTCTCATTTCTGGCGTGTTGTTGAAATGAGTTTCTTTAAGACATTGTCTTTAAGACAAGAACTTTAAGACATTGTCTTAGTCTCCCACAAATGTTTGAATATTAATGGAAGTATAATATTTTATTATTAAAAAGGTATAATAATGAGTACATTTTTCCACATTCTTAAAATTCCTATAATTCATTTATCTTACGGTGAGTGTTTTCTACCAAGTAATTGTAAATTTATAAAAGAAAAAAGTTTGAGTACCTAGAGATGAGGCAGATATATTTATAAATCAAAAGAATGCAGGAAAATATGCATTTTAATAGATCATCAGCTTTTAATATTTTAAAATATATAATATGGAATAATGTTACAAAAGAAAAATACAAAATTAAATTAGCTGCTTAAAAATTAAAATTTTTTTTTTTTACAATGGTAACTCACAAATGCATCAAGTCGGAGGTTTTATTTATTTTTGGGGATAAACTAGAACGAATACTATGAAACAAAACTTATACTGTAAGCAGTCTGCATCTGATAACGATTTATATAACGTGAATTTGTCAATGTGTGCATGTATACGACTTCAGGTATATCGCAAAATGAATTTGTTTTTAATTCTGAAATGAAGAATCATAGTTACGCATATATAAAGTTGTCTACTCAGTGATAGATTATACACATTTTTGTAATAAATTACTTTCAAAAAGCACATTTTTATACATATCAGTAATGTATCAAATCTATATTAATTTATGTCTTGTATGTGAAGGGTATATATATATATATATATATATATATATCTTAGCGGCAAAGTTCGAAATCCGGCATTCTATAGAAAGCCTAGGATTTGTATATAATACCTAAAAATAGCCGGCAATGTATGAAACGATTCATGTTTCACACATTTCTTAGGCATTCTATAGAACGCCAAATGAGAAACCGGCAAAGTATGATATGCATCTCCGATTCGTTTCGAGTATCACGTGGCAAGGCACGTGATTCTTAACACATGATCCGAGCTTCGAATTTGTCAGTTGCACTTTGAGGTTTGCTCGAGAGTGTCAAAATACACAATTTTACTTAAATTTGTTCAACAAATAATTAATTTTTGCAGTGCTCTATTAAAAAGGAGGAGCAAGCTGTAGTGTTGGAGAAGTAGTCACTGTCTATAGACACATGAAACAATGATTCCACAATGAATTGTCTAAAATTCGAGTTAATGCTGCAAAAAACAGTATTTTCTTGACCAAAACTACTTAACAGAAGTTAATAAATGATATAAAAAAAGCCAAAATGACTACTAAGAAAAAATCCAGGAACTATTGGATGCTGGATCGTTACGATGTGATGATTGTAGAAAACTAAAGTAAACTTATATATCTTGTTTAAGAAGGCGTCAAGGACTTAGTTATTTACGCGAACTTCATTCGGCTATTGGACACGGAGGACGTGATAGAATGTTGAATGAACTTTCAAACAAATTTCAAAAGCGTTACACGTCATGATACTGAACAGTACATCCTCCTTTGTGAACTTTGCCAGAAAAAAAGGAAAAGTAACAAAATGGACATTGTTATGAAACCTAAGATCTTTTCTGAATTTAATTCCCGTTGTTAGGTAAATATAATTGACTTTGAGTCTCAGCCAGATAGAAAATACAGGTTTATTATGGTCGCGATTTAATTGAATAATAAATGTGGTCGAGAAAATAAATTTACTATGGTCGAGATTATAGTCGCAGCCAGATAGAGATTTATATTTATTATGGTTCAGATAATTTGAAATTCTTAAATCCCTAACGTCAAAAAGAGCAGAAGAAGTATTTAACAACCTAGTGGACATAGTCTCGTTGCTTGGAGTGCCATCTATATTACAGTCTGACAATGATAGGGAATTTGCCAATATTGTGGTGACCAGCTTGAAGGAGTTTTGGCCAGCACTGAAAATCGTCCATGGGAAGCCTCGCCATTCACAAAGCCAGGATAATGTCAAAAAAGCTGATCAAGATATCGAAAATATGCTCTGTACTTGGATGCAAGACAATAAATATGACCGTTGGCGGGAAGGACTGCGTTTCGTTCAATTTATGCAAAATAGAGCTTATTATTCCGGGATCAAAAGAACACCATACGAAGCTCATTTAGGCTGAAAACCAAACATATGGCTTACGACGTCTTTTCTACCAGAAGATGCCTTAAAAGACATAAGTACTGAAGAGCAGGAAGAAAAAGCTACAGAAAGCGTCCAAACAATGGGAAAAGGTGAACCTAATCAGATTATGCAGGAAAAAGAGCCTGTTTTATAAAACATGGATGAGATTGTAGTCGATAGAGAATTAAACCAAAATGATGAAGACATGCTAACTGAGGAGATTTCTGTTTCTGATACCTGTTGTGGGTGTTTAAAGGAAACGAGTGATGCACACTTGATTGCAAAAAGTGTCGTCAAAAAATTCATACTTTCTGTGTCCATGCTAGTAAACATGATGAAATGGATATTTTGTGCACCCTTTGTTTCAAAACTGAAAACGCTATTGTAGGTAAAATAAATTCTGAAATCAATCTGGAAATACAAGCAAAAATAAAATGAAAATTAATTCGGAAAAGAAAAAAATTCCCATTGTTTCTTTGGGAACTACTATGCGATTTCCTATTCCTGTCGTCGACAAGGGGCGAGGTGACTATATATTGGAATTGCAATGAGTGTGACAGAAGATGGTTTTTACCGACTTGGAACTTCAAAAGGAATTTTAAAACAAATATATATTGGAGATCGCGGTTTACTATACATCCTTAGAACTTGCATAGAATTAAAGATATTCCTGACCAGGAAACACTTCTCCAGTCAGTTGCAATTGCTCAGTCTAGTGGAAGCGGCCAAGGATTCGTCCGATGTATGTGTTAAACAAAGTGCCAAAATATGAAATGTCTTTAAGTGAAAATGTAATGAAATATAATTCAAAATGTCATTCAAGCCTACCATGTTGTAACAAAAAAGTTAATTTTAATTTCTTATTTTGTATATGAAAATTTTGTTTCCCTTGATATGAATGGCATAAATTTTGTTTTGAACCACTTTCATTTTTCTCTATGTATTTTGAATAAAATTTTTAATGGCACTCTCAGTATTTTTTCAGAATAACATTGCAGTGCACTTCATTTATATAATAGCCTTATAAGAACCTTTTTTTCATACTTTTCCTAAATAGCACCTGTCATTCTATAGAATGCCTAGGTATTATGTACATTCTATAGAATGCCTAGGTATTATGTACAATGTCTAGAGAAAGTATGGAATAATTTTCTTATTTGATACTTTGCCTAAATTCACCGGGTATTATATGCAATGCTTAGGTAATCTATAGAATGCCGGCGTTTCATACATTACCGGTAACACACATATATTTTGTGTGTGTTAAGTATATGTTTAATTTAAATTTACTTTATCCTTTTCACACAAATTTTTTTTTATCAAAAATTTATTATTAGATGGGTTTTCTATCATTATTGTTTCAAATCTTAGTTTCTGTACTTTTTTTTTCAAACGTCTATATCACAGTTGTACCTTGTTCGGAGCAGCAAAGCTATATCTTACTTTTAAGCTATAAACTTCACTGTCACTCACTCACAAATATTACACCGAAAATAAATTGATGTTCATAATGAAATATCAAAATATAACAAAAAGTACTTAAATAAGAGCGTCAATTAAAAAATTTATTGAATTCCCCCCCCCCTTTCTTAAACAGATTATGGCGGTGCTTGCATAACCAAAACGAGAAGGTTGATTATTTCTAGTAAACAAGTACCCTCCAAATACTGCATCTCCCTCAGGCTTTTTTTATGGCAAGTTTGGGCATCATGATCTCAAAAAGGCAATTTAACTTGAAAAGGACTTATTATGATTTAAATTTTCTTGGATTTCTAAACAACTATAGCACTCCACGAAAATATTGTAATTATTTAGCAGAAAAAAAATTACGCTTACTGTAAGGAATTAGTCTTTATTTATTTGTTGCATATATTTCACCAGTAATGAACTTAATTTTGAATAATACGTCATAATAATTTTCTCCTGAATTTTTTATTGGATTGAAATAAAATATATACAACATTTGTCTGATACCTGCTTTCACCACTAATGAACTATATTTTCAAAAATTTGTTGTAATAAATTTCCCTCAATTACTTATTGGATTGAAGTGAAACAAATATATAATTATTTTATTTACTTATCGATTTATGTATTACCTTAAATCATTCATAAACTGGAATCAAGATATGACTGAAAATAAATAACATTATTCAGAATTTTAAAATATGAGGCAGCCTTTTTTTTTTTTTTTTTGCACCTCCAAATTTTAAAAATAATTTTTTTTTTTTTTTTAGTTTGACTTCTTGGAATGTTTTGGTGTCAAATGATTTTAATATTGACTTACTATTATTTGCCACCCAAGAGGATATTTTCTTGGGGGATCACTTTTGACGTACCTGATCATTTTTTAATATTTTATCGTTTGCTTCAATTTTAATTACATTTAGCTATATATATTCAATTTAACAATTTGTCGTTTCCTTTAATTTTAATATCAGAAAAATTTATTATTGTCCATTTCACGATATTCTATCGTTTACTTTATTCTTGTATTCAATTTAGTAATTTAATAATAATTATTAAAAAGAAGTGCATCTTGGGTGTCTAAGTCTGTTCTTTGCCAAACTTTGCATAGAACTTTTTAATTTTATTAAATATATTTTTCAATTGTTTTATCTACTACATTCTCATAAATAATACAGCTATAGAATCCTTAAAATTCTTTCTTTACGTGAAAACTTAAGGTAACGCAAAATCACAAATATTTTTAAAACAAAAACAATAGCATTAAACATTAAAACACCCATAATCTGTGGCAACAATACTAAAAATTCTATATTGAAACTATATTATGTCTCTCCCGAAAGAGAAGATTACTGTAAACTATTTATCTTCACACATATAAACAGAATCTAAAATTTTTAGATATTTTGGTTTTCCCAGGTACTAATTCCACCAACTATTTCCCAAAGGTAGGAAAATAAACGGTAACGCGTCCTAGTATTATAAAATTTGTCCGTTCATCATCATGGCTCCAGTCTAAATCGATTGGCGCAATTGGCGTCGTCTCAGTTCGCCACATCTGGAATCAAAAATGAAGAGCCAACAAGAGAGTAGCAAGTGTGTGAGGTTGCTAAGCAACAGGCATCGCGGTTGTCTCCGAGACGAAATTGTATCCTGGAAAGAAGTGGCAAGATACCTTAAGGCATGGTGGGTGATGGTGATGCCCTTTTGGAGGGTTTTCGTGTACAAATATGCCAGCTTCCGAAATATTAGGGCGTGTTTTATGGAAATTAAGTTGATATTTCGATGATTGAAATAGATGGATACGTTGGAATTCAGTTTCTGAATGTTTCATATGTTGAATAATAAACAGGAAATATTACATATTTGTCAAAGTTGAAAAGTGTAACGGTTGACAATATTTTATTTACTTTGAATGGTTGGTTTTATGAGTTCTTATACAGTTACGAAGGCTTTTATCCCATTATATTCACCACAAATATTATTTTCTATTCAAAACATTCTAGATAATTTATTCATTAAATGTTTATTAATATCACACTTAGAAGCAATACAACTGCAACTGATTACGTAATTTCGATCATCAATCAATTGCCGGGGTTGACGCTCGAGAAACCACCTCCTTTTCAATGCTTTACAAATCAATGAATGAAAAAGCTATTAAAATTATCGATGGATTTTAAAATAATTTAAAAATTAACTTAAACTTTCATAATTAATTTAATTATTTAATTAAAATTTATATAGAACATTTTCTTAAAACAATTCTTCAAAAGTAAATTTACATACTTGCCTAGAAGATGAAGTATATGTGTCCAACATTCTGTTTTTCTCATTTTTCTGTTAAAATAAATCCTTACATTATATATAAAAAAAATACTATATCCATGTCTATTAATATAACACGGCTCTACAATAAATTATCAACCATCAATCTACAAACCTGTCTAATTATATTTCACATTCGAATACAACGCTATCATTATTGTTCATCTAAATAATCATTAAGTGTTTGGTTTGATTTCGTACTAGAAGGAACACGAGGGCTATTGGAGACGGACCTCGTAATTTTGAACATTGGTCAAATGACGAGGATGACATCCCTTCTCCTAACTTTCACACTACGCCATCAGGAGGACTTTAGGCTCCAACTGATTAAACGTGCATCAGCCCCGTCTACCCGACGGGTCTTTTGGGGCATCAAGCCTCAAACCCATGACTCGACGAAAACTGCCATCCGCAAGCCCGCTGCCATAAGCAATAGGCTACCGCGGCCCCATTAATTAAATGTCTTTCCATCTTTCAATCTAAAGGTCTAGTGGTCTTGATGGCAGACTCGTGGTAGGTATTGTTTAGGCCGAGTTATAAGTTCCAGCTTTGATGCATGTAAAGATCCGCCGTATAGCCGTGCTGTTTCAAAATTACGAAATCCGTGGCCTATAGCCATCGTGTTGATACTCGGTGTGACGTTCATAAATACACACACAATCACTTGAATCTAAAGTACATCTCTAATATTTAAAACAACTATTGGTAAAAGTGTCCCAGAAATTTTATTTCTAATATTTTCCCTAACACGTGTTCAGAGACATACTCTACATAAATTCTCTTACTTATAAGACGTCCGTACACCTTTAAAACGTCATTTTTGTCAAAATTTTCAATTTTCTAATTTTAATGTCAGTTTAAAATGTAAATCCTTTTCTTTCTAATAGTGTTTTAATTTTGCTTATACCTTATTTAGAACTTAAAGTTACAGGGACTTGAATTTTACTCGGTTACTAATTTTTAATTGCATTTGAAAGTTTGTTTCTGATTTTTCTCAAAATGACTTTTCTCGACTTATTTACATATGGCAATGTAGATATCAGAAAAAGTAATGAACCAAATTAATTTAAATTTTACAAGTATCTTCCTTATATAGGTTTTAAGAACTCTTACTACTTTTATGGTTATAAAATTGATATGTTTTTAGCAACAAAGGTGAAAATCATGTATTGTTATAACTTTTTTTTTTTTTGATTTTTCACTGTTATTTGAATCGAAACTCAGTTCAAATTGTATTAGTATGATTTTCATCGTGAAAGTAGTACCAGCCCCAAAAACTGTTATGATGAATAAGATAAAATTTACCAAATAATCATATGTTTATTTATTTTTGTGTTATGAGCGTTATTTTGATAATCAATTTATGTACTATTTTCACCATGTTTTTTGTAAAATAAAAGCAGATTATTGAATATGTTTTTCATAGTTTTAGGTTATATTTTATCATCAAGAAATACTTTGATAGCAAATATCAATGTATTTCAAAAAATTTTCTCCGAAGGTGTACGGTTACTTTAACTTAAACTTAACTCCAAATTTCAAGTTTTACTCAAACACGATTGTGATCACATAAAATGAACATTAGCTGGGCTGATACACGTTAAATATGTCGAAGCTTTAAGTCCTCTCTTTGGCATGGTATCAAAGTTTAAAGAGGAAGGTATAGCTCAAGGGACTTCCACGTCCCTTGATCAAGGCTCAAAATTACGAGGATGGTCACCAAAAGATTACGTGTTGATTCTAATGTTTATAAACAATGAATCAAAAACATACAGCAGGATTCATGTATGTTAAACCTAGTGGAGCTCCAGATCCTACCATTGGCGTGATTTAGAAATTTGGAGAAGAGGATCCAGCTCAGGTGTCATACTCGTCACTTAAGCGAGGATCAAAATTACGAGGCACATCTCCAATAGCCAATGTGTTGCATCTAAAAGTGACGTAACGAAACAATGAATCATAGTGTTAAAAGCATATAGTTAACTGCTCCATAAACAATGCAGCGCGTTTGGAAAAGACGTTTTACGCTAAGGTGACCAGACGTCCCACTTTTAGCAGGACAGTCCCGATTTTTAACAATTTATCCCGCGGGGTTTTAAGAAAGTCCCGATTTTTAGAAACAATGCACGACAAGCTAGGGAACGGCGGGAGAACAGGAAGGAAATATAAGGTTTTCAGCTTCCATGTAGCTATTTCATCAGGATATGAGTTTTATATTATTTTTGTAAATTTTATTATATTAAACTTTAAAAATAAAAATAATTGTTGAGAATTGCTTATCAAAGTTTGCCTTTATCAGTTGTTAGAATACTAGAATACGACCACCATTGTTTGGACTTAATGAACAGTGGCGTGTTTTGGCATTGGCAGCGACGAAAACATTTTGTAGCTGTGAAATGTAGAGAGAACACTTTGTAAACTTCCACAGAGTTTATTTTTATGGCAACATGTTTCGTTAGCGATCTGGCATCATTTGGAACATTGTTGCAAAGGAATTACATTTTATACAAAAATTGGAAACGGAGGAGAATTTTAGATAGGAGAAGGGTGCGGATGTAAGGAGAGTTTCGATCGTCCACGAAGTAACGCCTACGCATATTGTGTTATGTAACTGTCTCTCATACGATACACATCGTACTGCGTGCTAGTGCTAATTAAACAAGTGATGTCAACAAATAGGCAATTCAGATGATTTAGGTAAGTAATTTATTTAGGTAACAAAGGTAGGTATTTTTGAGAAAATTTTTTAATCAGACCCCCTCCCCCGTCAACGGTGTCCCGCTTTTCGAATGTTAAAACCTGGTCACCTTATTTTACGCCCCTCCTCCTCTCCTGAAAACCCCATTACTATTAGTTAGCATCGAATTTGAGTGATGAAAGGTAACTCAATATAACACTTTTATGAAATATTCATAGAGTCTTACGATTCCAATATAATTTGGTACCGGAAAGAGATATAGGCCGTCATCAGGCTTGCTATCGGATATTGTTTGGCGGTTCATATTTTCAAGCTTCCGAGAATTTAAATTAATCATTTACGGGAATTATTAGTTTGGATATGCTAAAAGATGTATTCTAAAAGAAGCTATTGTATGAGGTTGTTACAGTAACGTTTATAAGTCTTTTGAAGTAACCAGTTTAATTGTAGCAGGCTCTACTAAATCGTTTAATTATTTTTTCTCATTGAATAATTATAATTCAACAAAAATTGTTTAAAAACATGCAAACTAAGCTTTTACTCTTATTTCATGAGTAGTTAAGAAACAAAATGCAAATACTTGACCCTCAAAAGACTATTAAGATTTTTTTTTTTTTTTGCTATTACATTATTTAATGTTTCAATTACTTGTTTCTGAAGAATTTGTAAACAGAAGTAACGCGCAGTTTGGAGAACTTAGTAATTCTACAATAACGGCCCTCGAAAAATCCAGAAAAGCTGGATGAAATGCATAACTCTATATAATAACTATGAAGAAAAGTGTTAAGAATAAAAAATAAATTTATATCTCTCGATTGATTTTAGTATTAGTTAAAATTTTCAATACATTAGGATAATAATTAAGACATTGCGATTCAGAGTGTCTCTATGGCTTATATGCTTTAATTTATGGCATTCTCAAACCAAACAAATCAACGATAATAGCTTTAATTTACAACATTATATACATAAAGATCAATTAATGTGCAGAATAATTCATATTCCGATGTCTCGGTTGTTTCGAAGCAATAATTAAACTTTTAAAATACCTCATTTTAGAAATATCACCAGCCTTAAAATATGACTTACTTTGTTCTACATTTTGAAAAGTGAAGATTATTTAAACTTGGTGTAAAATAAGAACATTTGTCTTTGTCGAAAGCATATCAGTTGCCCTTAATGACGTTTAACAAGGTAAGCATTTTTAAAAAAGCAATAAATTAATTTAAAAGTATTTTTTTTATTTCAGCGTTTTTATTCAGTTGTTGCTTTACGAGGATTCATAACCAAATTCCTTTTTATCATTTTATAACTATTTTTGGAATTTTTTAGGTCAACCATATCATGGATTATTAGAAACATTACGTTGTTTCTTGACATTGAGAATCCAAACATAAACTATTTAAAGTGAAGTTTCGAATTTTCGTATAATGTCACTGTGAGAGACATGATTTTTCAAATAATTGAAAACTCATCTACAAATACCAATGAATAATTATATACGATTTTTGTCTTCACTAAAATATTAAATAATAAGTATAATTCAAAATTACTAATGCAATTAACCAAACATTTTCCAGTAAATTAATAAATGTCATGAAATCACTCTTTAAAAGCTTTAACTTGCATTAAATAATATTAAAAAAAATTCACAGAATTTGCAGAAGACAAAGAAATAAATTTGCAGAAGACAAAGAAATAAATTTGCAGAAGATAAAAAAAAAATATGCTATACTTTTAATCAAAAATGCTTAATGTGTTTTAGTACAGACGATATTTGCTTTGATAACAGTTTCTTAACGCAAAATGCAGATAGAAACTCCTCGTCCTCAATAGTAATATTTCTGAATTACTGCAGATTTATATTTATTTTTATTATATATCACTATTAATATATTTTCCCTTCTATTCTACTAATAAGATAAGTTTTAAAAATTTAAATCATATTTTATTATGACGTTTTTAAGTTTTCGAATTTAGTTAGTTGTGGAATAAAACAAATTTTAATGATGATAGTTGTAATTTGTAATAAAATGATAAAAAAGTGATGTTTCTGTTGAAATAAAAAATGTAATATTAAGGGATTATTTTAAATGAATAAAGCTTCATCTGTATTTAAATTTTTTTTATTTTTTTATTTTACGAGCAGTGTAATTAATGGCATATATATATATATATATATATATATATATATATATATATATATATGTGTGTGTGTGTGTGTGTGTGTATTAAGCTTTTAATTTCATAACAATTAAGAATAAAGATTAAACCAATAACATTTTTAATTAAACAAAACATCCACACTTCTATCTTCATAATTACTATTTTAACTGAAGATACAATGTAATATTTTTTCAAAATTTCAAATACAAATAATATACAAACAAAACGCACTACAATATGTTTTCAAAACTTTCACTTTCACAGAATTCAATTTTAAAATACAATGAATTGAAAAATTAGCATAAGTGCAAAATGTATATATAATTTTGTTAGTTCAGAATTTGTACATCTTTAAATTTCTT
>BMAW01067305.1:0-102549 GCA_019974015.1 Nephila pilipes | reverse complement strand
AAAACGATTTGAAACTCAAAATTATTTTTGCGTAAATATAAAATATAATAAATTAAGAACTCAGTAGGATTGAATAAAGTATAACATATTCATCCATGCTCTCTGCTATATTAATAAGACTGCTAAATGATTTTGTCAATAATGTAATAAAATGCCTTTCGTCGATTTTATCTCTTCATATAAATTGACTTTAAACTATAAAACAAATGTTATATTTTTTTTTATTATTGAAAATTTGATAACTTTATTACTTTCATTTTAAAACTGTTTACAATCACAATAACTGTTAATAATATTTATCGATTTTGTTAACACTTCTATTTATTTTAAAAATAGAGTTAAATAATAATAAAAAAATTATATATATATATACTGATAGTAAAAATGATGAAATAAATAATAACCTAAAGGGAAAAAGATCTAAATTTAATATGAAGTATTTAAAATATATGTTAAAGTATGTGTGAGAGATAATTAAAGGTAACTTAATAATGTATGGCTCCAAGCATTACTAATCTCTTATGATGAACATTATGTGGTGGATAATTTAGTATTTTATATGAAACAGAGTATTCTTTACATCTGTTAAGAAGTCTATATCCAGGAAGTGATCCATGAGGTAAAATGTGAGTTGAGCGGAAGTATTTAGCTGATTTATTATAAAACAAACGTGTGTTTTGCGTGTTATGAAAGTGCTGTTACTTGAACTAACGTGGTGGCAAAATTCCTTACAAGATAACCTTATACAAAGTTATCATTCTTTAAAAGATATATATGGAGACATAGGCTTAGTTAACAAAAGTTTAATGGAACTCATTAGAACAAGGTTTACCTGCGTTTAAAACTATTAATGTACTTTATTACACACTTCACTGAGAACTATTAGTGTACTTTATAACAGAAAAAGTAAAATATTTCGTGAATGAAAATTTACAGTGTATTCAAAACTAGGTAATAAAGAGCTTCGTCTCTTACGGAGTAAAATGTGGCCTTTTGAAGTAATCTAAATTTTGAAGAATTCATATCTCCTTCATGTTAATAATTTTGGATCTCGTAAACATATTAACATGATGTGTTTCTCGAAAACTTATATATTTTTCGAGATTACGTGAACTAAATTATATTTTACTGAACTGGGATGGTATAGTTTTCTTTTAAAGAAATTAGACAAAATTAAGCTATTCTTCTTCAATATTTTAATTTCTGGTCATTTAATTAGGAAACATATATCTTGCCTTCGGAAACCCTTTCATAATTAATATAATTTTCTGAAATGTATATATTCTAAGATACACTCATTATCATAAAATTTTGGCTCCAAGAGATTAGAATGGGATTGTAGCGAAACTTGGCATGAAGGTACGTGTCAGGCACATATGTTAATGATTAAAAACGAGCGAGAATGAGTATTGCGTAATGCCACCAGAGGGCGTTGAACTTCGTTCTCCTTGGATTATAAAACAGGTGTGCTTGCGTATATTTAATACGTTGCAGAGAGACGCTTTATAATTAGACTTGTCATTACTCCGCCATCGGAGGTCATATGAGCAGCGGTCAGAAGTCTAAAGGGGAATATTCATAGGAATGATGGAAACCGGGTGGCCAGCTTGGCGTGTAGCTCGCCACCTCGGTCATTCTGATTTAAATGGGAAGAGGTGTGGTGACTGGTGGACAAGAGAGAGGTCTGTTGTGCGGCAACCAGGCTCGGATCAAGTAATTAGGACGCCTTTGGCATACCAACAGTCGAGAAAACCATCACATCATACGGCACGCATAACGCAGTCTGTTTCATTGTACACCATCGATCCACACGTAGCACCTTCACTACGGGCCTCTGTGTGAGTCCGTACCATCGCAAGGCACCTGGCTGAAGGACAGATGCTATCGCGGTGCCCATTACGTGCACTGTCATTGACACCCACTCACCATCGCCTCCGTTAGTAATGGTGTCCCGTTCGAAAGGATTGGACTGCAACCGAATGGAATCAAGTCACCTTTAACGACGTATCCAGATTCAATTTTGGTAGTGATGACAATCGTGTACGCGTGTGGAGACCCAGTGGTGAACGTCTTAATCTTGCCTTCGCTGTACATCCGCACACCACTCCCCCTACTCGTGATGGTATGGTGTGCCCTAGTACAGGACAAACGGTCACCCCTAATATTGATCAACAACTCGACGATCCACGATAGACGTGACATTCTTCAGCCGCATGTGTTGCCATTCATGGCAGTACTCCCATGAGTCATTTTTCAATAGGTCATTGCTCCCCCACAAACATCAAAGGTTTCACAAGACTACCACCGCAACAATTCCACCCTTCCCTGGGATGCTCGGTCTCCAGATTTGTCACCAATCGAGCATATCTGGGATCATATAGAACTACAAGTTCGATAGCTTACGAGTTTCATCGAGTTTCGTTTACATAAACTGTGGAACGAAATGTCACAAGACATCATACGGAAATTGTATGCCTCAATGCCCGACCATATCACATCATGCATTCATGCTAGAGATGGCCCAACATGGCACTATAACCTCCATTCATTTTCAGTTTTTCCTACAGTAAATGTTCATTTTGCTTTGATTTGTATTCACTTACATTAACGTTGTACTTACGTATGTAAAATTTCGTTCAATATGACAACTTTAATTGGTGAGCAAAGTTTATGACAATGAGTGTATATGGGACAAAAGTTAATTCAATTAAACGAGGGTTTACAGAAATTCGGTTCTGGAATGTTATAATTCTTGTGCCCGACGGGAAGCAATAATCGAAAATCAGTCAAAAAAGTATCGTTTTCTTTTACTAAGGATTGGGTCTTATAAAAAAAAAAACTAATACGAAGAAAGGCTGACGTATGTAAATCTTACGCTATTGAAGTTTTAGACAGTACCAGGTCCGGTTGTTTGTGAGATTCGTCCTAAGATTCGCTTTCGGAATGCAGAGAATATGCGACAATGCAAAATTCATATACAAATTTACAAAGAGCTCGGCAATACAGATATATGCGGGAGAATAATTAGAATATTAATCTGATTCTTTAATTCCAGCAGAGAATGAGGCACGATGTTGAATCGAGATGCTGGTGGAATGGGAACGAATGAATCATCTGACATAAATCATGACCAGAGACAAACTGACTGTTATATATTGTTACGAAAATTGTCCGGTGTGTGTAGATGAACAGTCCGACAAGCAGAATACTAAAAAATAGTAATTTATTCTTTAAATAATAATAAAACAGGAAGCACAGACCACAACAAATTCGTACTTTCACAAATTTGCAGCACTAAATAAACAGCAGTCCACAGTTTTAAACAAAATCACGCAGTTTGCAAAGCAAGCAATATACTCTATTTCACTCCGAAAGACTAACTCTCCGACGATCAGCGGCTCCGTCTATTTATACCTTGAAGACCGGATGTGACGTCACATATGATGTTCTCCAATGTTTCGGTCCTATTCTGGAAACTTCTCGACAAAACTAGATTTTACTTGAAGATTCGTGATGCCAATTTTTGTCACCAAAGTCGCCACATTTGTCACCAAGTTTTGTCGTCAAGGCCGGAAGTCTAATTCCTGCTTTTCCCATTGGCGTCCAGACAGCCTGTGAACGTCTCTTAGCAACCATACGATAAATATTGCTGGGAAGCAACATTTCATATTTGTATCAATATTCTTTCACTTCAAGAATTTCCTTTGTTACCAGTGGTGTGATGCGGTATCATCTAGGCTAACCTCATAATTGGCCACTTTCTATGACACTGACATACAAAACCTTTTGCTTCGATATGATAAACGCCTTAGTTTGCTGGTTGACTCTGTTGAACAGTAATGTAATGTTTGTAAATCTTTCCACGATAAGTCCTTTTGTTGGAAATAAATGAATCTTTCACATTTCAACCCTGATTTGAGGCTCACTGTTCAACAATATTCGAATAATCTTAATGGCGAATTCATGCTAGATGTTGCTTCAGTCAAATAGTATATTCTAGTCCTAATGAATATATGATGTGGAAATGACGAGTCTGGTGTTAAGATTAGACCAGTTTGTCTTAAGATTTAACCAATCAGATCTTGACATTAGAGGAGTGTATAAATTACCAAAGCCACATCAAATCACAGTCGTTCCAAATTTAAAGTCCCGTCCCCGAAAACCCCAAAATTACTTATGAGAAAGAAATTAATAAACAATTAATTAAAATTAATCAAGGAGCAAGTGACTGTTATTTATACTTTAAGCCATTCTGTAAGGGTCAAAATTTTGATGATTATGAAGAACAGAAAGCAGCTGTAGCATATTGGGTAATCTCGCAAGTGATCATATTTTATGTTACAATCACGCAATACTTTATAATCTCTGTACAATAATTGCTTTAGTGTGCTCACCGAAAAGAAATAGTAAAAATTTTATAAATATTCATTAAATATGTCTTTAGTTCACATCTGTTTCTTTTTTGCGAAATAACAAATCATACTTTTCGAATATACTAGGCATCTTAGCCTAAACCCAACCTTTTCCAACTCGTTGCCATAATTGTTACGAATTCAATCCAACAAAGAATTAATTTCAAGCTTAGATTCTATATGAGATTCACACAAAAAATACCGTAGACAACATTAAGAATTTAATTGTAAAATGACCTAAATTTATAAATCAGGAATATTTAAAACTTAAGATTGATAATCTGTATTTTTTAAAAGTGTACGTTTAATAAAGTCGAACGATACGAAATCCTACCAATCATGTAAAAAAAACTATAATATGATGGTGAAACTTAAAGTTTTTCTCATAATTTACCTTGACTTAACTGCCTTAAATCTCCGTTGGGCGAGCGAAAATAGGTAAGCTGAGGTAAAATATTAAAAAGATTTTTTTTTTTGTTTTGTGATGTGGATTCAAATTGTTTGTGGCATTTTAAAAATTGTTTCGAAAAACTGGCTAACAGCCTTAACAATTTTAGTAGATTGCATCACTCCGTAAAATGAAATTGTGTTATAACGCCTCCGTTGTATTTATACTTCTGAGTTTTATATTATCCTTATATAGAAAATATTAGATGTCAGATGAATAATAATTCAATTCATAAGGACTCCTAACGGCCATTTTGATTTCGTGAACATAATGTTCATCCTATGGAATTTCCACTACCATTATCAATTCTGTTCCATTTTATCTAATTAAATGCAAAAAGGGGCATTCAAAAGAGCAAAAATTAATGAATGTTTCTTAGGAATTCCTCCCCTAATTTTTGAAAGTACTTTAGAATATTTCTAAAACCCACCAACGAATCATTAACATAGGGTTATAGATTTTTCAAAGCCCTGTGAAAAAATGTATTTCCGCAAAAACCTTCATTATTATTTGATCTTTAGAATGCACGTTTATGAATTCAAGTAGATAAAATTGAATATAATTGAGGACGGTAGTAGAAATTCAAAAGGATTAACGTCGCGTTCAAGAAATCGAAATTGTCGATTGACGGGAACCGTAATATTCCTCAAATTCTAATTCATGCAATATTACTCTCCCTCAAAGTCTATTTATCATCCATGAGACTGAATTATCTCATAGTTTATAATAAAATCAAAGTTTATACTATTATCATCTCACTGGAGCTTAAAAGAGGAATAGCAATAAGTTTGAGGGTTCTTTCCGTCCTCTGTATGTGCGTGACGATCAAGTCAGGTGCCAAAGTGGTGCTAGTTAGTTGGAGAAAGTACTTTCTTGGAAGCAGACGCAAGTCCCACTTGCAGCGGGAAACTATTCCCATGATTCTAAATTTATAGTGTTTTTATTGAGTGTTGCATAGATGTTGTAAACGTGAAAGTCAATATTTGTTCATGTGATAACGAACTGTGAAATACTCAACTGGTCCGTTATCACTTAATAACTATATACACCTTTACAGGTTCAAGTGATATATATGCACTATATGTATTTACAAGGGATCATTAACCAAAATTAGTCTGTCATCGGTATTGACTTGTTACCTCGCAATATTTATCTTCTATCATCTATCAAATACCAATTCTCATATTCCTGTTGATGTTGATTTCTGGGGGTGTCTTGACCGCTGGCGGCTTTCAACACAATATCTCGCAGCTGTGATGAAGAATGGCCGTGTGTTGAAGAATTATTATGCTGGGTAGTTAGACAATCAAAAGTCTATTGGAGTTAAAGCTTGAAGAGTTGAAGAAATACTCAGAGAATTGAAAGATGAGCCTGAGTTTTGTTGTAAATTTCGTTTAAAGGAAAGTTAGGTACTAAATGAGCAACCAGAAAAGGGGAAGAAATAAATCTAAAAACTGTTAAAGAAAGGTGACAAGTTCAATTTGCGTGCATTGTGTGAATGAGAGGTATTTGAGCTGAAAGGCTGGATTGTTATTGGTCAGTGAGTAGAGAATAGGGTAAGTGAAAGAGCCGAAGCTTCGCCTAGGAGGAGATATAGAATTTAGTATAAGGAAAATTTCTTGTAAGCATTTAAAATTGCGTGAAAAATAACAAAATTGAATTAAAAAATGAATCTTAAATTTATGGTGGTTTATAGGAGACGTGAAGTATTTTTCTGGGTCGTTTGGTGTAGCAATTAATTGAGTATTGTTCATATTCGGGGGTTTGAATGCTAATATTATTGATGTTTGTGAGAGTTTGATAAAGAAATTACTTCCATATTTTGGATAGGTTTGCGAAAGGTGATTATTTTAAGAACTTTACTAATTTTGCTTTTTTTCATGAATCGCCAATTTTGTGCACTTTCAAGAATATATATATATATATACTTCCTCAAATATATTTCTCACATTTCTTCTCTAATCCTATGTGCATACGTCACATTTCATCTTATTGGAGCTAGATTTAATTTTAAAGAAATTTAAATATTAAAAGTTCCAAAAGGTTAGTTAACAAAATCGCGAAAAGCCTTATGTTTCAGGTCTTCAAAGGGAAAAACAAATGATCAACACAATATTTTACACTATACCAGTTTTATAAATGAAATGGATGCAAATACAATCTCAAATTAAGTCAA
This sequence comes from Nephila pilipes, assembly GCA_019974015.1. Classification (NCBI taxonomy): domain Eukaryota; kingdom Metazoa; phylum Arthropoda; class Arachnida; order Araneae; family Nephilidae; genus Nephila; species Nephila pilipes. The sequence goes on along the minus strand of BMAW01067305.1, from coordinate 95,513 downwards.
ATTATTTTATTTATGCCGACACGCTTCTCTGCGAATAAAGAAAAATATGTAGCCTTTCTTTTTGTTTAGAGAACAGTTCAAGATTTAACGAAAAAAAATCATCATTCTTTTTTGTTAATTTATGACTCAATTTTCAATCGCCATATATGTATTACCTATCATTTTTTCAAATAGCATGCATAAACTACAACCTAAGTGACATTCAATTTAAAGAAAAAAATTGGATACTATCTCTTTGCTGGACTTCTATTCAGTATTTCTTCCAAGATAACAACATATATCTCGCTTCAAAATCATACCTTTTTTATATATGCGTTACTGTCATGGCTGTTTGGAAGCGTCTATATTTGTGAGTTTTCAAAGATGAAGCAAGAAAACAGTAGAACTAGAACTTTTTATACTGATTAGGACAAATAAACAGAGCTGATATTCCCAATTAACTTCTTCGGTATTATACAAATATGGAAGTATTTATGTCTAATATGAAATTAATTATTTACTACTTATTTTTTTTATTAGAAAGAAGTATTGAGAAAATTAATTTTAAATTACATAAATACGTTAATAAATATACCTTATACCCGAAAAAGAAAAAAAAAACTGATTATATATATTATATTAACAAATTTTATTGTGCTAAAGTGTTGTTGTATTGAAAAAATGGTTTTAAAAATACCTCGGCATAAAAAAAAGAACACATGGAGTTATGTTCAAAAGACCGACATTATAATAAATTTACATTTCTAAGATATATTTAATTAAAGATTTTATCGTTTGCTTTTATCTTAATATCCGAACACAATATTATTGTTGCCTACTTTAATAATTGAGAGAGAGAGAGAGAGAGAGAATTGCATAATTCAAAGCATAACTTTATCTAGGAAATAAACTATTTTATTCATAGTGTAGCTCTTACATAGAGAGAGATATGTTCGTTCGAGTTCTGAACACCATAATGTTCTTTTAAAACCATTGCAAAATTTTACTTTATTGCAATATGAAAAAGCATCAACTCTATGTGTGAATGAACTAATTTTATTTAAAAAAAATAAAGTTTTGCACGAACTCTGACATATTAAATAACTGTTCCAATCTTCTACTTTAACTTAAGGGGCCTCAAAATTTTTAACTGTTATCAGTATTTGTGAAGAAACGTTATTTTTCAAACAAATACAACATACCATTCAAACAAAGAAGAATTTTGACTTTTATCTACTATTCATATATACTTACATTAACTCTCAAAATTTTATGTAATTCTAAACAATTCTTAGAAAACCAAATGCAATTGAAAATTTCATAACTACGACCATCAATATTTTATTGCGAGCAGAATTCTGAAGAACAACATTGATCAAAATTTGCTAAAGTGATGTTATTCATTATTAAAAAGTTCAGTTTTAATGTTAAACATATTTTAAAAATACTTAGGGGGAAATGTTTTTATACAATTATTTAGAAAATTACGAAGTTTTCAGAAAAATTCCAACTGAAATTCATTAGAAATTGTCCTTGTTTTAATTTATCTAAGAATTGATATATGAGTCATAAGTGAACTTATTTTTCACATGTATATGAAATTGCAAACTAATTTGATTTTAAGTTTTTGAAAAGTCCTGGGCGCAAGATGTTAATTATTTATTTTTAATTATTTATTTATTTATTTTTGAGGAAAGCGAAGTAAGAGTTAAAAAAAATAACAAAACAGACTTATTAAACTAGGTTTAGAATTTTCTCGACAAATCTAGACGATTTTTTTCGTATTGCTAAGCGTTTGGTACCAAAATGTTCAGAAAAGATGAGGCCTTAACAAACAGCTTTGTAAAAAATTAAAACTTTCTTAAATTTATTAGTTCTAAGGCCCTTTAACAAGATTTTTTTATTAAGTGTAGCTGTCAAATAATACATAATTTATTTTGTATCCGTACTTGCACGTTAATGAGGGATTTGTGAAAGTTTTCACTAACGAAGCCAATCTAGTAACCTTATTTGTAAACATAATCCCTGAAGGTTGCCACATATAATCATAATTTTATCAAAATGCAATCGTTTGATGAAATAAAAAATATTGCTTTCACTTTTAATTATATTAAATTATTTTGATAGACGATAAAATAATTATGCTTGAAAGCCTTTTTCCCCAATAAAGTCGAACTATTGCACAACGAAATAGTTTCATGGAAAACATCGGTATATAGAAAGTCTGACTAATAGATATACATATCGGAAAGTTTTCAAGAATTTCTTACTAAAACAATTACGAAAGATTTATTTTTAAAATAAAAAAAGACTTAAAACATTAAACTATCAAAAGCGTTTATTTAAAAAAAACTATAAATGTAAGAGGTGGGGCTATTAAATAAAGAGACTGACGCTGTAAAATATTTTATTTCGTATCATACGTATTTACTTATTATCACCTGCAATACAGACCCTTCCTCTATCCCTGCAGTGCTCTATGCTAATCTTCCATTGATCGAAACAGTGATGAAAGTCTTCTATCATCAGTTATTTCAAGACGCGTGACGCTTTCTCTTTCACAGATTTCAAATCGTGTTCCTTTTAATGCACATTTCACCTTAAGAAACAGATAGAAGTCGCATGGCTCAAGATCCTGTGAATATGGTGAATGTCCCAGCACTGCATTTGTCTAGTAGTCTCTTGCCAGACAAGATAAAATAAGCCTGGACATCGTCGTTGAGGAAGAATTAGCCTAACGAATTATTTGTCAATTTCTACAGTCTCAGCAATCGCACGAATACTTAACCGATTGTCAGTTCGAACAAGATGACCAATTTTTTCGATAAAGCCATCCGTTTCTGACGTGGGAGGGTGATCCGGGCTTGAATCAACTTCATCGCCATCTGGAAAACACTTAAACCACTCAAAAACACGTGCACATGATAAACATTCTGTGCTATAGACTTCTTTCAAGTAGCGTCTTTGCCTAGTTTCATGTGAAATTTCGCGACACTTCGGTGCTCCCTTATTACTTTTCCACCGAAACAAAAAAAAAATAACTCTAATGCAAAAGAAGGCTGCGTTTATTCAGTTTCGTTTGCAGAATCTGGAGGTAAAACATTCGAAAGAGGTTTCATGCTAAACATCTGTCGGTTGCTAGCGTGTAGAGTATGCGTACTCCTTCTGTAGAAGCGCCAGTCTCGTTACTTAATAGCCACACCTTGTATGTGTGTAATTAATAAATTTCCAAACAATACACTGAAAACAGAATGTTTGTAAACAAATAACGAAACGAAATATCTTAATGAATTTTTGAACATAATACTTTATTGTTACTTCAGAGAGGTAAAACTTCTTCAAGAACGTTAGGAAGTAACCAGATGTTGCTTCGGAGAAAGTTTGATGTGCTTCCATTATTTGTTATGGGTTACAATTAATTCATCTTCGTTGTCAACATGATCTTTGGGTTCATTTTGATCGAAAAGTAAAATAGTCATTCCATATGTCTTGATCGATGGGTAATCAAGCACAATTAAGTTCTCATTCGCGTGTTACAAAGTGCGAGAATAAAATAACAAGTATGATGCTGTCAAATCTTTTATTTTTAAGTTTTATATATTAATTTACTATCACCTTCAGTATACTATCCTCCTCCAATCCTAGAACACACCAGGCTATTTGAAATTTTCCATTGTTTGAAGCAATGCTAGAAATCTTTATTCGTCAGCATTTTGTACCGTTTGAAAATAATTTAAGATATTATAAAGAACAAGGCATGATATTGGATTTAAGTTAATAGAATTTAACTCGTTTATATGCACAGGCACTTACCGAAAGGTTTTGATTGGTGGTATCAAAACAACCTTCTCGTTCTTTGCAGGGATCGATCTGGATTGGCTTCTCTTCGGAAAATCTCACTCATCCCGTCACAGCCAGCCGAAATATTTAAACGATCTAGAACTGCTGACATGTTGGGTATAAGATGAGGCTTGGGCTGTCCAGATGCATATGACATTCTGCTATTTATGAGTTCGATAAGGGAAAAATGTGAGTCGTTAGATAGAGAGAAACACCGAACTCATGAGCGTCAACGTCGGTAGATAGATTAACAAGCATAAAAGAAAGCCGAATCAAATGATAGAAACCAGGAATATGGATATGCCACAGGTCTTACAATTTTGATCATTACTTATCGATTTTTTACAGCTTCATCAATTTCAAATCATGTTTCAACTGGGAGAAAAGAAACAAGTTACATGGGGTTAGATCAGTTGAATATGGTGGATGGTTCAACACTCGGTTGTTATGTTTGGATAGAAACGTTTTGATAGACAATATGGTATGAACCTGTGCATTGGGATGACGATGAACGATACTTTTTTTTCCACAATTCAGGTGTTTTTTTCTAATTCGTTTCGGAGAATAATAAGAAAATCAGAAGAAGAACCTGAGAAGGTAGGTATTCTGATTAAAGGTTTGACCTTCAGGAACCCAGTTTATGTACACCTTTCGTAATTTTCGACATGTTTCTTCGTTGATGACTTGGAAGGACGTCCCGGGAATGCGATATCTTTTGGGGCGTAAAACTCTTTAACTACACGAATACTTTTATACGTGATATAAATTCCTTTTCAAATTATTTCCCTTGAAAAAAGACGAGTTCCACATTAGAGGAGTTTCTCAAGTTACATTAAAAAAAGTTCCCGTTTGTTCGTTACTCATTCAAAGCAGTCGATATTCTTAAGGCGAAACAAAAAGAAGTACGTCTTATACAAATGAAAGCCTCATTCTAACTATTTTTTGTTACTTTGTAATAGGCGTGTCAAGGTCACTCCTTTTCGTTTCTCTTCCAAAGGTTTCCATGGTGCCGACTAAATTGCCATCGCCTCTACATTTATTTTCAACGCTTCAGTTGAGGTCTGAATTCCTTTACGTTTGGACGAGCTTTATGTGAAATGCAAAGTCTATTTCAAATGTCTATAAATAATGTGTTTCGTTAAAAAAAACGATAATTTTTTAATGAAAGAAAAAAACACATTCCTATAAAATATTAATATGAAACCTATGCTTATAGAAATTTATTTAATTTGAAAAAACTCTAAAGAGATGTTTAGTTCCGTTCTATAAAGATGTAAGAAAATTGAATGTTTTTAAAAAACATGTTAACAATATTTATAAAATGTTATACATATTTTAAAAGAATATTTAATGAAACGGATTAAAAAAAAAAAAAAAAAAAAAAAAAAACGATGATCATGAAACTCAAAATTTCGTTTTCATTTGAAGTCTGTTTACGAAAATAAAACGAATTGGGGTGGGAAGGAATATAATGTTCATTCTCAACTATTGTTGCATAGTTACAGACGGCAGTGGGGGGGGGGGATCTGTGAGCTTGTAGCGCCTATTGTAATGTAATACACTATAGTCTGATTATTGACATGGGAGGACCAACAATCTAGAGGCTTCAAGGTGCACAGTCATTTGTTGTACGACTTTTGCGCGTGCACAGTTCGTCTGTTGTATCATAAATGCGGTTATTTTATCTCGTACAAGTGCTCGAGTTCGAAAATTGTTTGATAAACTTGTATTTCCAGTTTTCTGTTGAAAAATGTATTTGGTTAATGCATTTTTGACATTTTATTCTCGTATGTATGTTTCTAAATTTTCTGAATAAAATTCTTTGCTCTCTAAATGCTCTACAGTTTTATTTGGCCACTTATCTATAAATATGTATAGATTATTTCTGAATCATTAAATCAATATCAGTTTCAAATTATTTTCAAAGTGATATAACATAACTTTGGCGATTGCATTGGTCTTCCTCTTTCATTAAAATGTTTTGAACTTCGATTTTATCTAACCTCAATTTCAATAACGTGTAAGGATATATAAGAAGTAATAGGCAAGTATCCTGAGATTTGAATCTTTTTTTTTTCTTTTCATAAAACTTTTTGGTATTATTTTTATATTAAATGTGATATTACACACAAGAGTTAAAAATACGTGAGTTATCTAACTAAATAATTTTTGTTGTAATGAATTTTCCCAAGAGCATTGCAACGATTGTTGATAATGTTGCAAAAAACACATAAGTTTCGCACTCTATGATCCAAATTAAGGTAACTTAGACACTAAAATGGTACACATTTTGAACTTTTCCCTTTTATTGCGTAAATCTAGTAGATACATTGCTAAATTTAAAGATGTATTATTTATGAGAATTTGTTAAATAGAACGCTAGAAAATTGAGTTTTTAAATTGCAAATGAACGTGCCTTGCCATAGAGAAAAGTACCTTTGCGTTTTACTCGAGAAATTTTTTATAAGGATTTGGATTCACTTTCCTCAAGTGAGTGAGTAAAATGTTGGATTTTAATGTCGCATGCACAACACTAAAGCCAGATGTGGCCACGCTGCGTCACACAAGAAAGATTTGAAAAAGAGAAAAGAAAGTAAAGTAAGCCGTGGATAAGTCAACTGTATTTACCAAAGACAGTAAATTCCACGGGAAAGATAAAGATCACTAGGGTGCCATGGTGTCATGATGCTCGAACCTGAAGTAGGTAAGCCCCTGAGGGCTGCATTTTCTTCAAAATCTGTTAACTGCATAATGTTTATATTTTCTACCTCAGTAAAACTTAGTTATCTCCTGTACAAGAGATAACCCAAATCATGTTCCTAATAAAATCAGAAATTTTACATATATATATATATATATATATATATATATATATATATATATATATATATATAGCCCAGTATTTGACATTAAGTTAAAGGGAAATATATATATCTTAAAGTCAAAAATAAATTCATTTTTTATTGAAATAAAAATTTGAATCAATAATTATATTCAGTGTATGAAATATTTTGTTAAAAGAAATCTGTGAACTTTTAAAGTTATAAGTGTAGTGGAATTTTTGTAAGTGTAACGTAAGTTCAGACTAACGAATGCAAATACAGAGCCATTCATAGTTGATAGATCTTGCACCATTATTTATTCACATAAATGTTATTTTCTTTACATAAATAGGTATATAAGTGCGTAGACAACTGAGTGTTAAAATATGACTACCTTTGTGTGAATTTTTTTAAAAAAATAAGGATTATTAAAACTAAGTATAAAGCAAGTCTATTTTCCCATGTCCAAATTGTCTCAATTGCCTTATGTATCAATAACAAGAGAAATTTAATTGAAAAAATATTTTTATTCAAATACTAAAAAACTTATACTTATAATTTTATTCCCTATTACAAAAATAAAATTCGTCAACGACGAACTTTTCTTAAAACAGCTGCAACGAATACTGACAAAGAATTAAAATACATTATACCCCCAACTCTTCCTCAGTTCATTCTGTATTATTAATCGTCTGTTAAGCAGGTGCGATCATTTATTTCCTCAAGCAAAAATAAGTACGGAAATAAACGCTTGCTATACAATTCAAATTCTAGTTCTTTCGAACAAATAAAAGTCGTACGTATAATCCCACATCTATCTTTATTTTTGCTCAATTAGCTATGTTCAACAGAGTGGAAGAAAAAATCAACGTTCGCAACTGTTGGCTAATCTCGATCATCTTTGATGAAAGAGATTAGATCATGTAAGGAAAGGAATTTTAATTTGCTCTGATTTGTTCTCGAAGTTTATTCGGATTTCCAAGAATTATCTTACGTCTCGCTGGAAAAGTAATTTATTTTAATTACCTGTAAATACTCTGAGATTTCTTTCAAAAATGTTTATTTCCCTTTCGGAATTAATATCATTGTTTTTGTATTTTGAAATTAATATACCGTTTAGTTCCGCTACGTCAAGCACAAATTGTGCTTCAATTATTGTTTATTTAATGTGAGCATCTATAAATATTTTAAGAAAACTTATTTTTGCAATCAAGGAATTTTCTGTCTCAATAACGCGTCGACTACATAAATGCGTTTGTTTCGTTTACCATGTAGTATGTGATATTTTCTCACTTTTATATATATTTTTTCTCTTTGATATTATAATTAATTTGCCTTTCGACGCCGAAATGTACCGTAGCTAAGCCTAGAAATTTATAAATTTTCAACAGACTTGATATTAAGAAGATATTTTGAAAAGTTACGAAATTATCCCAATTATATCATTAAAAACATTAAAAAAATACACGGAAGAAAATTTCTTTGTAGTAATGAGATGATTTTAGCAATAAACGAATAAATAAAAATCAGCAAAAGATTTATAATCATGGGCGCCATGTTGTGGAATTCCGTTAGGGTTAACAAAGATTCTATAAGTGAAAACTATCCAAATAACGATTACCTTCCCAGATTTAATTACATTTATTTAGAGATTAAACTTAAGGACACCACAATATGAGAACAAACATTTAATTAAAGTTTCACCAAATAAAACAGATTATTTGATTCTAGGGGCGGAATACCGTGTTTACGAGTTAGCTCCTACGCGTGGACTGCTAGTTATTAGCACTCCAGTATCATCTGTGGTTATCTTATTGTGGTTCTAGTTATTAGCACTCCAGTATTCTGTGGCGACCGTAAAATGGCGCGCTTGAACGCAGGGTGATTAACGGATGTCCAAATCAAACGAAACTTTGTTACTATGATGTACGTGTATAAAAATATAGATATAAATTTCTGAGATATTGGATATTTTTTCTGTTGGAGAGAATAACTGCATATATCATGGCGTTCAACTAGCAATATTTTTATCTTTTGTAAATTGTTATACGGCTTAGCATTGATACCTAGAAGTTGTTCAGATGTCATGCAGAGGGTAATTGCGTACGTCACTCCAATACCCTCAGAAGCTTACATACTTTATTTAAGTACGAGCAGCAAGACTCTGATGTATCTTAGTGATCTTTTTCCTACCCAGTGGAATTGTTTCCTTAATAAACATTGGTGGTGCCCCTCCCCCGAAGTACCCAAGGGACACTTCTCTATATCCGATGCTCCTGTCAGTTAAATTGCACCTTTTTCAACCTTTCTAACGCCTAAATCCCTTCTGCACATTGTTCAGCCCAGCATAATTAGATTTGAGTTTTGAGAAAAGAAACCTTTATTTTTACACTAACTCTGTCCAGTTGTCCAGTTTGATCACTAACATCCTAAGATAATTGGAAGGGCTGCTCATCAACCTGAAATGGGCTGTATTAGGAAAATATCTGAAGATTTAACTATATTTGGAGGAAAGTTGAACAAACAAAAAGATTATAAAGTAGTTCCGTTTTTTTATTCATTGTTCCGTCCAATTATGAAGCTGACATCCCATTCCCTGGCTTGAATGTCCCGTAAACTGTCTTTGCTAGACATCGGTTTTTGCTTCATAGTTTAAATTTTATGATGTTTATTTAAGTAAGAAATCACACATATAACTATTGCTTAACGTACTATGATGTTCTTATGAAATCATCCTTGGTAGGTCAGCACATATAAGTCACTCAAAGTATTATGAATATATGGAATTATTTAAATTTTTCAGAACCAAAAACCTCTTTGGGAATTATTTTAGGAAAAAAAAACCAAAATGTTTAACCCTAAGTTTAAAGATGAGTTTGGTGAGTATGAAGAAAGAACATAAGAAAAGAGGATCATAAAATTCAAGGTTTTAAGTGCCCCTAAATAGTTGTATATGACATTTTTATTTCTTTTCAGGTAAGAGTTGCACTTAACCCATCAGATGCGGGCATAAATAAATTTAACTAGAGAGCTAATAAATATTGTAAGCGAGAAATGATATGTACATTAAAAGTAATAGAAAGAGGGAGAAAACCCTATTTTTTTTTGTAAATAAACTTGCTTACGAGATTCCATACACAAAAATATATTATTTAGAAAGAATTTTTTTCTCAAATATAATATTAGCTGCCCTTAGCAACAAAAGTGAACCAAATCAGAATTTTTTTCTGTCACTTATCGTTCTCTCCAGTGCTTATTTTCATTAGGAAAATAAGAAATTTCATGCATTTTATAAACAAGGGTAACAAATCCTTGGATACTGAAGTATTCTTTTCATGTTTTCGATAATCGTGTTAAGGAACAAAATTTTACTTTTCTGCTTACCCATACTTTACGACTAGAATACAGGTAAACATCCAAAAATTATTTACATGATAAATTTGATTTCTAATAACAAAAAGTATATTTGACTCAGTTGGATCAGATTTGATCTTTATGCGTTAAAAAAATCAACCAATCAAGTAATTAATCTGTCCTCATGAGTAGTTTTTGTCTCGAGGAACTTATTTAGTTTGAATTCCTTCTTTTAATGACATGCATTTTATGAAAACGATTTTTGTTTGGCAACAAAAGTAAATAAATGAATGTTTGCCTCAATTTGGTCGAATATGGTCATTACACCCTTAAAATCAACCAAATTAACATGTAACCTTTAATCTAGAGTACTTATTCGAATCCTAGAACTTAATGTTGTTCAATGACTCCTGCTGTAATGTTGGTCTATTTGCAATTTTCTCCTCACTAACCTCAGGGAAATTATTGTAATTTAAATTGCATAAAATTAAAGTTTCTACCCAACCAAAATGAAACTTGATTAGGTAAATTAGAGGAAGGTAAAAATGAAGTGAAGGGAATTAGAAATAATGATATATAAATGAAATAGAATTGATGGAAGATGAAAGGAGATAAATGAAAACGACTAGCTGATAAATATTTATACTTTGCATTGAAGAATCTTAATTAGCTTGTTAGATTGAAGCGAATTCTAGTAAAAGGGCTACAGATACGAATAAACTGCTAGATGGAAATGTTTGTATCAGAACTAGTGATTTGGCAAGCTAAGATTTCATTATTAGAGCATAATTTGGAATTCATGAATTAAGTAGGATTCGGGAGAGAGCAACCTACTTATTGACTTTAAGTACACTGAAAGATGTCGGTAGAATTAAATAATGAAAAATGGCCGTTGAACTTTTTATGGCATGCATTTCCCTCAAAATGTTTTTTTGCTCATTCAAAATGCTACTTGTGACTTAAAATTCCTTATTATCTAAAATTGTTTCTATTATATAGAGAAATAAAATGTGTTCATTAGTAAATAATTAAATGGTTGATCCAATTTGGTCGAATATGACCTTTACGCCATTAAAATCAAAGAACCAACTAACCTGTCCTTTAATGTAATTTTTTAGAAGAAGCTTTCGTATGTTTCAATGGTTCAATTTTTTGATTATGTACATTTATTTCAGAATGGTACTTTTTGTATTCAAAATGCTTTCCATTTTTCAAATGTGACTTGAAAGCGCTTATAAGTTAATATAGTTTTTTATTGTATGACAAAAAAGAATTTGTGAACTTATTAATATTTCGACATAAATTATTTAAAAAAATTTAAGAAACAATCATACAGTTGGAATATTTTAAATGAAAAATGTAATTTTGCCTCAAGTTCTTAATTTAGCTTCCTTCTTTATTAATGAATAAATTCAATATCTGATGTGCGATAAATTTTTTATTTAATGTTTGAGTATCGAAAGGAACTTTAGGAAATCATTATTTTAGATTTATGGTCGTTTCTTAAAGCTATTTTATTTATATAATTGTAAAAAATTTAGATTTCCCCATTTTCAATTTTTTAACATTTTATTCATCCTTTTTTTCCTATCATAAATATATATGAATAGTTTTCGTAAAAAATTGTATACAAAAGGAGAAATTTAAAATAGCTTTGGTAATTTCATTTTAACATGTGCTTAAATGTTTTCCTGGTTAAGTTCCCTAAAAAGTAAAATTATTCCAAATGAATACTAAATAGCGTAAAAGAAGTGTACTTCCAAATCCCAAAAACTGCAGAAGTAATTACTATGAAGAAAAAAAATTATCAATTACCTTCGTCACTTTATTACTGTATTTTTATTTTCACAAGCAAATAATCTAAAGTAAAAAGTAAAATAGACAATGTTAACAACAAAAAGAATAAAAGCAGCTTATTCTGGTATAAAAAATCAAGTATCAAACATCAGAATAAATGTAAAAGATAAATTATTAACGTAAATGACAATATTCTGTTCGAACATTAAAATAAAAGCATACGATAAAGTACGTAATTAAATATATTTCCCCAATGTAACCCTACCACAAGCAAACTAAATGTAGTTATTATAATCGTAATTCATAATAATGTCAATATTTTGAACTTAACTCCATGTGTCCTTTATTTTATGCTCACGCATTTTTGTTGACGCCCTTTTCTCAAAACATCAACATATTACCACATGTTGAAAATATATAAAAAATATTGAAAAAAAGGACTTCTAAGAATATTTTTTTAAAAAATAATTGCTATAAGAGTACCAATAACTATGGACTGTAATAACCATCTAAAAACCTTGTATCTAATGTATTGAGCAGTGATCGGATAACAGTAAATGTATTTATTATGACATATTTATGCAAATACTTATTGAATGATGTCATTTGAAACGTTTCAGAACTGGTGTATAAATTATAATAATTCAAGTTAATTTTGATCAGCTTCAAATGTATTTTTTTTTTTTGAAAATTCTTTTGGTATATTGTTAGGTAATAAAAAATAAATTTTCACGAAAAATTCAAAGAAACTGTGACACCATTTCATTCTTTACTTATAGTTGCTTAATATAATATAATATCAAACCGGACTAATATTATTATTTTATTCCTTTAAAATTATAGTGATTTAAAATTGAAATAATATCGTGCATGAATAAATTATTCGCTGACAAAAAAAATGTCAAATTTTCGCTTTATTCATCGCCTTACAAGAAATTATTGCTTTTTTTTTAAAAAAAAAATTAAAGAAACAGGATATTAGGATTTTATTAAAGGAATAACTAGTAAATATATTAAAAACTTTCAAACACGTATTAACTTTCTCAAAGAAACATTCAAACACTTCTATGTTTTCCAACTAAAATTTAAATACACTGATGTATAGCGATACTATTTACTGTCACATTAATGCTACGTTTCGAAACTAGCGCTAATTTCTGACTTAAACAATAATTTATCGAAATTGCATAAATGCTCAATAACTTAATAGCTTATGGGGACTCCTTAGTTACATTATTTATTTTGATTTAGTTACAAATTAAGTATCCCAATACAATCATTAGTTTGTCTGGTCTGGTAGCTGTTAGTTCCCATTGTTCTCTTCCCACGCAAAGTTATGAATACTTTGCAGTTACTATATTTTATGTAACATAAGTTTCGGGTAAGACTTAAACGCTTGTGGAAGGAATTAAACGATGTAATATATTATAGAGCTATGTTATTAACTTTTATTAACTTTGGCGATATTGAGAACTAAATTATGCATTAGTGGACTGCTACACACATTCACAAATTCTTCTTTATAAATTGTATTAACTAAAGTGTTTTATCCGCCCTAAGAACAAATGTATATTATTATTTTGAAGCTCCAATAATATTTGTCTTTGAATGTATATACTAATACGAGAAGTAAACGGTTTTCTTTCTTTCTTGAATACATTAATACTTCACAATATAGATATTCTAATGCACCAAAATAATGCTAAATTTAATAATAAAATGAGCAAAGTAAATGATTTAGAGTAAGCGATTTTTTTTCTTTAAGTCGGGGCTTAGAGCTCTGATGTCACTACAGTCTCTCTATGTTGCGGGGCTGGTTCAAGTTAAATCGAATCGAGGTCCTAAGTCTTCCCAAGGCGTGGTGCAGACGTTTGAAAAGAGAGGTGTCAGCTTAAATGTCGTCCTCGTGACTTGACCGAGGCTCAAAATTTGAGGTCAATTAATAATTAAATAAATAATTAATATAATTGTTTCGAAAACTTAATCGAAGCCTATTTCTTTTTCAGAATTCGTTTTTAGGTGCATCTTACATTATCTAATTTCAGTGAAATGCCACTTGTTATCATCCACTACGGGTTGGCCACCCCTGTTGTCCCCATTCAGTAACAAAATTCTGAATCTATACCAAAATAAAAAAATTTAAATTCTTTATATATATTAAAAATATATATTTTATTAAATTTTCTAAAACTAATATTTGACATACCCCCGTGTAAGCTAAGTACTTTGCATGCAGAGAAAAATACGAATTAAACGTTTTGAATTAATTTTACTTGTATTTACTTCCTTATTCGTGCATAGCTTGTAACTTTAGAGGTGGCCAAGTGATCATGAATGAGAGGTCACGGCTGATATTTTCAACGAATTGTGTGTGCAACTCCTGATTTCTCTAAATACCTGCTTAGTACCTTAAGCGGGATAGCAGCCCTTAGTAACGAGGCTAATGCACTTTAAATGCGTAATGGTTCCATGTCCCCACGATTTGGTTTGATTTGGTTTGAATTAATGTCACACTAGAAACGACACGAGTGCTATTCTAGACGGATCTAGGATTTTGAGTCTCGGTCAAGTGACGAGGACGACATCTCAGCTGGCATAACCCCTCTCCTAATTTCCCCACCATGCCAATGGAAGGACTTTGAGCTTCAATAGACTTACTATGCACATGGTGGGTGTTTGGCGTGGTGTGGATGTTAGGAGAGGGGGTGCCAGCTCAGGTGTCGTCCTCGTCACTTGACCGTGGTTCAAAATTACGAGGTCCGTCGCCAATAGCCCTCGTGTTGCTTCTAGTGCGACGTTAATAAAAACTAAACTAAAACTAAACTAAAAACTAAACTAAAACTAAACTAAAAACTAAAGCACATGGTGGGTGTGGCACCTGGCTACATGTAGGGTCTTTAGTGGCATTGAGGCTCGATTCTACGACACGATGAATAAAACCAGACGCGAGTCCGCTACCATGACCACTAGGCAACCGCGGCCCCAATTCCTCCCGAAGGTGTGTAAAAGTTGAAAGAGGAAGGAGCTAGCTCAAATGTCACATAACTGAGACTCAAAATTACGAGTTCCATAGCCGATAGCCCTGGTGTTGCTCTTTAGTATGACGTTAACTAGAATTGATAATTTTCTTCTCACTTTATATCTAATGGAACATACGAGTGGTATTCAGAAAGTAAGGAACGTTTCCGTCTGACTTCGCTAGGCGCGCGCCGATCACGTATATTTTGGTGTCTGCGTGTTCGGCATCTCAGTCGGCGTCCAGCCATCACAACGGGAACATTTCCGCTCTGCCCGTTTTTTCGATATTCAAATTTAAAATGTGCGCTGCAGTTGAAAATCCCGCCAGTTGTAAAGTGCGGTCTGTGATACGTTTTTTGTTGAAAAAAACACCTAAAACCTATGGAAATTTATCGGCAAGTGTGTGAAGTGTACGCAGACAACGTAATGAATGAACGCTCAATTCGGAAATGATGCACTCAGTTTAAAAATGGCCGAACTAACGTTCACGATGAAGAGAAGAGTGGACGCCCTAGCAGTATGACTGAAGAACTGGTCGCTAAAGTCGATGAAAAGATTCGTGAAAACCACCGTTTCACAATAACGGATCTTTCGCATAGTTTTCCACAAGTTTCACGGACTTTGTTGTTTGAAATTGTCACACAAAAGGCAGCAAAATTTTATGACGAAGGAATTTCAAAGCTTGTCGACCGCTGTGATAAGTGCCTCAATTTGTTTGGTGACTATGGTAGAAAAGTAGAATTTTAGTCGCTCATTCTGATGTATATAATAATTTTTTTTTTCTTGTACATAGTTTCTTTTTAATTCCAAAACGTTCCTTACTTTCTGAATAGCTCTCTGAATTACGTTTTAGATAGCAAAGAATGTATATTAATATATCTGCCCAAACTGTTTCAGTTTATTAATCATATATTATTAACCTTAAGTTAAGGAAACAATTTTTAAATATTTCAACATTAAATTATTCTTGTAGTTATATATGATTAAGTAAAGGTAAGTATGTTTTTTAATGTACTTTTTTCAAAATTGATAAGAAAATATATCTACTGATTATTTTTTCAATACAAATTATTTATTATCGCGTGGAAGAATGTATATAAGTGAACTTTATTAAGGTCAATTTGAATAACAAAACTATTCCGATTTTTGACAATGAAAAGGTAAAGAAACTGAAATTGGCTTTGCTATTTTCAGCTAATATTTGCCAATAAAATGTTACCACTTGTTAAATGTGATAAACTTATATTTTAAAAAAAGTATGTATTCAGGTACTAAAAGACCCTCTCTTTTGATGGCGAGGTCATTGGAGGATAAAAGTTTCAAGTCTTTATATTGGGTAGTATCATCTTTCCAATCTATATCACCTGTTCACCAAAATGAATGTCAATTAGCGTAATGTAAGGATATTTTCAGGCCCCAGGCTCCGCAACTATTATTATCAAGAAAATTACAATCAAGAAAAGTAAATACCTTCTTCAAATCCCTAATAAATTATTTTTATATTTTCCCAAACAAAACTTTCTATAGTACAAGGACGTTGCCAAAGTTTACAATAAAAATAAAAAGAAATCAGATTTTTCTGCCATAAAAATCAATCTCATTAAATCAAATAGTTAACTAATATTAATATATTTCACATTATAGGTCAATTCCTATACAGTTAACATAATGTTTTTTTTTTCCTTCTAATAAACACCCTTAAATTAGTACACCATAATATTTGTATTAAAATTAAGAGACATTTGAATCATAAAATTAAAAAAATTTAAAATTTAATTTAGTTCAGATTTTCAAATCAGAAGGGTTGATCAATGAAGAGAATGTTATTTTTATAAGTACTCCGGAAAGTTTAAAAGCTATAATTTCAGTAAAGTGACGAAGACGACACCAGAGCTGGCCACTCTCTCTCCGATCCTCCACACCATACCGTATTTGCGTATTATTTTTTTAAAATAATACACAAATGTGAAAAAACGTTTCGTGTGAGAAACTTAAAAACTGTCTTAAGACTACAGATATTGTCATACGTATCGATTACTTTAGTACTTTTATTCCTTTACATAATATTATTAGATATATTTCTCTGTAGGTTATCATTGAATCAAACTAATTCCTATATTGTATATTTAAGCGAAATTGATGCATATGAAGCACATTTCGTGGCGCGGAATTTTTATTGACTTGTCCTATACTGCACAGTTATAGTAAACTAACTTTTTCTAACCCCTTAATAATCTAAGAAGCCATTTCGTATAGAAGTTCGTTTTTTCAAAGGATTGATTGGATTTATCTACGTCGCACTAGAAGCAACACCAAGGCTATGGGCGACGGGTTTCGTAATTTGAACCTTGAACAAGTGACGAGGATGATACGTGAGCTGGCACCTCCCTCTCCTAATTTCCATACCACGCAGACGCGATGACTTTGGGTTCCGACAAATTGAACGTGCATCAGAAACAGCTACACGGTAGGTCTTTAGCGGCATCATGTCTCGAACCCGCGATTCAACGAAACCCGCCGGCTGCGAGTCAGCTACCATGACCACTAATCCCTAAGTCACGCGCTAGCCATTTGTATGCAGCTCATTTCACGCCTCAGAGGGGGGGGGGATAAGGACTTGCGGTTTGGCATCTCTTTTTTTGCTGATGCACAATCTTTTCTATGTCTTTCCATAGCTCGGTAGCTGAATAGTCATGGTTTCGGACATGTGGCTGGCGTTTTTTGATGAGTCGTAGGTACGAGCCTTGATTCTACTAAAGACCCGCCGTATAGCTGTGGTTGATGCACGTTAAATCTATCGAGGCTCAAATTTCTACTGTTGGTATCGTATGGAAGTGAGGAGAGGAGGATGCCAACTGGAGTGTCGTCCTCATGACATGACCGAGAATCGAAAATTGCGAGGTCCGTCTCCAATAGCTCTTTTGTTCCTATTAGTTTGACGTTAATAAAAACTAACCGAAATCCATGTCTTTCCCCGTTGATTTCCAAGTGATTTGTAGAGAGGCCGTCCTCGATGATCATGGGCACCCTTATGCCAGTGCAATAAGTAATTATTTCTTGAAGAAAGATAAAAACACTAGAACGTGTAAGGCTGGCATCTTGGGGGATTATCTTCAACACCAAACAACACAGCTCGGTCGCAGGACTTGAATTCTTTGCAGCATGTTTTAGATTTCTTGGAAAGTTGTGTTCTGATCTCAGTTCTCCTTTTCAGACTCTTTTCGACGCTTGCAACTGTTTTACTTAAGAAGTGACTCTCCCTTCGCATCAAACTCATATATCACATTAATGACATCATCACACATTGCTGTATGTGCTTCTATGAAGAACCATATTCCGTATTGAAAACACATTGCCTATATCAAAATAACACTTTAAATTTGTTAATTTTATACATGCGATAGTTTCTAAAAAACACCATAATATTATCGGGTATTTCTTTTTCACTTAACTTAATGCCTTATTATGTGTTGTATAACATGACTCTGTTATATTACCTTATAGATGTAACTTTTTGAGTAATTGCTTGAACAATATAATTATTTACAGCCTCTCGTCAACGTGATGGTAATTTGTAAATATCGTTTTTTTTTTAAATGCATAATATTTAAAGGCTAAACAAAGAACTAAAAGCTCTTGATTGAATTCTTTTCCCTCAAAAATATTTGCAAAGAAAGAAACAGGAGATAATCGGAGGGAATAAAGTCTGGGAGAATAGGGGATGAGACAGAATTTCTCAGCCTACTTATGCAATCCATTGACGAGTAATGAGAGCAGCATGTGTTTTGACATTATTATGCTTCAGTACAATGGGCTTATTATTGAACATCACTAGAAACTTTTTTTAAATGTTTTATTTAAATCACCCGTTTGCAGACATTATCTTTCTGAAATTGAGCTTTTCGTTAGAATTCTAAAGTTCGTTAGGTACTGGTCCCTAAACGTCTCACCCGATACTTATCATACCGTCTAAAAAGGGCTTGAATTTATTCGTAGTATGCAGAGATATTCACATGATGACTCTTCAAAACAAACTTTCTCATTTAACTCATAAGACACTCATCTCTAATATACAACGACCAATAATTCTCCCGACGGAAATCTCATTGATATATAAATATTATTAAATGTATGAAATGTGTATTAGTACCTTTCATTTCACAAATGGACATAACTTCCCAGTAGACGTAATATTATACAAATTACCGGTCTTCTTCGTCAAAGCAGCAAACAATCCAACTGTATTATCTTGAATATAAAATGTATTTTTCAAAATACACTGTAAATGTTACTTTATATCTGTACTTATACAATTATCTACAGTTATTCTTTTCTTTCTTTTTTTTGAATTGTTTAAAATTCTTCAAATTACATACGATCTAACGCACCCAATCGATGCCAGTTTTCAACAACAAAATGGGCCGCGGTAGCCTAGTGGTCAAGGTCGTGGACTAGCGACTGGCGGTTTTCGTTCAGTCGCGGGTTCGATCCTTGGCCGCCAAAGACCCACCGTGTAGCCGGGGTTGATACACGTTAAATCTGTTCGTGGCCCAAAGTCCTCCCGTTGGTGTGGTGTGGATGTTATGAGAAGGGGTGCCAGCTCAGGTGTCGTCCTCGTCACTTGACGGTGGTTCAAAATTACGAGGTCCATCGCCAATAGCCCTCGTGTTGCTTCTAGTGTGACGTTAATATAAAACTAAACTAAACTTTAACAACAAAATTATGAAAACTTTTTTCTCTTTTTCTTACTTTAACTTATGCTTTTATAGAACATATAAATCTTATCACTCTGTTTCTTATAAACTCTCATTTCTTACTGTAGCTTACTTAGCCATTAACTTAGTTAACTTTCATCTATCCACTTAAACTTCATACGAGATCAGACACACTTTTTAGTAACAATAACAAAATTCCTTTATTCATTCAACTACAATTCCTTTCTCGTTACCTTGGTGTTCATTGCAGATTACCATTAGTTCTCAAACACCCTGCGATTCGCAACTTTCCTATTTACTTTTCTCCATTTCGCTCGGAAACTCGGTCTAATCTCATCTGAGGGATTGTGTGACATCCCACACTCACCCCTTTACAAGAAACGGTCTCCACAGGAGGGTTTTAAGCACAGGAGGTAACAAAATGAATCAAAGCAAATTATTCTATGATGAAAATGCAAGTCAAAGCTAACGATAAATTTTTAAAGTAGACAAATTATTAAAACTAGGGATAGTATTCTGGTCAAACATTAAAATTAAAATGTGTCATTAAAATAATTCTTTGTCAGGTAATGCGAGATTTACCACTGTATCAAATATATACTAGATATAAAAACGATTTTGGGCGTTAAAAGTATTTTTATCTTAAATGTAATTCAAGAAATTTTTATGGAACTTTTAAAAAAGAGATTTATTAAATCTTCACTATCAGAATTAACTGTAATTTCATTTTATTTCCTTTGATGTTTTTCTTTTTTTTCCGTAATAAATGTTACTAAAGTATGAAAAATGTATTACTTCCTTTCACTTCCTAAACTCATATAACTTTCCGGTAGACGTAATCTAATCTGTTTCTTATTAGTGGAAAAAATATATGGTTTCTCTTGAGGGTTTATCGGTGCCTCTTAAGCCAATTTTACTGAACTTAATTATTGTTATGTATCAAAAGAAGATTACTGTACTCTGTTGTGTAGTAAAGTTAATCACCCTTTTCTCATTTCGATGAAACTGCTGAGTGCTTGATACTTGGGAATAGGATCAACTTAAATTCTTAATATTAAAGCAAAAATGAAAATTCTTAATATCATCACATGCGATTTTGATAGAGAGTGCGAAATTAATGCGTGTTTTTCAAAATTAGGGCTATTTACCGTAATAGGGAAAGGAAACCAAAGCTATAGATTATTTTATTTTGCTTAAATTGATTTTAGTTCAAAACATGTTTATTTTCTTACTTTTTGTTTCTTTAGTTTCATTGCATTTTTTGGAATTCAGACATTTTTTTTGAATTTATTTTTACCATTTTGCTATAAAGTACCTGTGCTAAGCGGAACGGTTCGAAGGATAATACTAGTACATACACATGCATTTTTGTCTAAACTAGAAACACCACTTTAAATTACTTTATATCCTTCTTTAGCTTTATCTCCTTATTTTGACTTTGCAATATTCTTTTTTTGAATTATGCTTTCTATGTTTATTTTATTTACGTATGTATTTTCCAATATAATATTATCACATTTATTTTTCAATTTCACTTAGATTTTAAAATTTAGATTAATTTATGTTTTTTACATACTTGATATAATTTGTTATTACATGTTCATTATGTACTTATTATGAACAATTTTAAGACAGACAGACAGATGTTGAGTTTAGTTTAGTTTTTATTAACGTCGTACTAGAAGCAACACGAGGGCTATTGGCGACGGATCTCGTAATTTTGAACCACGGTCAAGTGACGAGGACGACATCTGAGCTGGTACCCCCTCTCCTAAATTCCACGCCATGCTAACGGGAGGACTTTGGGCCCCGACAGATTTAACGTGCATCAGCCCCGGCTACACCGCGGGTCTTTAGCGGCCAAGGATCGAACCCGTGGCTGAACGAAAACACCGGCTTCGAATCCGAAGCCATGACCACTGGGCCACCATGGCCTAGATAGATATTGAATAATTCATAAAATAATGAAGGTAGACTAAAATTAATAACATAAATAGTTAGAGACTCAAAAAGTTTTATGACCTATAACGATGAGCTTCCACCTGCCCCTCCCCACCCTTCGTCGTATAGGGATTACCAAGGTGATAGACAATTTCACGTCTGGTACCAACAAGCCTGTCGGCATCCACAGCGGCTATTGCGGTTGTAATCCTGAATTTTAGGTCATAAAAGTACGAAACTTTCCTCCTTTAAACGATGTCCTAGACAAATCTCCAAAGAAAAAAGTCACACGTATCAGTAGTAAACATAACATTCCATTGTAATCGTGGCCAAACACAAAAGAAAGAAAAACGCTATTAATAATTAGATGATATTTGTAAAAGAACAGATATTCAAATGGGAAAATTAAATTATCTGCAATTAATAACACGCGCAGACGATATTTACAAAAGTAAAGGCATTCAAAGCAGAAAAGGAAATTATTTGAGTAACTCTATCAATAAATGCCATCAGTTTGCTTATATTTTCATTATTTTATGAATTATTAAACATCAAAATGTATCCTAAATTTAAATTTTATAAACACCCTGTTTATATATATATATACACATACTGAGAGAATTTTTATGATTGCCGTTGTTTCAATCAAGGTTTGAGTCCTGAGGGCATTATAGATCGCTGTATAACAGGATTGGTGCGCGCTACGTTTGTAGGGACAACAATAGGATATTGAAAAAAAAAGGAGAGGAATATGTCAGTTAGGGTATCATCTTCGTCGCTTAACCGTGGCTACAGATTACAGGGTCCATCATGGGTCTTCTATCCGACATTAATAAAACTAATCTATCCATTAACAACATTTATTAAAGATGTATCGTAAAATTTTATTTAGTGGTTCTAAAACTTAACAAATTGAACTCTTTCGCATTACTAACTATTACTTCAATATACGGATTCTTCAAACCAAACAAATCAGAGCGTTATGCTAAAATTTGCAAAATGTCATACACAAGGATCAAATAGTATGAAGAAATAATATTTTTAGATAAATCTCAGGTATTTCTAAGTAAAATAATTAAAACTTTATGATTACCCGTCTTACATTCAAATGTAATGCTACATATGGTAGAAAAGTTATATTTATTTCCTTATTTAAAATAGATAGACTCGACAGTACTTGTGTCTAAAGAGTTAGAGATAAACTTACATTTAAAAAAACTCAAAATTAATTTACAGTTCTCAATTTTTTCTTTTTTTTTTTTCTGAAATTTTCTTCGAGCCTTTCGGTTACTACGTTAAAGGAATAGATGTTAAATACATTTCAAAATTTTTGTTCAAAGTTTTCCAGGCCAGAAATGAAAATATGTTTCATCAGTCAAATTACTTTCTAAAAATTGAAAGACTGCTTCAAAACTTTCTTTCTTCTCTCGATTTGTTGATATTGATATTAAAGTGCAGATTCTGCTTTGATTCTACTGTTGTTGTCAAAGAATTTACATCCCCAAAGTTTCTCCTTTTTGATTCAAATTCGCCGTTTTACAAGCAAAAATAAACCATTTGGAGATAAAATTCGTTGAAGTAGTTCTCAGAGTGATTAAATTCAGAGTTTAATTTTAAACTTGTCTGAGTGGCTGGATTAATCATGACTATTAATGCTCATTTATTTGATTTCAGGAAAAAGTAGTTTGACGCATCCCGCAATACAGTGATTTTTTAATATTTATATCGGTGCAACGTACAGTTTTAACTATCACTGAAAAATATTGAGAAAGAAACTTTATTTTTTTTTATTATTCTCAAGATTTCCCTAAATTATCACCATCCTGGGGATCCATTTCTCCCATCGTTTCTGGACCTTTCAAATACCCTCATCGTAGAAATCAAGAGACTGAATTCAATTAATATTGGTTACTTCAACTGACGGCTTCTTTAAACCATACAAATCAGCATCAACAGGGGAAATTTACAACATTATGCACATAATGATTTTCAAGTGTTACCATTGGGGTATGTACCTATTTAACTCCAAATTCAGATTGCTTAAGAGATCAGTAGTAGGGCAGCTCCACAGCAATAACAAATTGCTGACAGTAAAAAACATTTAAAAATTGTGTATAATATTTTAAAGTAGAATGGAAGTAATTTTTTTTTTAAATTGTTCCATGCAAAGTTTTTCGGAACAAGTTTAGCCATCAAAGGGACTAATCTCTTTTATAAATAATTATTAATTTATTCAATAAAATATTTCATCTGAAGCTAACGATAATACGACAAAGGAATTAAAATTTGCTTTATTCACTCCTTCATTCGGTCATTAACTCTACCAATTCACTCACTCATTCTTTCATTCACTGACTCATCATTTACTCATTCATTTACTCACCCACTTTTTTATTTGTACTATCAATCACTCAATATTTAATTAATTCATTCATTTACATATTTTGACTTGAAAAAATATTCAGAAAATACTTTTTTTAGTGCTGGGCTGACCAATTTGTTCTCATTTAAAACAATATTCCCTATGGTATCTAATAAATTTAAATTAATAGAAATAACTACTGAAGACACGAGCAGCTAACAGAAAGAAGGGAGAATGAGAACAAACTTCTTAAGCCGTTCTAGTTTTTAGTTGTTCAGAGGTTCTTATATAACAAAAGATCATAAGGATTTAAATTCACTTAGTTTCATACGATCCGCTCTCCATGTGCCGACTCACATCGATAGTGATTACTTTGAAAAGATCGCAAGAATTCACAAATTAATTAAAATTCAGAATACATTTATGGGGGAAGGGGTGTGCTGATAAAACCGTCATTTCCCCATAATTTCCTTTCAGAAGGTGTGCGGGATGCAAGCAATTTTTCTGTCGCTCCAGAGAGCTGTTACATTAACATTTCACTTTAGCCATTAAATTAATTAAGTTAATCAGTTCCATTAAAACAATTAGCCACACCGAAAACGGTCTACACTCCACGTAAAAGAAACTTCAAATGTTGGAGATTTTAAATAATACTTATTTTAATGCAAACAGAAACATCTTCAATCATTGCAACCGTAGAACGATTGAATAATTTATAGAACATCACATAATAATAATGTTTTTGTTGCCAATCGCACAGGAGCAAATCTCTTCCATAATCATTTAAGAAAACGATATTTTCGTAATATTTTTTTTGAAAAGCTATTCAAAAAAATTTGAAATAAATGAAATAACTAATCATTTATTTCAAACTTAACATTTACAAATTTAAAACTTAAATGAGTGGAGAAAAGATCGTTTGCTCCTCTTTTTCAAATCTCCTTACAGCTCCGCAGTCAAAATGACGTCAAAAAATGACGCAGGAAGCCGCCTCACGTTTTATCCAGATATTGCAGTTATTTCTTAGTAATAATTAAAGTTTTACGATACCCCCCTTCTTATATACAACTATCTAATCTATTTTGAAAATTTATTCTAATGCATCCATTAAGATGTGTTCCAAATCTTACGAGATGCGTGCCTTCAAAAGCGATTCGATAGGCTTCCTTATGAATATTACTGATCGTTTTCAAGGAACTAATGTCAATTAATTAAATACATAATATATATTTTCTACTGTTATTTCATTAATCTTATGTCATAAAATGATATTCTTTGAAATTAGTGTTACAAGACAACGGCGTAATAATACATTCCAAATCAAGTTTGAAAATGAAACCATCACTGATTCTGTAAGGATGTGTCATGTTTTCTGCTATTTTTGTATATTCATTTAGTTTGATTTTAATTGGTTCTATCAACTCTTCTTTCAGTCAATCCACATGCCTTTTGAAACGGTATCCTCTTATATGATTTAATTAATTTAAAACAATGAATTGTGACGTTATTTAAGCCAAAGTGTATCGTAGAGCAGAGTTTACAGAAGCTCCAATCACACATGAGGTTAGAATTAATGAACGAGAACAATGACGCAAATGAGAAGACCTTCAATTGAGGAATTCATTTAATCTATTGAACGAACAAGATTAAAGTTATTAGTTGCATAATTTTACATTCATGGAAGGTGACCAGCGTTATATATAATATGAATAGCTTCATTTTGGGTGAGGAGGGAGTTATGCGTGTTTCGCGACGGCGTAGAATGTTTCCTTCAAATTCGTGTGGGAATGAGCCAAATCTTGGTAAACTTCTTATTTAAATTTGTCGCTGAGAGGGATGAAGGGTTACCACAAAGCGGAATAAAGTGCCTTTTCCTCCCTAACATTTCATATTATAAATTGTTCAATGTCTCTCCATTGGACTTTCCTTTGTTGATTTAAAACTCCAAGAAGGACGATCCCGAATTAAAACCATCTATAATATAAAGGTGGGGACCACATATCACTTTCCTGAAGTTACATATAGCAAATCATTTAAGAATTGAAGTAAACATCATATTGTATTGTGATATATAATAGATATATAATAGTGTTCTTGAATGTAGTTCTAGAAAAAAAGAGAAAAGATAGAATAGGACAGTTTGATGTTTAAATTTATACCATTACTGGGGTATTAAATATTATGGTATTAAAAATAGAAATCGCTGAATCTGTTCAAAAATGAAATAATATTGTAACTCAAACTTTTCATTTATTTTAGCAGTTATTATTAAGTTTATGTAGATAATTAATAATTTCACAGTCAAAGGAAGAGAATGTCAGATAAGTAGCTCATTAATAATCTCCAATTTATGGATGCTCAAACATTCAAGCGCACTTACTCTCTCTAAATCTACTTTTCTGTAAGGAAACTCGGAACTTTCAAGAATTATTCGTGTATGCGAAAAGAAACATCATTCTTCAAACCAATGTACTTTAACAACGGAAAATGCAGAAATTTGAAAATTTTACCATATTATTCAAATTAATGCTAGTTTTCATATTATTTTATGTAATTTTAAAAGAACTCTTTAAAAGTTATAAGCATAAATTATTGGACTTTTTTCAAAAAAAAACAGAAACCTATATTTTACGGCGCTTAGAATACTGAAGTACAACACTGGTCGAAACATACAAAAGGAATTTTACATAGAAGGAAATGTTCATTTTTGAATGTACACATACTTATTAAAAAGTCTTACAGAAAACAATTTTTAGGTGCAATTATTTAGAAAATTATAAAATTTTTCAGAAATAGGGCAATTAAAATTTTTATAATATTTTTCTGTTCATAATTTGTCTAAATATTTATGTACGAGTATAAATCTTAAACAAAAACATATTTTGTACAGTGCTGTAAAGTTTAAAACTAATATAATAAAACACTTTCTGAGAAATCCTACGCCAAAGGTAAAACGTTTTGTTTTGGAAAAAAAATGAGTTAAAGTTGAAAAATAAAATGAAGTTAAACAAAGTTTAATTTTTTTTTCTCAGAAATTTCGGTAGAATCGTTGACACCAAAATGTTCAAAATTGATGAGCTCTCTTTAATTTCTTGAAAGAAATGAAATATTTTTTTTTTAAAATTTAAGAATTCTTATGCTACTTCAGGCGTATAAAATATAGATTGAAAAAATAATCTAAGTTCACTCTTGCTAACTCTCCCGGGTTCGAACGAAAAATTTCCAGTCTTTACTATATGCAATTACTTAAAAAAGGATGATTACGGTCACAGACTCGGGGCCTGCAGTTTTCGTCGAGTCAGGGTACGAACCTAAATATCACTAAAGATCTACCATGTAGCCGGGCTGATGCACGTTAAATCTCTCGAAGCTCACCTTTCTTTCGCGGGGGTGGTGGGGATGTTAGGAGAGGGAGATGTCAGATCAGGTGTGGTTCTCGTCACTCAACCCAGGTTCAAAAGTACGAGGTTCGTTTTCAATAGCCCTCGTGTTGCTTCAAGGGCGACATTAATAAAACCAAACCAAAAATGATCTAAGTTGAAACTTGTTCAACTGCTAATGTTCACTTGTACTACAATGATATCTAACATCCATCAACTATCGACTTCTAACGTCCATGTTTAATTCTTTGTCGCTAATATACATTTCCTCAAATGTATTGACAACACTTCTTAATTTATTTCTAATCTGTATGAATCATGTTTTATTTTATGAGGACGAGGTATTATTTTAAGCAAATCAAAGTAGAAAAATTCAACATAGTTAGTGAAAGAACAATCGTAATATATCCCAACGTCTTAATCGTACTCAAATTAGGAAAAATGGCTTACATTCTTTCAAAGTAAAGTCCATTGATTTTTGCACACTTTTAGCAGTGATTGTACAATTCAAGAAAGCTGCAGGTAAAGGTCATCTTTCTGTATCGTACGGAGAATCTTCTCAAGTGAATTTCAATGTCTGAATCACCCAAAAAACATTTTCCCTTCTAAGTCATGCCTTCCTTAACTAGGTACGAACTCTGACAGGACGACATATACGTATACAGCATTACATGCGGTGTCTTCTACCCGTATAGTAATTATTTGCGAGGAAACAGTCCCTCTGTAGCTCAAGCATATCGTAAGAAGCAACTAAAATGGGTACCCTGTGTCTGGGGGTCTAGCGTGGCATCCTGGAGATTTTATCAGGTGACTGGTCTTTCATGCTTTCGGACCACAGGGGTTTGCCTTCGTTAGATAGGTACGTGCATCGTGAACTTGAGGTGCGTAGAGGAATTTTTTCTTTCCTGTAAAGTTTACTGTCTTTGCTAAACATGAGTGACGAGCGCTTGGTATACTCTAGCGACCTTTCCCAATTTTTGACCCTTCGCCTTATTAACCAATTTTTATCTTTTTTCAAAGCTTCTAGATTACAGGTGCAAGTTGTTTGGCCCATCATAATCAGACATGGCTTTTGCGGTATAAACCTCAAATTTCATTTACTCATTCGAAAATGGTTTGTTTTCTTTGAATGAATATGGATTACACATTTCCACAATTGACAGGCAACTGTTTCTTAGAAAGGGTTAACTATTGTCGGGTGTTATCATGTAGAATGTAAGCAAATCCTTATAGCCACAGCCTTTGTTTGCATTGGTGTTGTTTTTTTTGTTTCGTCGGAAAACTAATCATGGAGCAACGAACTGTTGTGAAATTTCACATGATACTTATAAGTCGCTACTAAGAAATTTTTTCGACTTACACGACTACCATAAATATTTTAGACTATCATAACTTGAACTACCATAAACATATTAAAATATTATTGTAATTGCTATTTTTTATTGTTTTATTGTGGTAGAAATTCTGTATGAATTTGGCCATTGTTGTCAAAGAATGCATTAATAATTATTTACATCTCACTTAATAGCAACACGGGGTCTATTGGCTAAAGGCTCACCGGACCGACCTTATTTAAAGATTTAGAGCTACAAAACAGCCCCCAGAAAACAATTGCCCACTCACTCAGCATTTATTGGCAAAAGGTTATATTTTTACAACAATAAAGGGTAAGATATAATAGTACATGTTTGAAGAAAGAACGAAAGTGTTATATGGCTTCTAAATTCGAAATTAAGTAAAATTTAACGATATGTTTACAATAAAGTATAAGATATACAAGAATAAAGGGTAAGATATAATTGCACACGGTGGGATGAAGAACAAAATATGTTACATAACTCTGAAATTCAAAAGTAAATAAAAACAATGTTTTCTGCTTTCCATTGACGTCACGATCTCCTGCTAACAAAGGACATGGACATTAAGAGTCAAGGCCACAGTCAGTCCGCTTGGTGACCGCCAACCGCACAAGGAATGCCCACAAAAAAGAACAAAATGATATACTCAGAAATAAAATAAAAAATTGAAACAATTATGAATTTTCTTTTTTTTTTCTTTCCTTTCCTTTTCTTTTTTTTATGAGTCGGCTTTTTTTTGTTTTTGTTATTTTGTAAGGATAAGGGATACTGCTGGAGATACATATCGTAATTTTGAACCTCGTTAAGAAATAAGGACTACACATCAGCTACCAAACCCTCTCCAAACTCCCACGCCACGCGAACGGGAGGACTTTGGACTTCGATCAGATTTGACGAACATCAGCCACACTACCCGGCGGGTCTTTAATTAGTTAAGACTTCCGTTATTTTATTGAAGTTTCCTTGTTCTCTATTTACTCGGGGCCCAATTCCTTCATTACATTTTAATGAATTTCCAATTTCATCCTCTAAATCATCTAATTTAGTTTGAGCTGCAATAAAGTTATCTGAATCTTTCGACGTTGCTTTGTGCTTCTAACGGTCTGTAATAGAATTTTTAATTACGTGTGGGTTACAATCGATATCTTTGTTAAATTTATCATCAATTTTTAATTAATCCAGTGATTGAAAAGCGGGAAACTCTTCTTTTAATTTTATAATTTTAAGACATTTCTGTACGTTAATCATGGTAAGTTATATCGAAATTAGAAATAAAGGAAACGAAATATTCCACTTACTAAATTTCGTATTCTAGCTTCAATTATCGCAACGTGTAATCCAATCAGTGACTTGACGACGGGGAAAATTTTCAATTAGATCCGGGCGCAAGCCAATTGCATCAGAATGTCGTGGCTGTACCCTTTTCTAATTGGTGATTATTAAGTGGCGTTGATTGATATTAATGACTAGTCATTCATTTTAATTATTGCTTTCTCTCAAAGTAATTAACACGTTCAGTTATTTCTACTATCAACTTATTCAAGATGATAATTACACTTCTGTTCTGCGGAGTACATTTCCTTTTAGCCAGTTACCAGACAATTCTATCGTTTCAAAAGCAGCTTGAGTAATATTGTTCTACTAACTCTTAGTTCAGGAGGGGCCATAGAGTTGCCGTAAAATGCAAGCGTTAACTAGGCCGGCTTTTATTGGACAACCTAGACATAAATTCTCTCTACAAGGGCTCTTTCTCTCTTTCCTACTATTTCTACGATAACTTGAATTTTGAAAAGAGGTTTAAGCAAATGTTTAACAAATCACTATTCAATTTTTCAGACATTGGTAGATGTGTTACAGTCCAATTCAATCTGATTGAGGATTAACGATTTTATAACGTCACACCTTGAAGTAACACGAAGACAATTAGTCACGGACATTGTAATTGTGAGCCTTGGTTATGTGACTATGACAACATCTGAGCTAGCACCCACCTTTCCTAACTTCCACTCCACGCCAAGGGAGGATTTTAACCCAAGACAGATTTTCTGTGCTTCAGCCCCGGCTACATAGCGGGTCCTTGGTGGCCAAGAATCAAACCCACAACTGAACAAGACGCAAATAATAGGTCATTTTGCACACAGCCCTCTCTCAGGAAATCTTCTGGAAACAATAAATCTTTAAAATCGGGTTCTTGTGGCCCGTATACTACTCATCAGAGACCTGAGAAACTGTAGCCCCTCTGTTACGTCTCACTATAATGGACAAAAAGGGATTTTCTCTGGCAGTCATAGGTTTTGAAGGACCTTGCCCAGGCTTCCTCCCGACGGATCCGGTATCCTTTAACTTTTCTCTTATGTTGGACACGACGCTGGGTGTTAAATCGAATTTTCTGCGAATCTGGATTTGAGTCTGGCCTGCCTCTGGCCTACCCACAATTCGCCACCCTATTCCATCATCTAAACTTTGCTGGTTACACACTTTTATTGTTTGAATTTTAATTCCATCGATTCCTACGAAATAACACCAAGAAATCCAGCGAAATGCGCTAGCGAACGAAACGAGGATATTGACACGCGTGCTTATAAATCTTATTTTTCAACCCGTTCCGGTCCCATACACATATAGGCTTGTGAATTCAACGTACAATATATCCATCTTTGTTTCGAAATAGTATTTTTACATTCCGTTCGATACTTTTCACGAAATTCTACAAAATATGCAAATTCTCTTAATTTTGAACACCAGTGTAATTAGTCCAGTTGAGATGAAAATCACAAAAATTATTAAGAGCAATCGAATTTTTTGAAGAACGTAACTTTCAGGATGGGAACTTCTCAAATTAAGGAGATTAATAAAGAAAGTATATTTAATTCTTATTCTCGCTTCTAAAGATGTTTAATTTTTATCCTTAGACCTTATAAAAAATGATAACCAAATAAATAAGTCTGGTTTCATATAAGATACACATGGGTAGCTTTCTTTAAAAGAATTAATGTTGAAAATAAAGTGTATTTTATTATGTACAAGGAAAAGTATCGTAAACTTTCAATTACTCATAAGAAATAACGGAGATACCTGTATGAAATTTATTCTGCATATTATTTGAACCTTATAGACACAGCGTTATCAATTATAACTTTTAATGTTGATGTGTTTGGTTTCAGGAAACGTAGATTTATAAAAACCGTGGTATGGAGAATTCCCCAATGACGACTTTCGAAAGTCATAAAAACACTGGGAGAAATTTAAAACGCTAGATCGTGACTATGCTGACAGGTTTTAAAAATAAGAAATTAAAATTAAAATTAAGTCTCTTGATACGTGGTCGCAGTTAACATGAAGCAATGGATCTTATTTTGGGATGGTCCGTCTTTGAACTCTCAAATAAAGGACATGTAGATGGTCATTGTTCATATAAGTAGAAATTTCACAATTTTTTTCTGGAGAAAAGGGTATAGCTTTCTCTTTGTGTTTACCCTTTACCCTTCAAGCGACTCGTTTAAATGAGGTACCTCGCCAAATCTGATACAGAAACTTATATAATTTCATCAGACAGCGACTCTCCAAAAACAACGCCAAGAGTTAAAATGCCTTATCAACTAACCAGAAATAGACGTCTTTATCAACCCTGGTTGGTATAGGCACGGCAAAATGCGGTCGTTTCTTCGGACCAACTGTACCATGGTTCGAAACAAATGCCAGTAACCAAAGTCATCAACAGCTCTCCTTCTTCAAGAGATCAAAAAGCCCGCAAAGTAAGTGGTCTATCAGGACTTGAGCACTAGATTGCAACACGGCTTAAAACTACTGTTTGCATAAATCCCCCGACGCAAAACATTAGCCTCTTTATGTCTAACTCATACAACCGCACGTAAATCACAATAAGGGATATTCCGGTTCTAGCACACGTGTTAATGATACCCGCCAATCAACTCGAGATATCTGATGACACAAATGGAAACCGTCCCAAGCAAAACTCAATTCAACAGAGAGGCGATGCATATCAATTGCAGTAATGGTTGAAAAAGTAACCTTCTCTACAAATACCAATGTTTCTCTTCGTCTAATAACGATGATACTTAAAGAAGTGTATGCAGCTTCTCTCTTCAACAACAACGTCAGAAGTTAAAATACCTTATTACTAACCCGAATGGGACATCTTCCTTAGCCTAGTTGATAAAGGCGTAACTAAAGGCAACCGGTCAACTTTTCTTTGGACACACTGGACCAGGGTTCGAAACACCGCTGGCACTTAAAAGTCAGATAACTCTCTCTGACTCCACCGGGTAAGAAAACATCTTACGCCACAACCCATCAAACTTCTTCTCGCAGACACTTCACATATACAACTGTAAAGACTTCCATTACCTAATTGACGAATCCTAGGATAGATGGCAGCACAAACCCACCTCTCGATACTGCTGTGATGCGGCCGAAACCAGTTTTGACTGGTAGAAACGAGTTTGCAAAAACTGGCGCCATTCCTATCCGTTGGGACCAGAAAGGAACGTTGAGTGTGGCAGCTAGGTAACAGAACTGTGTAGTTTTCTTCGAAGCTTTTGTGTTGAGCGTATAAGTGGTACAGTGGTGAAATGTTTACCTTAACTATTCTAAATGTTTTATGTGTTCTGTAATATCCGTCTTTTTGTGCTGTTCTGTGAGGTCGTGTGATAATAAATTAAATTTTAAAGAATGAAGCTTATTTATTTCGAGTTGAATCCGTCACACGACATACACATGCACCCACCCTTGGACATAATGCCTCTAGATATGTAACAATTTAACTCTTAAAACCACTCTATGTAGCATGAATTAAAATACAGTATCTGCACCACTTATGGCATCCCTCAGACATGTCAATTTGTGTGTTATGTAACCGTTCACTGTTGACCTGTCTGTTTTAATAAAATTAATTAGTGCACCGAATGACTGTCTGCTTTGAGTTAAATTGTCATTCACATACTATCTCACTGAGCTTTGTTAAAAGCTTCTCATCTCTCTACTGTGGAATCGTTTGGCCTTTTTAATAATGCCAGATGCAATTAGTTGCAAAATTCATTCTTTAAGGATAATTAATTATACCCGGGAGAAGAGTTCCGTTTCATTCGAATAATTTTGTAATAATTACATTTTAATATACACTAGGATAATAATTAAAACCTTACGATACTGCGGGTTGCTGCAATCTACGGATTCCTGAAAACAAACAAATGAGAATTAATAACAGTTAATCACAGCGATATGTACATAAGGATGAATTAATACGAGGAAAAACATTTATCTTGGCATCTCGTTGTTTCTTAATTATAATTAAATATAAAGGATATCCCATCGTGCGTTTAGATGCGTATCAGTTAAAGTTTAATCATATTAAAAGGGATATTATTAAACAATAATAAAATTGATAAACATCAAATTTTACCGTTTTTTGTTATTATCTTAATATTTTTGTTTTAGCTATCATCTTAATGCCGTGATTCAGTAACCATTTAGTTGACTTAGTAATGACTCTGATTCGAAGGTTTTTATTTTCTAATTTTTATTTATATACTTTTTTTCTGCACATGTTTTAAAATGAATGTTTTTTCTAAGAATCCTTCTAGAAGGAAAGTATTAATTCTCATGCATATAGGGTTTTAGTGCATTACTATTACATCTAATAAATGCATTTAATTCATAGACTAAACAACTCAGTGAAAATTTGAAAAAGGGTGTAATGAAACAGTGCTTATGTTTACAGTAAGTTTGGAAATTTAAATATATTTAGAATTTAATTAACATAGGATGTATAATATTTTATATTATATTTTATTTTATATTTACTTTTGTAATTATTTTCGATTACAGTTTCTAATGGGTTTTACAATAATTTAGCTCATTGTTAAATGTAAATTTGTTTTTGTAGAGAAAATATAATATTTTTATAACGATTAATTTTTTTTTTCATAATTTAATAATTGGATTTTTCAGAGTTTTGGTTTGTTACCACCTTTTTTATAATACAATTCTCGGAAGTGTGATCAGTAATTTCCGGCATAAACACGCATTATTTCATTACAAATTATGGAACAATTTTAATTACAATATTTCCATTTTCTTAAATTTTTTTCTTTTGTATCACTTTACTTTATTTCAAATGTTTTGGTTCTTAAATAGCTTGTTTGTATTTAGGGATATAGGGTTTCAAATTTTAAATTGTTTAGTTATTTAAGTAAATTTTATTTAATTTGCTTAATTATTAGTGATATAATTAATGATTTCTTTAGTTTACTTCCATTTTTTTTTTGCTTTAGTTCGATATATATATATATATATAGGGTGCGTTGTTGGTGTGTCAAACAAAAGTAATCCTCAATGATTTCGTGCAGTACTTCGGAAATATGGAATTTACAAGTAGTTTCATCAGAAATAAACTCTTACAATCGTATTTTCATTACAAAACAGTGTATATATAAGTATTTTGACCAAGTAATACAAAAATTCTTTATTAAGTTTACTGTGTTTTATTTTTTCCCTATCTTTTATTTGCATTGTTATGTCTTTCTACGTCGTTTTCCTTTCACGCTTGAAGGAAGAAATTGACCAATCTTTGTGGTTTCTTTTTTACATCGGAAGTCATTTTCGTCTTTTTAATGACGCTATCATCAAATTCTTAAGTGAAAAGTAAGTAACAAAAAATGGAATTAATTATATTAAGAGCTCTGATGGAATGATAATAAATAGTTACGACATTCATGAGTTCAATTCTATTAAATTGTATGATTAGGAATAATTTTCTATTTGAAAGATCTAAACTGTTTATTCGGATAATGAAGCAGATAGGTAATAATACAGTATGAATTCACTATAAATTGCTTTTTCATTTCTGTTTAAATTTTAGGCAACTCAGATTTTTCAATTCATGATCTTGCCTTCCAAATATCAATACCGTTAAATATTTTATTTTCAATCAAAAATATACATAATTATTGAAAACATCTTTTAAATTTATTCAGATTATCTGTGCTCTACTGTCTAATAAAATCTAATTTTGTGTCAAATTCGAAACGAATAGCTCCTAACGAGTAAATTTCTACAGACGGACGGATCATAAATCAATATATACGTGTGCACATGTACACGAGGAAGGTTTAAATAGTTCCTATTTTTGACGATGGAAGGCGTTGCAAAATCAATTGTGTATTACCATTGTGTAGTCTCATCCGTTAAATGACGCCGAAGCAATTGTGCCGCTGATTCATAGGTTAGATTTGATTTGAAACCATTTCGTGTCCAATCGAAATTTGATTACTGTCACGTCAAATTGTCAAGCGTTTACCATAAGTGAGACCTGCATTCATCATCGAAAACAAAGCAAAATTCCCTCATTCCAGTGAATATGTTTCAAAGAAGACAGAGACGGTTTCATCGGCCAAAAAATTATGTGGACGATATTTTAAGGGTAACATGCTCATGGACGACGCTAAAGCCATCATAATCATGAACCTCTCAAAAAAGAATAAATAAACAGTGGACGGTACAGCAGTGAATTGCCCCATTCCCATTGACCAATCCTAATACACCTTGTACTGTTCCTGACACAGGTTCTTGTTGAACCATCCTCGTGTATGTGTGGGTTTGTGTGCATGCGTGTGTGTTATACATGCTTGAGTTAATACCTTGGTGTATTAATTCTCTACAGAATAGGGTTCCTTTAATTTATCTGTTATTTTCACTTCATTTAAATGAGTTTATTACTAATTTATTTTGGATTTCCAACCTGAAACACTAAAAATCGTAAATTGATATGAGTAAAATTCCTATTTAAGAGCTATAATAGTTCATATGTTAATGTTCATTTTTTTTACAGATTGGGTTTTTTATGCGGATTTTTGTAACTTTCAGTTATTCGTTCCAGCTATCTGAAAACTTTATTACTGTTCATTTCTTTTGTATTACATTGATCATGGTATACCAAAACTATATCTCAAATTAAAAGAACAGAAGATGTATACGTACGTGAGTGTCTTTATGTGTGTGCCCGAAGTAAAAGGCTCTATGTCCATTTTTGAAATATTTTAGAACAGCAGTTCAAAGGGCCTTTTTTCTGTTTCTTTATCAACAGCTTGCTTCTTAATAAACAAAGACGGAAAAAAAATCATCAAAAGCTTGTCTGTCAATAAATTTTTTTCAACAAACCCTTGTATATTTCATTCTTTTGACAACTAGCACTTAAAGTATATCTTTTTAAGCGTTTTTATTAGCCACACAAGGAACTATTGTTTTAAGTGGATCAATTTTGGCGTACCAGATCCCTTTTCAATTTTTTATACTTTACTTCAGTTTCAATTACATTTAGCTTAAATATATTCAATATAATAATTTATCCTTTCCTTTAATTTTAATATCGGAAAAGTTTACTATTGACCAGTTCTCGATGTTTCATTGTTTACTTTAGTTCTTATATTTAATCGAGTAATTGAATAATAATTATAAAAAAAACGCTAATTCTGTTCTTTGTAAAACTTTGCATTAATTTCTGATTAGTTTTACCATAAAGAGAAATATATGTAAAAATAAATTTAATAGTTTCTTATTATTTTTTTGAATGTTACTGACACTTAATTTTTAAAAGAAAGACATTATACTCTTTACCTCCAGCATATATGCTTTTAATTTATAATAACGTCAGTTACGTGAGATTTATTACAAATATTATAAGAGTTTTTCAGAACTGCATTGATGTTGTTCGAAATTATCAACATGAACATAAAATTTTCAGCATTAATTGTATTTAACTAAGCTTCAAAAAAAAGAATAGTCAATGACTTTCAATACGGGAATTATATATTAGAATAATGCACTAATACTTTGGAATTAATAGAAAACGTAAATGTGTAAGGAACTCTGATATTTAATGTTATTTTTATAGTAAAAGTTATGTTTCTTTTATAGAAATTCATTACTGTAAAAATTTACAACACATTACTGCATGTATTAAGAAAGTCTGATTTGTATGATGCATGAAAATATATGTATTTAAATCGCCTACTGGTCAAAAGAAAATAATTAAATGGATAACGTTAAGGATTAATAGACTCTTGGCTGTGACGATCATCGTTTCCTTTTATATATCTCAGACGGTATTTCTCAGTATTTAAAAGAAGAAAAGCATATAGCTGCTTTTCTTTACTGTTTCGTTTACAAAAATTAAGCTTTATGGTAAGAATAATTATAAGTAACATATGATAGAAACATGCATACAACATTCTTCCATATTGCGCCAAAGAAATTTAATTGACTTTAATATCAAACTTAAATTAATGGAAATAAAAAAAAGAAAGAAAACCGAATATTTCAACAGCAAACATAAAAATATTTAAAAAATAGATTATTTCAACCAAAAATAAAAAATAAAAAAAACGTTCTAGGAAGATATATATTTTTTATATTGATTGTGTGGTTTGATGGGATATACAGCAACATAGATTATTATCTCCGAAAGGTTCTACATATTTACTCCATTGTAAATATAACGAAATTGTTATAACTTTTCTATTACATCGATGACCAACAAAATTATTTTTATAGTATGTGGTCTAATTTTAAAAAAATTAGCATTTAGCTAAAAAGTTAACATTTGCTTTTAAAAAATAAAAGTCTACAATTATATTGATTCAATAAAATAACATGAATGCCAATTGAATAATATATTAAGTATTTCTTACTTTATGTTTTGTAGGAAGCTTAACAGCAGCATCTTCATCTTTACCATAATCAGTACTCTCTAAAATATCAGTCTTTTCAGTCATCCATTGTTCTACTTCATTTGCCTCAGCAAAAAACTATAAATATATTTTTAAACATTCAAGTAATATATATGTTTCTTTGATAACAAAGTATAAGCAGTTTTCACACATTTATTTTTTTATTTTGCAGTAAATTTAATATTAGAATACACAAAAGATTGTTTTCAGAAATAAACTGCCAAAAAGGAACAGAACTTGAGTATTTTCAAAAAAAGGAGTAATAATGTAATGTGTTTATCGATCAGTATAAGTTGTGGCAGAAATTTAAAAAAAAAAATATTTTATATCAATTAGTGCACTTTTTAAAGGTAAAACTAATTAGAACATTTTGAGACTAAAAATAAAAGCTTCAAAGATCTGAATAGCCTACAGTATAACTATATATTTGTAGCAAAAGCTTATCTTAATCAGATATTAATTAATAAAACTAATTTGAATGTAAGAATAAAAATCATAACTTTATTTAAAACACTGCAGTTAAGACATTAAGAAAAAAAAATTGCATCTCTACTGGTATAACTTCACAAATTTTGTTATGATCAAAAATATAAGATTGTAGAAATGTCCTTCTCTATTGTAGAAAATGTCCTGCTGTCAATACGTCTTACCCAAAAACGGGATTAAAATGTAAACCTGTTTGCGAATTTCCATATAAAGAAAGATAAGAAAAATTTTTTTTAATACGCTTCATCCTCTATTACCTCACGCAGCAGTCTTGAGAAAGTCGGAGTGCGAATTAGCTTCATATTCTCAAGACGCGAATTGTGACCAGTAAGAGCCAAACAACTTTTGAAATGCGTCAGCCCCAAAATCTCAAACGATAGCATTGAGGACATTGGATATTGAATTAGCATCCTAGTATACGACAGTGAATATGACCGGTGAGGACAAGCACATTTTGAGATGCGTCAGTCCTCGTCATCTGAAACGATGGTAGTGAGAAAATCGGAGTATGAATGCGCTTCCTAGTCTCCAGCCGTGAAGAGAGACATGTCCTGAACATAAATTAGTGTCCTATTCTCAAGACGTAAAATATGAGGCTAAAACATATTTTGTGATGTACAAGCCCAATCATCCCGTACGATAATTCTCTGGATTTCTTTCGTAGGCCAAACTCAAAGTGGTTTTCGTCCATAATACTCTTGGATAAAATGCGGCAGTTTTAAAGAAATTTAAATTCTGTCATACAAAAGAAATTTTAAATTTTTGAGATTGCGACTACTCCGTTTATTAGCCACTAAAGTAGCTTTTGGTTCTTTAAGGGTCCCGTTTACCAACCATTTTTATTTCGCGGACGTAATGTTAATCCTATGGAATTTCGAATTTAATTCTCCCATCTTTACTATTCGACCTATTTGAATGCAAGAAAGTGCATCTGAAAGAGAAAAACATGATGAAATCTTCTATGGAATTATTTTTTTGCTCCAATTTTTAAAAATATTCTAAAATAAATTTTAAGACTGGAAAACTCACAAACGAATAATTAAAATAGGGGTAAAAAATATTTTTAAAAATCGGAGGAAAAAAAGGACTCCACAAAAGATTTCATCATTTTTTGCTCTTTCGGATGCACTTTATTGCATTCAAATAGGTCGAATAGTAAAGATGTGAGATTTAAATTCGAAATTCCATAGGATTAAGGCTACACGGTACTCTTTTTCAAAAAATTTTTTTGGAGACAGTAATATTAAAAGTAACTTATGTATTGTTTTCATACTATATTATTAAACTGATTCTGAAAATTAAAAATCAATTTAACTAGTCCTTATTTTAAAATTTAAAAAAATTTAAAAATTTTGAAGTTTTTTTAAACCCTTATAAAATACACAATTTTTGAAATTTTTTAATTATTTTGAGTGATTTATATTTCATACATTATTGCAAACAAAAGTTAGTATGGATTTGAAAATCTGTTCCCTTGTTGATTTTTAATAATTATTTTTCTAGCTAAACCTGGAAAAAACAGGAAAATTTTTAAAATATTAACTTTAACATTTTTTAAAAAAATAACTAGGGATCCCAGACCTAAATCCATACTAACTTTTATAGAACACATATATCTCAGTATGTATAAAAAATTTCAAGACTCTATCTTGAACAGAAAAAAAGCCTTAGGGATTAGAAAACACTTACATCTTCAAAAATAAAAGTCTGAGAAAAATGCATTTAAAGTTTTTAAAGGCATAAAACAAAAACTAATAATACTTACAAAGATCTAAATTTTTAATATATTATTTAACTACTTATATAATATATGAAAACACTACTTTAATTAAATATTATGGCAAATATTTTTATTTATTCAAAATATGTTTTTGCAAAATATCGATATAGCATTTTTTACGATGACAGATAATTCAGCTTAAAGTTAACATAATAATTTCACAAAAGTTTTAAAACACAATACACTTATAAAAAATAATAATGATATAAATAAAAGTTTAAAAAAAGTTAAAAACTACCAGGTTTGTACATAGCACCTAATTTTTTCTGAATTTTAAGTCGACGCAATTTAGCAAGTTTTATTTTTTTCTGCGCAACTTTAAAATTTGCAGATTTCCTTTTCTTTCTGAAATAGGTTCTTCTATAATGAGTAAAGTACACTAAATGTTCTGATGACAAACTTGTTACAAATTCAATTAGCATCCTGAAATGTTTTTAGAGCTTTTAATGTTCCAACAATAAATTCAGGTATTGCACTCGACATGGCAATCAACACGACTCCTAGAAGCTGTATTTTCTTTGGAATATTTGTCCCATATCATCGAATGTAATGCTTCATTAGAATTGTGTGTCAAACCTCTGACACATGTGCTTAATAATTCAGTTGATGCTAATCGCTGATAAATAGGCAAGATTTTGGGCAAATATTCTTCGTTGATTGTTATTTTTACCCAATCTTTGTGAATACCTGATTTTTTTCCACGTGCTAATGATAACTGGTAAAAACACCAAGAGTCAAAGAGCAAGATTGTGTCCCGGAAACTAATACTCTCAGATTTATCCCATAATTTCACAGCTGCATTTACTTCCATTGCACTAGATGATCCGACATGTGTTGTACTACAAACATTTTGTTGTCCTTTGTACCAAATACGAAATTCAGCACTTTCTTCTCCAAGCTCAAATTTAGTCTGTTCACATTCTCCACGTTGCTTTCACATTACTTCGTAGTCTATCACAAAGCCAGTCAGCAAGTCGATAACATATCCTATTCCGATATTTGACGTTGACGTATGTTCTCTTGTCAACCAGCTTCCATCATATGACATTCCAATACCGACTATATCTTTATCATTCCTTGAGCCCTACGCCTCAATGACATCTTTACGAATATAAAGCAACGGCTGATTTGACCCAACAAGATGTCCAATCAGAACTTTTGGCTCATAATGTCTTTTAAGTTTTACTAAACATTATATTTCAATTCATATGCATGCAGAATTTTTCCAACGATGAGTAGCCAAGTCACAAACTTAACATACCTTGCACTAATCTTATATTTACATCAAATGGAACATTAAAAAATTGATGCTTGCTAACATTTGATATTTGATGTAATATAGCATCAATTAATTGTTATGAACATGTTTCATTCTAGGTTTGGTCACAATTAACACATACAACATTCACTTTATATGCAAATCTATTTCTTTGACCATAGCAAAGTTTTAAAGATACACTATGGCAAATATTGCTTAAAAATATTCCAAAATTATCTGTAAACAAACATTCAGTATCCACTATAATGTAATTTGAAAGATACTTTTATATGTAGCAGAAGTATTAAAGACATTTGTATTCTGAAGTTTTGTAGTTATATCCACTAAAGCAGGTTTTTAGCACTGTCATTATCAGCAGTACTCCATCTCTTAGAAGTGTTGATTCTCTTCTCAAGCTGCGAAAGTTTTGTCCGTGGCATTTTTTCAACAGAAAAAACTTCACTTAAACAATTTAAAATAGCTTTTAACTTATATAAATTATATGCAGAATAAATATTGGTCTTGAGAAATACCTTTTCTTATCAATTTTGGCTAAGTAACTATAAGCACATCAAGAACTCAAAATATAAACAAACATAAATGATTTTAGTAGTGAAAGTTGAAGTTAATATCTACTTCTCTGCAAGTATCGATATTATTTAAAAAATATCAGTAATTAATTAAATTTAAGAATGGAAAAATGCTTTAAAATGAAACCGAAACTAACCACGCCCCCCTCAGCTGTCAAAAATAGTGACTGACAATGGTCAGAAAACTTCAAATATCTTAAAAACTAATTGGTTAATAGATCTAAAATTTGGGGCCAAGATTCCCAAATGTATGGGCTACAGGAAAATGCAAAAAAAAAAAAATTTCGATAAATTTGTCATTTTTAGGGTACTGTGTAGCCTTAACACTACGTCCGCGAAATCAAAATGGCGGGTAGACGGGAGCTTTAACGCGTAAATTCGTCTGCTGATCAATTTTTAATTTTATCGTAATTTTTTTTATAACATAAAGTAAAAAATGTCCGTGACTTTTATTTTGCGATTCTATCTACAGGAAATAATAAACTAAAAATTATTTAAATTTTTTATGTTAAATATTGCTCTTTTAGATTTTGAACATACTGTTAATGGATGAATTGCTTATGAATGTTGAGATATAATGTCAAATTAAGGGCAATTTTACTTTAGTTCCATACAATTACTTTTGAAGTCGTTATTTATATAATTTTCGTCTTTTTTCATTATATAAAATGGTTACTTTAACTTCCAGTTAGAATCATAATTGTTGTCTTGTGCATAAAGATTTAATTCTAAATATTATTTAAAATAATCCAAATAAGTGCTTTTTTTTAATTTCAGCTTTCTGTGATAAGTTAACAATTTATCTTAATTTGCTGGATGATTTTTGATTCTGAGAGTATTATCCATGTAAACTTGGTATTTAATCATGATTCATTATAACGTTGTTAACTAACTTCAGTGTTGGATGTCCACTGTTAGGGTTAGAAAAAGTTACAATTTAAAAACTATTTTAAAGCTATCCAAAAAAAGGTTTTTCAACAATTCAAACTCACATAATACAAAATTATAGTGATATACATAATTGTTTTGATAGTTAGTAAATATTATACCACTAATATAAGGCTTTTTTCATAATTCATGTGAAATTTTTCAA
Organism: Nephila pilipes; assembly: GCA_019974015.1. Lineage (NCBI taxonomy): Eukaryota > Metazoa > Arthropoda > Arachnida > Araneae > Nephilidae > Nephila > Nephila pilipes. The sequence goes on along the minus strand of BMAW01067305.1, from coordinate 51,994 downwards.
ATAACTTAAATTATTTATCCTTGCGTGAAATACAATTGAATGGTTGATTGATAAATTTACTGCACATTTTTCCAAATATGTGTTTCCTTTTTAATATTTTATATATTTTCATATGTATAAGGCCTATTATTGATAATTGAGATATTAGTGATACAATTGCCATTTGAATTGGAAAGAGGGTTTCTAGAATTAAACACCAAAAACAACTTCAATATGTAGTCAAAATTAGCAGGGCTTAGTCCAAAACACTTTTATGCTATTATATGAATAAAAAATACCAAAAAAATGTGCTATCGTAATGTCTTAAAAACGTTTAAGATTGTTGAAAGTAGTTATGACAATGTCTTATTCTATTTCAATACTATCGACGAAACAAAATCCAAACTTCGAAGATGACGAGATGAAAGTCTTTTTTCATAACATATTTTAATCAAATCGCATAATTTCAATTCAGATTCTATTGCAATATGTTGTTTATAAAGCATCATTCGAATACAAAACTTTCGACTACTACTGCGAACAGAAACAAAAAAATGTTAACCTCTCTCCCTTCTGGTCTCGGCTCCCTGGCGCCCTCACACATCGTTTCGTGACAGATATCATTTTTTCTCAAAATTTATATTAATTTGTTGAATATTTTATTTTAAATCAAATCGAATTAATAAGATTTTAACATCTAATCAAAAAGAATTTATGATATATATAAAGACAAATATGTTCAATCGTAAAAAATAAGAAAATTGTAATCTTTTAAAACTGCTAACCGACTTCCGGATCACCCTTTAACATAGGTGTTTTTAAATGACTGTTTTTTTCTTTTACTTAGGTATTTTTTAGCTTCTTGACAAATAAAAGAAGAGTATATTAATTAGATCTTTATTAGCAACAACAGAATAAAATAATGCATCCTCCTATGAGGAATAATTATGCTGTTGTTAATAGTTTCAGAGAATTTCAATCAATTATCTTACGTTCTTCAATTAGAATTTCTAATAGCTATAATTGGATAAATTATAATAATTGAATATGGATTATTAATCATTTTAATGCATTTTGCTTTAAAAGCACTCTATAAACATAAGTGAATCGAAGAGAGCGAATATAAACGAGCGTAATATAGATTTTCTTTCCTCAAGGAATGCGTCTGGAAAACGCTGTTTCTGTGGGAATACATTTTGCATGATTCCACCATCTCGTGGTTTTTTTTTTTTTTTTTTTTTTTTTTTGTCTGAGAAAAATAACACCGCTAAAAAAAGTCCTTTAAACATGGGTTTCCTTTCAATATTCACCCTTTGCATAACATTATTTTTTATACCTTAAATTTTAAGTTGTATTTGGATGTCAATAACATTCATTTTCAGTAGCATTCGCCTGTCTTGAAGGTAAAGAGCAATGTTGCGAACATGAGTTGATGCTTTCCTGCAACGCTTCTCTTATAAAGGAAAAGATGGATTTAAAAAGATGTTACCAGTTAGCAAAAGAGAGTTTGAACAATTACCCTTTCCCCTTGGCGGTAGATTTGGCAACTTGTCAAGAAACTTGGCATAAAATTTATTTCCTTAACTAATTAGTTTCAAACAAGTGATTTTTATTAATTATAGTTATATTATTGTACTGTCATTCAAAACAATCACGTATTGAAAATTTAAGAAAAAAGCTTTTAAAGTTTTGACTCAGACATATAATGTGTGAGCAGGAGAAAACGCATTAATAAGTGTCCCGATTGGATGACTTTGCGTACAATTTTCTGTTAAAGTTTAATAAGAATCAGTTATACATTTATAGATTGATCGGTAGCTGAGGGATCAAGTTCACGAGCTTGGATCGGCGTTTTTAACATCAAATCGTAAGTTCGAGTACTGATTTTATCAAAGACCTGCTTAGTAGTAATGATACTACAACTTAGCAGATCTTACCACGTTGAAGGTTAAAAATATGAAGTCCTCGCTTTTTCATAGTGCTAAAATTAGGATAATGGAAAGCTGGCTCGTATGTCCTCTTCTTCACTTAGGGTAAGCTGAAAATTACGAGGTTCAGTACCTATATCCCTAGTGTTTTTTCTAAGTGCAGCGTTAAAGAAGAACTAATCACCTATAGATTTTTTGTTAAAAATTTATAATACACACACACACACACACATATATATATATACATACATACATACATACATACGCTACAAATTTGTTTTCATTGTATCATTTTTATATCCGGCGCTTAACAAGCACTCACATATATTCTGTATGTTCCACACTCGTATATTCCGGTGTATAACATGCATTTATAATTTCAAGCTCCATCTTTCTTATTTTGGGTATATTCGTCATATAACGTGCACACTTTTCATTTTGAAAAAATCTGAAATATACATGTTCTTTTTGAGGTTATTTATTCGAAAGGTTTTCCCAGGTTTCCAAAAAATTGTATGCTAAATTGCCAAGCTATTAGAGGAACAATATGAGCGGGGAGAAGGGAATGTTTGAGGAGTAAGGAAGTTTGAAAACAGGGTGAAATACATTCAATGTAGGTATGAGCAAGCATGTTTTTCTATAATTTCAAAAAAAGGGGGATATTTGGTGCTAGAGCGCATTTCTAACCCAAGTGAATTCGCGGAATCAGGAATCAGGTATTTTATCTCTCTCCAGTCATTTGTAGCTGTGATTTTAAAATGAACATCGAAGGCTTTATCAATCGCATTTGCTTATACTGAAATACAATTGTTCTAGTTTTATTGTAGTAGTAAATATAATTCATATCAAACTTAGTGTTGGTTTCAAATGCAATGTCATTCAATTTGTGAAATTTGATGGAAATCGTGCAGCAGGACCAAATATGCCTTTAGATTCTTAATTTTATAAGACATTTATTTTTTAAATAAACCCCATTTCGGTTCATGCAAAAATCTAATTTTTTTTACTACTCAAATTTTCTTAATTTGCAATCTACCATTTTTATTTCCGGTAACGCGCATTCGTAAACTTCGATTCAATTATTTTTGTAATAAAAGAATGTATTATATACCGGAATATGCAGTATATGTATTTTGATGGATCTTTACAGATACTAAATTCATGTGGGGGGGGTTTAAGAAATAGCTAATAAATCTATTAACTGAACGAGGAAAGAAGCTCGGTATATTTTTCGTAAAAGTACGAGCTGATTTTAGTAGGAAAGTTACACATTTTTTATAATTATGTCCAATTTTTACCAAACAATTACGAGTTGAATGAAATGATAACTTATTGCTGCTTCGTTATACGCGAAATTAGAATTGATAGTACAATGCGAAATTTCAACTTGCGTGTATATAATTGCCTTTTCTATTAGAAAATATTTATATTTCATGAATAGAACTTTAGATCCGAATGCATTCAAACGTCCTTCAAATAATATTATTACTATCATTAAGAGAACGGAACTTTTCTGAAAATTAAAATTAACTGTGTGAACAAATTTCCAAAATTGATGTAATATGGTCGACTTTACCACGAAAATATTTTGTTGATCTGAACAACATCTGTACTACAAACTATTTAATGACAAACACAAATATTTCTTCACTGAGTAATCATAAATTGCAAAAAAGTTATTTGTACTGAAAAATCTTTTAATTAGAGATGTTGAATAATTTAAACATATTTTCTTCGTTTAGATGTAACACCTATTCCAGATATAAAATAAGAGTTCATAATTTGTTCTGTGCATCGTTGTTTCTATTACAAAGACCATTTCTTGAAATATATTAATTAAGGTTATTTCCATACGCATTATTGTTATTAGAAAATTAATTTGGGTCTTACACACACACACACACACATATATATATATGTGTTGTGTGTGTGTGCGTGCGTATGTGCAGCCATCAGCAAAACTAATTTAATTCCCTAAATGTTTCCATTCTCTAAATCAAAAGTAAAGAGTTCATTCCTATTTTCTGATCTAATTCCAAATTATCTTTTTATTTATGTAATCACGTAATGAACCTGTTGAGTCATCTTCCCTAAAATTATAAATCTGTCGGAAATAATTCTTACTAGACTGATAGACGTCATCAATATCTCTCAAGCTCTTTTCATCTTATATCACGTGATATGGAGAAATCCCTATCTATAAAATCGACTGCACAGTAAAATTTCGCTGACTTCTGCTCTTCAGCGCTCTCTTGATGTAACTGTGATGGCGAGCTGAATCTCTTGTCTTGTACATTTCAAAATTGTATTTTTATTACTTATCTCTCTCTCTCTCTCTCTCAATGAAGTGAATAATTTATTATCAGTAAACTAAGGTATTCCCCTTCAATCCTGAATCATAAATGCATTTTTATACGTCTATTATATATATAATTCACAGAGTTAGAACCCTTCACCATGCTCTATAATGCAAGTTTCTTTTCTATGTCAGAATTTTCCATTCCTTCTTATTCTGGTAGAGAGAAAAGAAGAAGAAAGACAATAGGATTCGCATTTACATTTTTTTTTCTCCTCTGCATTTGCCGCTATTGTGGTTTCTCGAGCAATCTATGATCCAAACAATTGAAGATGCCAGGATGAAAAAAATCGACTGTTGCAGATCCTATTGCTATCCCAAACAATCACGTGATAACCCTTTCTATGAAGGATTAGTGTTAGAGGATATTTGCCCTTTCTTCTGCATCTATCATACATTTTAACAACACCAAAATTATTCTGTTTGTGTGGGTGTTTTCCTTCGTTGCTTGCTCTGAAATAAGAGAATTGACAATCATAATACTCTTTCAGAAAGTAGTTCTTTCTTTCTAAGTTCTAGATACAAGAAAGTACTTTGAAAAACATATATTTTAAGAAAAAAAATATGTTTCGGTTGAAGAACTGTTCTATTTAACAAGGATCTTCCTCTAACAGTTCTTTTAATTCTCTGACTTCCAACTGGAATAGCCAAATATCAATAAATGAACACATAATTTAATATCCTAATAGGTATTATACATATAAATAACCGCAAATTTAACGAGAGTTTTGAAAACTTCAATTTTGACAATTTTACAAAATTATCATCTTCGTGTAATACAATTCGTATTCAAAATGTTCTGTGCATTTCAGAACATGTTTATACTTTTAGTAAGTGCTTTTTATACAAATGAAAAGGGAAGACTATTGGCTGTATTGGACCAGAAGTTCACAGAAAATAATTTGATTCCAAAATATTTTTCAAATAATATATATTGTCTAAGTGATTGACTTAAACATTTAAGCTTACCTACCATTTAAAAATAATATCAAATGTTACGTATCTACATCTTGTTCATTTGCCATGTAATAAATGTACAAATGCTATTTTATTAAGAAATATCTTGAATTTTAAATATTTTTATTTTTTCCACCGTATTAAGCACAAACATTTTGTGATTGAAAAATTGAAAATTCTATAGTGTTAAAATATTTGTGGGAAATAATTACTTTTTTTCTGAAACTCCTCGATTTACTTTTTATCTGCAAAATATCTCTCGAAAAGAGGGAATTTGATATGATATGAGTTGCAATGAGAAACACGACGTGAATAAGCAATCAATAAATCAATCAAAAAACTATAAATATCAGACGAATATTTTAAAAATGTACCATAAAATTTTAACAGCTCGTTACTTTGCATCTTATTTTCAGCTTCGCCATCAAAAATAATATTATATGTTACTATTATATGACTTATCAATTAAAGTATTGCATTTAATGCCGTACCTTATAGATGATAGAGTATTGCAGTTGATATCATATGTCTTATCAACGAAAGTATTGCAGTTGATATCATATGCCTTATTAATGAAAGTATCGCAGTTGATATCATATGTCTTATCAATGAAAGTATTGCAGTTGATATCATACCTTATCACTGATAGTTTTGTAGGCATGTGTCTCACCAATGGCAGTTTAACAGATAGGTAGTATATAATAATTTGAGACTTTATTAGATAGATGTTTTTGTGGAAAAAAAATTAATATTTTAACTTGAGAAATAATGATGAATTAGAAAAGTCATCGCAAATTACTGAGACATTTATAAAAATCATAGCAATGAGTTTTGATGAGACACAATGGAAGGATGAGCATATTGCATTTAATCGTAATAATGTAATACGGCTTTAGGGAGAAAACAAAATAGTGTTATCTAGACCGTTTCACTTAGAGTTATAAAACAATCTTCTAGAATGTTGGAACATAATAATAAATTAATATTTAAAATATATTGCATTAAATGTTTGAATCTCTCTAAGTTTCTGTTTCGAACTTTCGATGCATTTTGAATGAAATCGGAACAAAATACCATAGATTATATCCGAAGTCATTTTTGCACACAACTCGCTATTTGTGGTATGCGGTACATGACGATTATTGTATCTGTAGTCTCTTAAATAATGATAGAAATTAATAATTTATCCAACGATAATTTCTTAGATGGCTTGGTTGATTATGACGTGGCACCAGGTGCACCCCAGACAAGTTTTGTCCGTACCGAAAGATGGGCAATTCGGACGTATCCCTGGCACAACAAGGTCATCCGACTATTCACCGCTAGGTGAAAACTATTCCCCAAAATTTCAAACCTGTCACCCTGAACATGAACACTGTGTGGCAGCAGAACTTATCAATACTGTTCGCACATACCCCCGATACAAATTTGTCTCTGAGTGTCCAACTAAAAAACCGAACAACTAAGTTGGGAAAACCAACCACGTATCACGCGCCAAATAGATCCGTAATCTCAACTAGATGCTAGTGATGTCGTCAATAGAAACTATCTAAATGACACCCAATACAATAGGGAGGTTATGTATATCAGGAGATTATGTATGTATAAATAGCTGGAAAAAATATTTTCTTAATTACTGTTAAAAATCTCCTCAACCCAACTCGTACAAAGTTTCTTTTATGCACCCCAATTTTAATCTTTACCTTACCCGAAAGCTACTTGTGCGCGTCTATGTAAACCATTTGTTTCCTTTTTTTCCAAATTGCATCACTGTGATGAAAACTGAAGTAGATGGAGATTCAAGGGTTGGTGAGGTCGAAGCAGCGAAGAGTTATAGAAACCCAACTTTGCATTTCACTACTTTCATCTCTTCCAAAAGATAAAAGATTACTTAAAGGGATATCATTTTCGTTCAGATGATAAGAGGAAAGCTGCCATTAAGGCTTGATGTCTACAAAAATCACAAGAATACTTTAGTGACGTTTTTCCTAATTAGTCATATTTTGGAGCATGTGTGTTGAAAAGATTTATTGGAACCTGAATAGGTTTACATGATATATGTAGCTCTTAGGCAGAACACTGATTGTGTCAATCGGGTAAAAACTAAAATTGTTATAGCCAAGGAGGCATTACTTTTACTGCAAATACAGTACCTTCTATAAGATCCTTGAGAGGCACCATTTTTATTGAAGATTGTAAATCTTAAGTGGCATCAGGATTTTAACTTCTATACACTTGTCCATCATTGGCTTCGAAGCACATGATTTTAAACAATGGGTTACCTCCGTCCCCTTGTGGAAGAATTGCTATTTACTTATAAATTTGTTTGCATATAATGTTGGTTTTTCATTCATTTTGAAAAATTGTAGTCTATTTCTGTCACATCAGCGATTTCTTGTTAGTCATTTCAATAAATCTTTTCTTTAACTCTATAATTCCACACATACATTTATGTAAATCATTTTTAAGAAAATCAGCTTATTAACCCCTTCGAAACCGGAGGGAGAAAAAAGTAGTGCTTATCTGAGCCCGCGGCTTCTTACCCCGGAATGTCACTATGTGTCCAGACGATTTTAGATACTAAGCCTAAAAATTCCTCTAAAATTCCTCTAAAATCGGCTATTCATTAAAATATTTCGTATTTACATATATTACATAAAATGCATTAAATTTAATATATACAAAATGAAAAAAAAAATTAATCGAAAATTGAATGTTTTATACATAAACCTACATAAAAAATAATACTTTTAAGAAAATACAAAATATATTTTCATATGTTACATATATTTCATGGTGTAATGATGTATCATTATATGGAATATATAATGGTACATCAATATATATTCCATATAAAAGATAAATCTTATTTTACTGTAAGGTAGTTATATTTATCAAAAAAAATTCAATGCATAGTCCAACGTCACATGTCTTACATACATATTTTGACGCTTCACGCAAGATTTTGAGCAAAGGGCACATCTTAACGCTTTTTCTTTTTACTTTAATATCTATGTACATATTTGGTTTATTTCCGCTAACATTACTGTCAGATTCATTCATTATTTCCCAAATCTCAGTATCCGATAAATACTTTCTTTTCGTTTTGACTGTCGCTACAAATAAAAACCGACCGAATGAAACGAAAAACTGAGAGCCTCTGCTACCAAAAGCCTAACCCCCATAAACATCCATAAATTCTCCTTCGAACTTCTAAGAAGCAAGCAAGAAAGGAGAAAGTAAACCGAAAGCAAGTGCACTCTTTAAATCCTGTCATAACATTTAAGGATCCGAGTCGCAAAAAGTGATTTTATCAATTACCCCCCCCCCTCCTGATAGCCAGAAGTGAAATCCAAGCCCATATCCCCAAGGTCAACACTCCAAATAAACTATCTATATGGATTTCGCAGTATTGTAACGCCATATAGTAACATTAAAAAAAATCAAATAAAACATTCTCATCAAGTGTATCTCTATTGATACGTTGGGCCTTGAAAGACACTCACGGAGCGTATCGCCTGTGATACGCTGGGAGCGAACGTGCTAATGCGATATAAATAATCTATTTTATCAACAAGAAAATGGGTATCGAGGTTATGAAATTGCATCGGCATTAATTGATAAATATACTAGATCGTTTATTATTTGAAAATCGACACGAGCGAAGGCGCAGACGATTTTCTTCTACGGTGTTAACATCGGAAACTATAACACAAGTATTGAAACGTTACCATCGTTAGAATATGGAAAGCTCTGGAACATGATTGAACTGTGAAATGGTTTCACGTTGTCAACAATTACACTATGCTGGAGCATTGTTCTAATACACGGCTGCTGAAAATCTCATCTTTTCTTACCTTTTTTACCAACTCTTTTTTGAGATATCCATTAAACTGTGAGTTAACAGATCACTGTGTTTACTTCTTTATGTCTCTGAACAGTTATTTCTACAAGTATGATTGTTATGCAATGTATTTCGTGCCAAAGCGCTTCATAAATAACGGAGTCCATTGATTAATGCGGTTATTAGTTCCTCGATATCTGCTGCACTAATCGTACTTAATAACGAATGGAATTCTAATGAATGCTTTTAAATAAAGCATCTTTCTCAACATGTATTCTATATTTAATGCAAGGAATAATTATGATGATAATCTTCCAACCAAATAAGACGCAAGTCTTCCAATTAATCAAGGTTCTCGTAGCTTCCTGATAGTAAATTATTACAAAAAGAAACTAACTATACCATTATATCCTCTTTAATCACATATAAAACATTAACACGCTTAGAATAATTACTTATTTCTTAACTGATCCTAATTATAACAATAAACGATGATGAAAGAGCGAATGGCATGTTCAGGCTCCTTTATTGGTTTTTCCACAATCAGATATACATATATAACATTATTCAAATAGGATAACAGTAACACCATATAGCGTCACAAAAAGGATAAAAGTAGTAACGCCATCTATTGGCACAAATAGGAAAACAGTAATAGTGCCATCTATTGGCACGAGCCGCAACAATCATCAACGCAGTTCTGTTTCTCGTTGAAGTCGATGCCACCTTTCATTTCTTCCAGTAACAGTGGGTTTGCTCAAAATAGCACGTTCTGTTGATTCAAAAAATCTTAGTGTCCTGTCAATGTTTGTTAGCTTTATTTTCACTGTAATCAAAACGTTTAATAACATCACATTTAATGTATAAAATATAATGAGTGTTCTTTTATTATTATTATTTATATTAACTTTTTTTCGTGACTACGGCTAAAATAGTACTATATCATAAAAAAAAATTATAATTTGATGATCAATAGCAGTAAGAATGTATCACGTCTTCACACGAAGATCACTGGCATAGTGACAACTGCGTAATAGTTAATTTGCCAACGGCCACTAAAGAGTCTATGTCGCAGATGACATTTCGGGCTGAAGACGCTAATACTGCCAAAGGTAACAAAAGGCACACTTTTTGAAATTTATACCGCATTATTCGGGAAATGGTATGAAAAATCGGTTTAGTATTAATTAATAACGTATTTTTTAAAACCATATTAATCAAAAGTTTCCTGCGTTGAGGAATGGAGGAAACAATCTAAATTATCGGTTTCATTTCTAAAAGATATACACATTTGTATTTCACCAGCAAATATTTCAAGCTAAAATTGAAAAGTCAAATATTTCTTGAGAATTGAACATTTCGAAAACGTATCTGAAACCTTTACTATTACATATTAGTAAAAAAAAGTTTAGAAGTAATTTTCATAACGGTTTGTTGCTTTTTCTGTTTTTAAAAGCTAATTTGTTTCTAATATCTTGCAATATGAAACTTATTATTTCCGATTTGATTTTCTAGCATTAGAGGAAATATTTTTTTCTTCTGAAACATAAGTAACAATCGATTATAAGAATTGTATAAATAACAATTTTATTTTTTAAGATTTCATCTATAAATTAAATATAGAGTTCATTCGAATTCCCACTAGAGAAATATATATCTTCGTTTTAAAAGAAAGGCCTTAGTTTTTAGGCTCATTATAAATTTTCTATTATATTTTTATAAGACTAACAAAAATGTATAAAAATCAATTGCATACGCAAGAAATTTAACTCCCTCTAAAAATGTCAAAACGATTTTTAAAGAACAAACTATACATGTATAGTATACCATCATTCCATTGAAATCGAAGCTATTTAAAATCTGCTATTCGAAACAGTTTTTACAATCCATTTCTTAAGTTTCCTCCACGAATAAGGCCAGAGAATAATGAAGTATAATCGTCTGAGTTCTTTTCTTTACTGTATTATCAAGTATTTTGAAAATCTTTTATCATCCTAGAATTATTTCCCTTCATTTCATTGCAATGATTTTTCCATTAAAGGATGAGGAAGGAATAAATTAAAATTATTGGCATAAATTTGTGAACGAAATATTGTTCTTTTAGAAAGTTTTTGGTTTGATATTTTTTCAATTCAGGTGATTTACGTTATTTGCGTGTTTATATAATGGATGCCGTAATGTAAGTGGTTGTTAAGCTTTCTAATGGAGTATGATGCTCTATCTTTTTATATGTCTTACCATTTTTGCTGAAATTAATTTTATTTCTTTTGGAATAAGATAATTTTGAAAGTAAGTATTACTCATTTAGTTTATATGTGTACCATAATTCTTTGAAAGCGATAAAGTGTGTTTTGTTAGAATATTTTAAGATGAAGATTATTTATGCAACATAGGCAGAAAATCTTAAAAATAATTCAAATATTATAAAATGAACTGCGTGTAAGTATTTATAAGCTAAAGAAAAATGTTTGTGTATTTATGGCATAAATTTAAAAATAAAACATATTATGCGATTCAGTTAATTTATGCTTGTTTTATTTTTTTAAATAATGTTTATGCGACTAGTAATTATAAAATATGATATTTGTTATTTACTTCGTGAATATTTATGATGATTAATAACAATTCATAAACACTATAAATATTCATTGAATTTTAAATAGTATACAAGGATAATTATTCATATTTATAGTATTCGTATGCCACTTAACTTAAGAATAAATTCTGAAATCTATGTCTCAATATTTTTATACAAAAATTTAATATTCAAATAACGTTTGTATTTTAAGTAAATGTTTCAGTTCGCAATTTGAAATAATATAAAGTTACGTCTATCTAAAATGTTATGATATACTCAGGAAATTTAATATGATATTTATTCCTGATTTCAATCGATAGAGAGAGAGAGATTATTGGCTAATTCCAAAATATTCTATGCGTTTGAGTCAATGAGTTTTAATCTCTCACGAAAAAGGTTTCTCACTTCTCTGTTGGTATCAATACTTCGTTACTATGGTGTGGATTATAATAATCATTTCATTTGTAAAGGAATAAAGTCCTATAATAATTAAACGGTGAAAGAAAGGTAACCCTCATTTTTGAAAATGTTTACCTTTTACTATATGGTAAAAAAGTCAAATTTGTATTCCAATAATTAAAGAGTAATTTCCAAAATTTATAAAAACAAAATATGTATGGGTTTGAGGATAATTTATCCATTCACTACAGAAAGTGACTGCAGTGATGCTTTCTTTTTCACTGTCAAGAAATAACCTGTTCTATACTGTTACGAATTATTCAGTTATTCTCCCTCTCTTTGCCTTTCCAGGTGTATAACGTTCTATAATGCAAAGCGTTACGGAAGGCTGTACATTGCCGGAGAGGCCCGAAGATAATACCTGAATTTTCATCTACTCGGAGGCTCGGTCTCGTACTGAAAACAAGCAAATGGAAACCAAAACCATCCGTCTACCAGCTGTCGAATCTTACTATGGAAGACTAGAGCCAGCGATACACCTATATCTCTTTCACACAATGGTCCTAATACAACAATTAACCGACGTGCGCAAAGAAGAAAATCCGATAGTGTTCACCTCACACCTCAGCCATAAAGGAATGAGAACAAAAGAGCTAGTTGAAACGTTAAAGGAGAACTAGTGTGAAGGCAGCTAAAATACCTGACAAAGTAGGTCTTGAAAGTAGGCCTGTTTTGGTCTGTCTTCTATTACACCTACCAAAGCAGATTGAGGAATGTTAACGATTCCAAACTAAAATGGGTCTCTTCTAAGCTTGATCTTTGGTTCTTTTGCCCACTTAGTAATGAGTTCCTCACACGATTGGAATCAAAACCTGAATTATTCTCCATTTAATTGTACTCTTTTTATTTTGAAACTAATTTATGTTTAATTTTTAAATTTATGGACCTATTTTAAAATTCTCGCAATTATTATTAGGTATTGTGTAGAAAGCGTAAAGAGCATTTATATGATGTTCATAAAATTACACAAAAATTTTCGTTTTAAATTTATAATTTTTCAAATAATATTTTTATTGTCACCATATATTTTAGAATTTATAATGAATATTAACTCAAAGATGTTTTGCTACAGCAGATTTAGATGAAAAATCAATTATTTGTATATTGGTATAAAATATTTATGAATTTGATCAAATATAAAAACGATTTTCAAAATTATGAAAATTTTCAATTTATTTTGATTCTTATTATTGTTTATGAGGAATGCAAACGAGAATGGAATATGAATTTAAATGTTTATTACACTTTCTGTGTATCTTTTACTAAAAACACGACAAAAACTAAGCAAATAAATCTGCTTAATATTTAATTAACGCACATTTTCTTCAAACTAAAATAAAACATATTTACATAATATTTATGTGTATTTTAGCAAGAGTGTAATATTTTATACCTTTCACATGAAATTTAAAAGTGTAATTGTTAATTAACTTTTTCTATAAATATATTAAGTGATTGCGAGTTTAATTGAAAACGTGATTTTTTTTTTCCTAAATTTCAACCAATTTGATTTTTTAAAAGGTGTAAAGTAATCATATGTATTAAGTATATAGCGTTAAAGTCATTACAATATCCTGGAGGGTTTGCTCGAGGTATCTAAAGAATAAATGTTTTGAAGAACATATAAAGGAAAGTCTTTTAAAAAAAACAATAACGGGTTAGAAAACTTCCTGCATAAGAAAAGAAATTTCGATCCCATATTATAGAAATTCGTTGATGCTTTCCAAATGTCATGTGTCTTAAAATGGTTCCCCAATACCGACGAAAATAATAGCAAACTTTGTCATTTTTTAATAAAGAAAAAAATAATTTGTCAATGAATTTAAATGCTTTCAATTTAAATATATATAATGTATAAATTAAAAATTGTTTTCTAACATATATTATTAGTATATAAATATATAAATTACTGGAATATGTTTTTTTATATTATCATGATTGCTTAAGTAAGCAACATCGAATAAATTTTTCTGTTGTAAATAAATAATTTTCTCGAAATTTATTTAAATTTATTACATTGAATTAACTCAGGACATCGCCCTTTCTTTCAGTTAAGTAAATGTTATTGAAAGTACTTCAATTTAATTTTATTTTAACTCGGTAATTACTGTTTCTGTAGTTCGCTACTTGTTCGAATACATTTGATTTCCATTTGACACTTATTACTTGAATCAATTTTCGCATTAAAACTTGTTATAAATATTACATTACTAGAAACTTAGAGAATATCTGAGAGAAAATACTCCTATTCAATTTATAACCACTTTGCATGTATAGAATAGTTCTATTTTGCAAATATTATCGTCATTTATCCTTGTATTTCCATTTTGCTCTAAAAAAAAATATTTAATCCTGTTTGTCACTCGTAATATAAATTTCTTTAGTTCCGCCTTTCCACTCACGCCTATGTATTTCATACTTCCGTTTTGCCCTCAATATAAAAATTTCTTAATTCCGTTTTGCCATTCATATCACAAAATTCTTTAGTTCTGCTTTGCCACTCATTTTGTTGTATTCTATACTTCCTTTTTGCCATGATAATAAATGTTTCCTTATTCCGTTTTGCCACTATGTCAACATATTTTGTATTTCCGTTTGGCCACTTATAACACAAAATTCTTAAAATCCGTTTCTCATCTTTGGACTAAATTCCTTTTTTTTCCTCCTAATTTTTAAATAATAATTTATTTATTTTGTTTGAACATTATCAGTGTAAATTTATGTCATTTATATATTTAATTAAAGCTATTTTTATTTCTAGTTACTTCCATGAGAGTAAAATTTCTTCATCATGCTCATAACTGTCAGTCAATAGAAAATACAAGAGAAATTTATATTCGTGAAGAATCATTAGCTATGAACAAAAATTGTTTGACAAGGAAATCTAATGATGTTTAAATAAATCAAATCTATTTCTGTTTAAATTAAAAATTGTATTTTTGCAGATGTAATTTGAATCTAAATATATAAATAAATAAACAATCGATAATGTTTTATGGTTTCTCAGACAGGCAATATCAAAATAATTTGACTAAAATGAATAATTTATACAATTTATTCGTATTTATCAAACTGAATCATTCATGTTCATTAATTTAACATTTGATGAAAGTATTTCAATTTCAATTGAATTCAATAACAGTAAGTTTGTTTTTCTCTGGTGGCTTTCATTTGACCAAGCATATTTTCATTACACTGCATCATTACTTCTAGCATTCGCCTCCAGATTCATCCTGGAATTGCAAACTTGATGCAAATGGATTTCCTAAAATAACGTTCCAATTAGTTTTTTTACGTTTTTTCGTAATGCGGGGAATTTACAACACATGTTTGACATTTTCAAAGAAATCTGAATATTTTCGATCCATGAATCTTTGAAAAAATTTATAAATTTTGAAATTTTATAAACATTTTCATGAAAAGGACTGCTTGTCTTAAGATTCCCGTCTACCCGCCATTTTGATTTCATGGACGTAGTGTTAATCCTAAAGAATTTCGACTTTAATTCTCACATCTTTTCTATATGATTGATTTGAATGCAAAAAAACAAATAAATAAACAAATAAAATAATAAAGCGCAACTGAAAGGACAAAATAAACTGAAGTCTTCTGCGGATTTATTTTTTTCCACCGATTCTTAAGAATATTTAAAAAAAATTTTAAAGATTAGAAAAAAATCAAAAATGAATCATTAAAATAGGAGTAAGAATATTTTTGAAAATTGTAGGGAAAAAGTAATTAAACGGAAGCATTCATAATTCTTTGCTCTTTTAGGTGCACTTTATTGCATTCAAATACATCAAATAGTAAAAATGTGAGAATTACAAAGTCGAAATTTCATAAGATTAACATTACGTCCACGAAATCAAAATGGTGGTAGACCAAGACTTTAAAATAAACCTCTTTAATTCAAATACTTCAAAACATACATAAAAAATTGTTAAACATGAGATTATAATTTAATAACACTAAAGCATTTACATCAGTATTAAAGGAAAACAATATTTTAAATAATATTATAATCTTGTTCAAACATATATTAATTAGCGCAAAAGATTAGCTTTTGTTTAAAGGATAATAATAAATAATAATACATACAGAAAAAACATCAGTGTTTTAAAATTCAGAATTTAACAACTTATGTTTCTATTGAATTTGTATGCACATTTTTTAATGAAAAATTAGGAATTGCATTGTAAGAAATTGTAACTCTAAAACTTCTCAGGCCCTGTATATTAATGTGTGTGTGTTTTTTTGTTCTAATTATCCATTGATTTCAAAATATGTCTTTAACTTCTTATTTTATATTATGAAAAAGTATTTATTAAATTACTCGAAACTGAGAAAGAGAAGTGATCGTGGAATTCTTTTTTTCTTTCAAATATATGTCCTCTGAAACATATGCAGACTAAAATGAAATTAAACAAATTTTTTTTGTTTAAACGACGTGTCTTTAGATTAGTTAATGGTTCTTTGTATAAGTAATATTTCTGAAATTCACAAGCGATGTATTCTTGATAAATAATAAAGTGATAATTAAAAAAATTTAATTCTAATAGATTCAGCAAAATTTCCTCATTTTAATGATCATTCATCCCTCTGCTATATTTATAGACCAATCCAAATAACGAAGGAAATTATATATACGAGGCTATTCAAAGTAACTCGTTGAATTTCAATATTCCATAGTTTCATAAATAAACGAAACAGAACGAAAAGCTATACCTGAATACAAATGGAAAATATAGAAGTTTTTAACAAGATCTCCGCGTATAGTTTCTCTTAGTTACACATATATTATGAATTCAATATGTAAATTTCTGCCAAACACGTTGTAAAGTGTCCATTGTAACTCATTGTAAAGTAGCAGTAATCAGTTTAAGTTCGTATAAAGTTGGGGATAAGGATGATGCATACACCTTATCTTTCACAAACAACAAAAGGAAGCATGATATGAACGCATGCCTCATATCATGTGACTTAACGGACCAGCTGAGTGGCATCAAGTCATCCGATAAATGCGACCGATCCAAGTGCGGGGTAACTCCTTGAAAGCTGTCATCTATTGTTCACAAACGAATTCCACCACAGGAGATCATCAGAGAGCTTTATCACTCAATGCCACGTCGTGTGGCCGCTTGCATCCAGGCTAGAGGTGGATCAACACTTTATTGAGCTCGTATGTAACTCTGAAATAAATCATTCAATTTTTCTGAAATTTCAATCATTTTCTCTTCTGTACATAATTTTCTTATTCGCCAATTTTGGTATCCATCGGACTACAACTTTTTGGTGCGTCGTTTTTTGTTATAAGTAGTTGGGTGTATGAGCTAGCTTCATGAGCAAGACAATGCTTGGTTTCAAATGCCAAAGTTGACGATGGTAAATGTTTTCAAATCGAGCGAGGAGCTTCTGCCTTAACTTTCTTATAACCCTGAGCTAATTCCATAGAATTTTTATCTGTTTCGTTCTATGATGAAGCTTTTCATGGCATCAAGTTCATCTACAACTAAGGGGTACAGAAAAAGTATAAATCTAGTTTCGAAATCAAAATAGATAATTCTTCCCTGTAAGATAAGAATGACACAAGTTCAAAAAGATGACACAAGTTCAGAATGCAAGTGCCCTCTTAATGTGATATGTATAATATGGATAAGCTTGAGGAAATTTTAACGAATATTTTCCTTTGAATTTCATTAGGATAATTTTTTGGATTGTCGTTATCACATCTAGAACCTGGCTTTTTTTGAGCAAATTATTGTCTTGCAGTGGTTTCCCATGTAACGAGACGGCGGACTATCTGGCTAAGAGGGACGCTTTGATTAAACAGAATGTTTCACATTCTTTGCTTCCTTGTAAAATTAAAAAAATAATTAAAAATCTATCAAAGCTTCAGGAGAATCTTCCAATCGTATATCAAAAAGTCTTGGAAAAATGCTGCCTACATAAGTAATTGGCCCACATAGAGCGTTCGCTGAATTCTGCCTAGCCACTGACACATGATTATTTACGAAAACATCTTTAGATTCAAAATGTTCCTTCCCGGCTTAACTCTGTGCAACTCTGGTGAGGATAAATCTTATCTGTCCACTGCCCTGCGTCTTAAAAAAGTCTTTTCTTTCTGAACGTTGAACGTTGCTCGAGGTAAGACATGTAGATAAATAAACTTGTTGCAGCATTTTGTTCTTATTTTGTGTTTTGTTCCTGGTAATTGTTTTTTTTTCTTCTTCTTTTTTTTGCTGTAACTGTTTATATCATGCATCAGAAAAAAAAATATTTATATTTTAAATCTGTTTTTTTTTTCCTGTCTTCTTTCGTTTCAATTTTTTATTTTCCTTTGTCTTTTTTTTTTTTGCTAGTTTAAAGATTCAAATTCTTTATCAATATTATTATTTTTCTGTAAAAGAAGATTACAATGCTATTTAGTTTAAAGAACGTACAATATATGTTAGTTTGATTTAACATTTTGTCGTTTAAGGTATTTGTCTTTGTAAGTATTTTAATCTTTTTTTTAAACTGATTGTTTGAATACTCTAATTTTTTCCTCCTGTTTTACTTAATGTTCGGATTTTTTTCTGTTTTTTTATTTCTTATATCTTTTGACTTTTTGGTTTTCGGTATGTTTAAGATTTTATATTATTTCTATATTTTTATAATCTTTCTGTATTTGAATGTCGGTCCTTTAAAACATGTCAACCCTTGGTAAACTATCATAAGGGATTCAAAATTTATAAATGTTATAGTTAAATTTTATTTATAGTTTATCCATCCATTTGTTTTTCTTTTTGAAGCCTCATATCTGCATATTTATATATTTTGTAGATTTTTTTTTCTAATTTTCTTTTTCCAATTATTTTCTTTCTTATTTGGCTTTGATGTTTTTTTTTTAAAGATA
Organism: Nephila pilipes; assembly: GCA_019974015.1. Taxonomy (NCBI): domain Eukaryota; kingdom Metazoa; phylum Arthropoda; class Arachnida; order Araneae; family Nephilidae; genus Nephila; species Nephila pilipes. The sequence continues at coordinate 32,998 of BMAW01067305.1, read as the reverse complement.
TCTTCACATTTCTTTTCTATATTCTATAAACTAAAATATTATATGTGAAGTATTATTTTAATATTTGATTTTTCATAGTAAAATTATTTTCCGTGTAATTTGAACATATTTAAATTTAGGTCATTGTTGACTTTTAATGGAACATAATTTAATTATAATATATATATATATATATATATATGTGTGTGTGTGTGTGTGTGTGTGTGTGTGTGTGTTTGATTTTATATGTAGTCGCGTGAACGCATTTCTTTTAATAAAACTATTTTGATCTTTAAAAGGTAAAAATTATTTCTCCTGAAATTTTTGTAGCATTGGTTACTATTGATTATTTCATTGTGACCAGTGTTCTATTCCGGATCTTTTGCCAAGTAGGTCACTCGGCAGCCACATTGAAATATCGTCTGCTTAAAACTTCATCCACTTTAAACTAATCGAAACTACTCGGTGAGTCATTGTCACCAGAAATTCTCGAAGGACGAATTTTTAAAAAAATTATTCCGTTATATTGCGTTCTCCTCAGAGGCACAATTTTAAAGTTGCAAAGAAAATGAAGATGTGTTTTTTACAACTGTCCTACAATTATATAAAATATGATAATAATGAATTTGTCGACAATTTTTTCAGATTTCCCTGATTAAATCCCTATCCAATAATTTTCAAAAATGTATTGGAAGCATTTATTAATAGAAAAAGATTTATTCACAATGAATTGAGATGGGTTGAATTCGAAACGAATGAGATTGATTCTTTAAATTTTAATTTATTACTACACGACGTCACAAAACAGCACAAGATTGATATTATAGAACACATAAAACATTTTGAACAGTTAAGGTAAACATTTAACACACGCTCAACACAAGAGCTTCGGGAAAAAAAAACATCACAGTTCTACTACTATATGCCACACTCAACGTTCCTTTTCTGGTCCCAACGGATAGGATTCGCGCCAATCTTCAGAAACTCATTTCTTCCAGCCAAAACCAGTTACGATCGTATCACAGCAGTATCGAGAGATAGCTTTGTGCTGCCATCTATCCTAGGAATGCTTAATTACGTGATGGAAATCTTTACAGAAAGAAAAATTTTAGCGCATTGTAACTATTTGTTTATGTGAGATAAAGTCAACTACAAGAGACCTCGTAAGGTTTTAATCATTAATGAGAAATAACCGATATATCAGAATAAAATTTACTCCTCATATTAAATGACCTTCATTTAAATAATGCAGTATATTTCCAATACTAATGCCGATTTGTTTGGTTTCAGAAAGCCATAGACTAAAGTAGCCCGCATTATGGAAAAATCAATCTACAATGACCGCATTTAATCGTTCTGCGAAAGATCAAAACACGCTGAAAGAGATGTATAATTCTGGATGATGACTATGTGGACAAGTCTTATCAACGATTTATAGACGATTTTAGAGGAATTTGTTTCGTGAATTAGGCTTAATATCTAAAATCGTCTGGGCACAGCGTGACACTCCGCGCTAAGAAGCCACGGGCCCAGAGAAGCACTTCTTTTTTCTCCCTCCGGTAGCGTAAGGGTTCATTGCAGTATAATGACGTTTATGAGTAACAACGACCTAGATTTAAATAAAGGTTAGGTTATTTTTCTCTGTGAAAATATGCTTGGAGTTTGTTTTAGACTCTTTAACATTTGGCAAAAACTGCCCTAAGGACAATTTTCCCATTTCCTAGTTACATTTAAAGCTCAGTCTCTCGGCTCCCCACTTGGGGGTGAGGGACTCTTTACCTGTGCATTGTATTATGAAAATAACTTGTTTAGATGTTTTCTATCACCCCTTAATTTTTTGTTCTTCAGTTTCGAAACTGTTCATTTAAAAGTTATGTTGTTTATTAAAATTACGTAAAATCCTGTTTTCACGTTATTTTACCCTTTTCTAATATTTAAAATTACCTTATCAAAGTACAAATTATTAAATTCACTTTTTTTCTATCATTTCATTTACAGTTTTAAACGACATAAAGATTCTAAAAAAGTGTAAAACGTTCTCAATTTATTATATTTAACTGTCGTTCGACACACCTTACAGAAATTGTGATCGTACAATTCTTGCATACCAGTACAATGCGACATTGACACTGATAAGATATAGTGTGTATTCTAATTCGCAGCACACAGGCGCTGTAGTTTCCTTCACATCACGGGCTCCAGCCAGGCATCACTGAAAAATTGCTGTATAGCGGGGTTGACGTACGTTATATCTGATTGTGGTCCCAAGTCCTCCCATGGATGTGGAGAAGAAGGGGCCACCACAGATGTCGTCTTCGTCATGTGACCAAGGTTCACAATTATAAGGTTCGTCACCAATAACCATCGTGCTGCTTCTAAGTGGAACGTTAATAAGGAATCCATCAATATAGATGGCAGCTTATATCAGATTTCTGAGTACAAACTCCGTCATGACAGAGAAGGATCCGTTCTCGTGCACTTCTTTAAAAAAAATTCTTAAAAGTATATTTCCTCAGAATATTTTGAGTTAAAAACGAAAATTTCTTCCTAGACTTTCTTTTTCCTGACTATAAATCTAATGAAGAAACAAAAAAAAAAAAGATTTAATATTTTCGATGTAGAACTGCATTTGTTTTTAAAGGTACGTATTACAAAATTATATAAAATCAGTTTTTTTTCCTTAAATTTTAAATTAATTCATTTTAATTTCTTTTAAGAAGTTAATGAATTTTTGTTTAATTTTACCCTTAATAAAGAAACTGCCTCATAAAAAATATGTGCAATTAGAGTTTTCTTTAAATCCATGTATACTTTTATACAGAGTACATACACTTATCCTTATATAAAGATTTAATGTATAATTTTTCTTTGAAATATAACTGCAAGGCTGTTTAATACGTTTGCCTACACAACTAGTTGGCACCCGGCCGCGCATTTTAAGCCTTTTAATACGTTGCCGACTGTGAAACTGTCTGAGTAGATGTAGGTTTTTGTTGATTCTATCTTCCCGTCAATAGATGGCGACAGGTTGTAATCCATCGGAAAGTTGAGAATCGATGTATCAAATCGTGAGTATCACATACGATTTATCTTGATAGATCTCAAGCTATAATCGATTATTTTTTGTGACTTCTTCAACCACGCAGTAGTAAAAAGGGCGTAACCTAAGAAACACCTTTCTGAGAAAGAAATTCGAGATTCTTCTAATTCTAATTCTTCCAGTTGGCTTAAAATTTATTTTCTCGATATTACATTGCAAATACAGGGGTACTTAAGGGCGGAAACTATTCGTGACACAATGTCTTAAAAAGGCAATTATTCAATAGCGATTATTTTTTTTTCATTTCTTACCTGATTTTCACAATATCTGAGAGCTGCATGTATACATTTATGTATTGTACGATTCATTTTTTGACACAGTCTTTTCTTACCCTTGCACCTCAGACAGCGCGTCAGTAGTTGACCAAGCCTGTTCGATATTCATTCCGGTAGTTATTTTCAGTCTTAAGGCTTCCGTCTACCCGCCATTTTGATTTCGTCAGCTTAATGTTAATCCTATGGAATTTTGACTTGAATTCTCCCATCCTTATTATTTGAACTATTTGGATGCAATAAAGTGCATTTGAAAGAGCAAAAAATAATCGATGCTTCTGTGGAATTACTTTTTTCTTAAGATTTTTAAAAATATTTTTATTCTTATTTTAATTATTCATTTTTGAGCTTTCCGGACTTTAAAGAATATTTTCAAATATTCTTAAAAATCGGAGGAAAAAAGTAATTCCACAGAAGCATTCATTATTTTTTGCTCTTTCAGATGCACTTTATTGCATTCAAATATGTAGAATGGTAAAGATGTGAGAATTAAAGTCGAATTTCCATAGGATTAACATTACGTCCATGAAATCAAAATGGCGGGTAGACGGGAGCCTTAATGATGATTTTCACTTCATCGCCGAACTCTTAGAATACTCTTCCCTCTTAGATAAGAGATAAATGTCGCGATATCAGGTGTAATGACGCCTCTCTGCTTCAACTTCATCTCCATGTGGGTAATCCCTGTTGTTTTGTTGGATACCACATCTTACGTTGGTAACATGGGCAACAAGACAATCGATAGTGCAAATAAATCAGCAACTATTTAAATCTCTCCCCTATTCCTTATTTTTATACACGTATATGTAAAGGTACATTAAATTAGTCAGTCATGACCACTGGTTGAACCAATGGAATCCGCAATTTGATAATAAATTGCATCATGTAAAAACCTGAAATTTCCCATTGGACTCCACGTAGAAGAGTGACGATATTTTATAACACGTCAACGAATTGGATACACAAAATTGGTTCATAGACACCATTTACTCGGAGAATATCCTCCAATGTGTAATAATTCTACGTTTTTGTTCTGATGGCGAGACATATCTTAACTGAACCCACTGAATTCACCTCTGTTCGCTTGAAACATTTAAAATCCTTGAATCCTTCTTTAATTGACTAATTTGAAGAAGCCTACAACCAATTTTTTAAAATTTTTACATGACATTGATTTTACCACGTACATGTAATTTTATTAAACTTATTTATTTCCTTTTTTTACCTATGGATCCAATTTAAGTTGTATTATCTAAAAAAATTCGTTTTAATATCTTGACCTTGTGCTTGGCATAACATACGAGAATACAGTGTCATAAATCTCAACCAACTAACCATAAGGGCAATTATTTTCTTTAGCTCTCAGCACACCAGCAACACAGGAGAACAAGAAAAACAAATGAAATACATAAAAGACACTCGTAGCCTTCAGATACAACAAGTATGTGTATATCAAGTAACAAATAAAAATGGTCTGGTGAAAGAGTTATTACTTTCAATCTGCTCTCTCATTATAAGTATATGAAATCGTACAATATTTTTTATCAAACACATTGAACTGCAGTATGAAATTTGGATTGAATCTTTCTTTTATCTTATATTTTCTAGTTCTGAAAATAAAAAAAAATTAAAAAAATTATTCCTATTTTTTTCCTTTCGAGACGTATTTCCCATTTCTCCATTTTATTTTCAAGGACTGGCATTACATGCGATATTATACAATGCGCCGCTTGAAGTCAAAAACCTCAAATATCTATCCGCACAAATTTGATTTTCGTATTCGTCTTTATTCCAATTCAATTTTGTAAATCCCATTTATTTTCCTTCTCTATTAGACCGTATTATTCATGTATTATCCGCATTTGAAAATCTGTTGCCAAAAATGATGTAAGAAATCATAAAAGCGCACAAAGGCATGTTTATCAATGAGACTTTTGAATGCAATGCGCTTACGGATATTTGGCAACGAGTCTTAAAAAGAACATATTCCTCATTAATATAAATAGAACTCTGTCTGGGTTTAGGTGAGTTCAAAGCGCCGCTTATTCTGTTAAGGAAATCGAATTTACTTCTTTGAGATAGATTTGTCTCAGGAAGCGATTTCTTCCATATAATCGTCGTTGTAATCCTGTTCAGTGCATGTTATGAAACATCGAATACAAATAGGCTTTTTTCTTACTCGAATTTAAATTTCTCTTTTTCCCCGTCAATCCATCTCTGTCTTTTTTGCTAGACCTTGCTTTATTGTTAAGTTGCCAACAGACAAGGAAACATCTTTACCTGAGACAAGGAGTGTAATATTTTTATTATTGAAGTGGTGTATTTGATATTGTTGGATTTAAATTAAATAAGGCTAATTTCTTTATGAAATTTGTTTGTTTTCATAAATGAACTCTTAAAGTCGAATTTATTAAGGACTGGATAAGCTATTGCATATTATTTCCTTTAACTATGTTCTTCCAATAATACAGTTTACTGATAATATTAACTTATAACTCAAGGAACCTTTAATCGCTTTTATTAATGTTTTATTCTAAATCATTATCACACTTTCTAATTATAAAGTTTTGATGATGATGGTGCTGTTATCATTAAATCGTGGTTTCGAATCCTGATGCCATTGAAGATCATGTTGTGAGTTGATGCACATTAAATTATCGAGTAGTTAAGTTTTCATGAACTCTAGAAGTTTGGAGTTCGATGTTCCGAGTGAGAAATCGTCCTCGTCAAAATTACGTGGTTCGTTGCCCTTGTATTGCCTTGTTCGTGCCCTTGTATTACTTCTAAGTGTGAGGTTAGTAAAAAATAAAATGAAATCTAATATCGTCATTTGGCAGGGGCATAAAATGGCGAGGTAGTTTTCACTACCTCACGCAGAGCTTTGAATGTGACGTTTATTTAAAACTTTTAGACCAATACAAATATTCAATATATGTATCAGAGAATATTTCACATTTTTCTTTCATTTGCGCAAAGTCCTGATTCCTTACCATTTTGGTAAGGGAATTTAAATTTATTCTAACAATAGAAATAAACTTATCTTGTTAAGCCCTATCGGTTGTCAACTCTTTGGCGAAAATCGGATGGCTTGCGAGAGATTTTAATTACGTTTATCTTCGGATCAGAGAGAGTAGAAAACTTTATACATTGCATTTTAGACAACTGAATTAAAACAAATTCCACACAGTTCATGTTGTCGTAGATTCGAGTTCCAGAGGCACATCTATCGGGCGCTTTAACTCCTGAAGTTCCTTGAATAGGGCTTATGGAAGAGGGCCGCCACAAACACCCTTCTTAGGGAGGAAAGTCTTTTACAGTTTTGAACGATGCTTTGAGAAGTATGTTTGAAAATTATCGTAACATTCCAAATGCTTCCCTTGTAGGAATATGGGTCCTTTGAATCGTTTTTCCATTGACGTCATAGAGAGTCTCTGATTGAAATGGTGTGCCTCTTTGAAACATGAACCGTAGCCATTTATATCGCTAATAGTGTGAATGGGTTTATTCCCTTTACATTTAACTAACCTTTTCGGCTATTATATTACATTATTTAGATAGAGAACCTTGCCTTATGAAAGATCTGTGAATTAACCAAAGCGGCATTACTACGTAAGGCATGCTTGTCTAAATTTCGGTCCAAACTCAAATTATAAAAATATTTAAATTTATACATTTTTATTTTAAAAATGAATCTTTGCAATATTTTTCAATTACATTCGTTTCGTTGACATTTATTTTGAAATAAAGATTTAAATAAAAACATCTTAATATGCCAGGGGAATTTACGTTTCCAATTATGTGTGTATCCACTCGACGATCTTGATGGCATATCATTGTATTGTTCATCAGGGCAATTTATATGGAAAAATTTTAAAAATGGAAAGTGTATTAATCGTTGTTATAAAAACCATTAACTTTATAAGAGCAAAAGGACTTAATCATAGACAATTTCAAGAGTTTCCTAAGGTAATGGGCTCTGAATTGGCAGATGTTATTTATTATACAGAAGTAAGATGGCTTAGTAAGGGATTAAATGCGCAAAATATTTTACGATATAAGAACTGAAATAAAATTATTTATGGAAACAAAAGGGAAACCTGTGACTGAATTTGAAGACGAAGATTGGGTTTTAGATTTAGCTTTTTTAGTAGACTTAACAGAACATTTGAATGATTTAAATGTGAGACTTCAAGGAAAAAATCAATTTATTAATAATATGTTGAAATAATAACAGCGTTTGAAAAAAAAAGTTGAAATTTCGGTACAATCTAATAAAAATAAAAGATTTGTCACATTTCAGTACTTTGGCTGCACATAAATCTGTGAGGTACACAAAATATACTGCATTAATTTTTGATTTACTTCCAGAGTTTGAAAGTAGATTTCAAGATTTTCGAAAAAATGAAGACTATTTCAACATACTTTCTACCCCATTTTCTCTAGAAATAAATAAATTACCTTCAAATCTTCAAATGGAATGCATTAAACTGCAAAATGATATTCAACTGAAAGAAAAATTTAGGAATGTTTCCTTACTGGAGTTTTATAAGGATTACCTACCCCATGATAAATATCCTAATTGCTTTATTAATGTCTTCAGCTTTTGGCAGTACCTATATTTGTGAACAATTATTTTCAAGAATGAAGTATTCAGAAAACAAAAATAGGACAAATATCACTGACAAACATCTTGAAAAGGCATTAAGAATTGCAACCTCGTCTATTGAACCCGATATTGATTTGCTTGTTCAACAAAAACAAATTCATCCATCTCATTAATTCAAATTTTTTCCATCTTCATGAAATCCAAACTAAATGTGAAACAAGCTTTCACAAATTTAAAATAATATGTATCTATATATATCTAATTCAAATTTTAAAAAAATATATAATAAAAAGAAGTTAATTTATTTTAATAAAACTATATAGCGTTAATTTTTATTTCAATTGGTTGAAAAATATTGTGTATGTGGCCCAGAATTTTTTTTTTCTTTTTCTACAATGTGGCCCTCAAACGGTCATAGGTTAGACACCCATGATGTAAGGAATGTAGAGAATACGAAACGATGAGATAGAGAGATAATAAGAGAGAGTGAAAGATGGCGAAATTGTTGAGCATACAAGCTGCCAGGGTGAAGGGGTCTTCTAAAAGTGGATGCTGCAGTAGGATCCTGTTTATATGTTTGAGATGGGATCCAGTTTTGCTCTTATTAAGATAAAGAGAATTCTCATTCATAATCTTTGGTTAAGAACACGATTTAGTAAACATTACACATTCATAATACAAGTTGATTTGTGATTATTCTGAAAGGTTTGAATAAGTTTAGTTCAGTTTAATTTTAGAAATATGTTTTTTAAAAATTTCGTGAATGATTTTTTCTGGGCTGATTATGTTTTTATTTCATTTCGATTGCTTGAAAGGTTAGTAACGAATTGATGGCCTTAAAATCGGATGTCTTAGATATACTGTTGAATGTTTCCATTGGACGTATATTGAACCAGTCGATCATTCTACAATGAGATGAGTTGCCATATATTGTTCGAATTCTGGGTCACCTGTATAGCATTCGCTGTTTGCAGTGGGTTTGGGGTGCAGATTTAAGCCACACATTTTCGGGGTCTACAGACAACTTTATCCAAAGCGCCTTAGACAACCGATCCAGAAAGAAATTCCCAACCGATCAAATTATTAGGCTCCTGTTTTTTAATGACTACTTGTAGGGAAAGGCCTCCACATTTTTGCTAGAAGTAAAAGATGCGTTGGAGAATAAAAAATAATCTTCTTGAATATCTAGTGAGCTACTTTATAAGTTGAAAACGCCTAATAAAATCATCAGTTAAAACAAACACGATTAAAACAAGGTGACATCTATAACATGTTCTAAAGTTAATTAATTTTACACATTTCAGGAACATATTGTTCCTGAATCTCAAATATGAATAGATAATACAAATGACTTTTAGAACTGTGGCCTGGAATGGATAATGCAAGATTTATGTGATTTTTATATGTTCACATAAATATCTAATTTTTCATATTATCCTTTGATATAATTCTCATATTACTGTCATGTTAAATGTATCCATTTTTTGCCTCCTCACTTTTAACGTATTTTACATTATACAATGTTTACTTTCTAAAAAATGAGTGTGCTCTTGTAAAACATGGAATACAAGTTCCAAATATATTATGCTTGTTATGGAGTTTTAATCGTTCGAAATTGTACTGTGATAAAAAAAGGTACTTACAGCTATTTTGCCCAGCCCAGCCATTAAATATTTGCACATTAAATCTTTCAGACTGAAAGTTCTCAAAGGGCAAGGTATAAAAGTTAAGCGAGAGGAGCTGTCTTCATCTCTTGACCGTTGCTCAAATTTACATGAACCATCCCTAATTAATCCCTAATGGTGTTGTTTCCACGTGCAACGCTCTTTCATTAACGATGAATCATTTTATACCCAATTTTATAAAATTAACGACACTTGACAAGTAGAAGCAGAATCAACGGAATGAAAATAAACCAAATAATTAAAAAGGTTCTATGCAAAGTTTTACAAAGAACAGATTTAGCCATCCGAAGTGCTAATTTTTTTAATTACTCGATTAAACATGAGAATTAATGTAAATGATGAAATGCTGAAATGTACAAGTAATTAAAATTAAAGCAAACGATAAAATGTTTAACTGAATACATTTTAAGCTAAAAGTAATTTTAAAAAATTGAAAAGTGATCCAGAACGCCAAACCACCACACCAAAAACAATAGCCCCTTGAGTGGCTAATAAAGTGACTTAATAAACTAATAGACTATCTAAAAATCTATATATTAATGAAATGTTTTAATGACAGTAAGCGTATTGCACGATGAGACTTTCGATTCGAGGTAACTCCCATAGCCAAATCTCTTAAAGGCACCCAGAAAACTTAATGACACTCTCTCAGTTCTCACAAAGTGCTGTGTGGTGGTTTAATAGAGGCTGTAAGTAATTTATTCTTAAAATAATTTAGTGAAACATATGAACGGTGGAAGTACAAATCAAATTTAACATAAATCGAAAATAAATTTGAATTCTGGCCAAAATTGTTCGCTTATTAGCCGCTATCAGTTCACCTTCCTAAAAACAATTATATCCTTGAAGCACGGATTTTCATTACAGCTCATAAATTAGGTTTACAGCCAATCAAAGTCTTTGATTACACAATTATTCTCGTCTTTAAGGTATATCAATAGGTGCTCACGTAATTAAGTCTTGAAATCTATTATCTCATTCCAGAAATTGTTTATGTATATGACAATGCATTTTAGCCTTCTTACAAACAACCAGAACAGAATTACTCCTTTCATTTTGACTGTTACAGAGGAAATGAAAGAAAGAAAAACATACAAAGAAAATGAAACAAATTTCTTGAGAAAGTTGCAACGTTATGAAGCATACTTCTCTTTAACTATCCTTATAGACATTTCATTGTCCCTACTTCATTCAAACACCTCAATTTCCAACTATACAAATAAAAGTTAATTTATAAATTGAAGTATAGTGAAAAAGAGAAAAGATAAGAGAGAGAAAGAAAGATAGGAGATGTGAATAATAATAAGGTTATGGTATTAGAAAGGGTATTATTGTGATATGTGCTGAAGTCTTGTGATATTTGAAAAGAGAAGAGATTGGAACGCTGACGGAGCTAGTGAATCTTTGAAGGAGTTAGTCGCATCGAATTCCTGTACGCGTATTCTTTGATTGATTATACAAGGTGATCAATTTAAAGTAGTATCAGTTTGTTTGCTTCTTTTTATATTATCTACATCTATAATATATGTTGTAATACTTGTAACATCATTACTTATTTAATCTGCCTATATTTAATGTAAAGGTATCATTTTTTCTCACTTTCTAAATGTGAAAACTCTTTTTTTTTAACACAAATTCGCGTGAACATCACTAGTAATTTTTTAATCCGATTATGCGCAAATGGTTTGAGTAAATCGGTTTCTTTCAGAGTTGTTATAATTTTGTTTTATTTCTGCGAGCCCATTTCGTACGATTATGAATGGCAACAACAAAATTCGCCTACTTGAATTAATTCTTTGATTTTAATGAATTCCGAAGTGTACCTGGACATAATTCAAACTTTTATTGCTTCATTTGAGATACAAAACAAATACTGCTGGCTTCAACAAGACGGGGCCACTCCACATACGTCAAACATAACAATGAAAGTACTTTCAAAGGAATTTCTTGTTGACTGTTTAATTTCAATAGGAATCTGACTACCCAAACCACCAGAACTCGCCGGTTAGATTTTCTTGTAGACATATCTCAAAGATAGGGTTTTCTAGAGAGTCCAGCAAAAACTGATGAATTAAAACAAATCATAACAGAAGAAATCGTGTCAATAACGCTAACAATGTTGTGAAGTGTATCATATAACGTAGTTCGACGTGTTCATGTCTACATTAAAAATGGTGGCGAATATTTTCAATATTTGCTGTAAGGAATGATAATGTAAAATTTTTTAATCAAATTACATTTTTCAAAAATAATATTATTACAGGATTAAGTTCTGTTTTACCTCACAAGTAAAGTTGTAACAGTCCAACAGTGTTGGAATTCATCTCACACACTTAAACAAGGCGCAAACAATTATATTTTAGTGTTAGAATAGTTGCTAGATCTTTCTGACTTAAAGGTAATAAGAAAAACCAACTGGTATCCTTTTAAACTGATCACTCTATAGAAGTACTTCACACTCGTGGGTAGAAACTTTAAATTGTTTAAGATCACATCTTTCTTAATAAAGAATCAGTGAAAAATATTTTTGGATAAAATTGATTACTTTAATTATTTTGCCTGTGTTTGAACTTAAGTTGAACTTTAAATATTTTTATCACAGTAATAATTAAAATAACAGACGAGATAGATTACAGGATGTTGTCACAAGATTACTATTATATAATAAAAAAGATATTGGGATATTTTTTAAAAAAAATTAAATGCATTCGATACATAAATAATTTGTATCTAAACCGTGATATAATTCTCGAAATGACAAATAACATTCATCAATAGAATTTCCACATATTAACGCAATGTGTGATACCATAAATTCTATTTTTAGTCCTAAAGGTAGTCATAAATAATTCACTGTTAAAGAAACACACTGCTTAGGAACATTATATCAATTAAGACACCGATATAGCTTACTTAGCTTACAAACTACTGTAAAGTTAGTATATTGTTCTTCCGAAGTTATTTTGAAAGGAAAATTGGCTCTGCGAATTAAAAAATACGGCTGCTTTTCGAATCGCGTCAAATATTCCATACGGATTCTCACAAGATAACTCCTTTTCTGAGTTCCTGAATAAAGAATTATTTAGTAATAATTTATTAATAATAATTCAATAATAAATACTAATCACTCATTATTCAATGACATAAGTCTTAGTTGAAAGTTTAGTTTAGTTTTTATTAACGTCGCTCTAGAAGCAACACGAGGGCTGTAGTCTACGAACCTCGTAATTTTGAAATACAGTCAAGTGACGAGGACGACATCTGAGCTGGCACCCCTTCTCCTCACATCCACACCACGCCAACAGGAGGACTTTGGGTCTCGAAAGATTTAACTTTCATCAGCCCCGGTTATACTGTAGAAATGAAAATAGATAAGAGTACCGCAATTTCTTTATAAATTAATGGCGTTTATAGTTTTATTTATAAGTAATATCTCCATTCATATTCACAAAATTATTTAGCCACACTGATTAGTTACAGTCAATTTATCAACACAATATATATAGTACCATTACTAAATTATACAATTATTGTTCTTCAAGTACTGTAATTTAAAAATAAGCTTCGAAATTTCAGTATTTAATTTTGTTTTCCTTCAAAAATAGATTTTGTAATATGGAGTGCTTTAAATATAATATTGTGTTTCATAAACAAATATGACATATTTCATTAAAGATACATGATATATATAGTTAATAAATATAGTTAATAAAGCATAAAAATAGTTAAAAAAATGTAAAGCAACTGAATATAATGTTTAAGCTACTGAAATAAATATATAGAACATTCATTAAGCTTACATCACTTATATTACATGAAGAATTGAAACTAGTGAAATATTAAACACGTTAAAAAATTCTTTTAATGTGAAATGCTAGTGTTATTTATATGAGCGCATGAGTGCATTATAAAAACATTTTTTTTACAAACGCCAAAAACAGTGTTTCTTTCAAAAAAATAAACTACAAATCCTGCTACTCTAAAGCGACATAATTGTCTGCTATAATCCTTTGCCATTCTTTTGTTGCGTGCTTTCAAACCAGAATAGACAAAACATTTCGAACGTGGTTGTGAAACAATAGGCACGTTTCTTTTTCTAATTTAATTAAATTACTTTCACCAATCCAAAATTTTTTTCTTTACCTGTCCTTGCACAATTTAAGGCTCTGTTTTGTTCTCTAGTTCAGTCGATAAATTTTAATTTGAGGACTTGAAGTCTGGAAAGACATGTTTCGACCCATTGTAATAAGTCCTCAGGGGATATTCTTTTGGTTTTTAAAATCTTGAAGTCAATTCAGTTTGAGACAAAGATGTCACTTTCCCCCCCACATTCTTAGTTCTCTTTTTTTTTTTGATGGAATTATCTCATGTCTCTGATCTGAAAGAACATTTTGATGCAGAATATTATTAAGGACATCTAATTTCTGAAGTATTTTAAATTTAATGAAATTCTTCAGGAATTATTTTTGTTGAAACTCTAGTAAATTATTATTAGTGTCGATATAACAGCTTATACAAGATCTAAAAATGTTTTTAATTATAACAGTGCCTGAAATAAATGCATTTACATTTTCGTTTGGTGGAATCTACACTTAACTTTGCTTCTTGTGAATGAAAGTAACACATGTAAGGAATTTCAAGCGACCGAAAATAATTAAGAAAAGTAAACTCTTTACAATGCATGTCTTAGTTACTTTTATTTGATATTGTTCAAAAAATACCGGTGCTAGCTATGGGAAAAAGGAATAGAGTAACTCAATGCAGTATTGTCTATTGAACGATTTTCCTTTTTGTGCGAAATTTATGAGTATTGCATCCTGATAAACAATTACTTTAATTTTACCGGTTAGTGAGACCATCCTCGCCTTTTTTAGAGTAACTGCATTGGAAGCAACTCTCTGTTTTGATTGTTGATTAACCTTATGGAATTTCGACTTTGTAATTCTCACATCTTTGTTATTGGAATGCAATAAAGTGCATCTGAAAGAGTAAATTATAATGAATGATTTTGTTTAATTACTTTTTCCTACAATTTTCAAAACTGTTCTTACTTCTATTTTAATGATTCATTGGCGATTTTATTCCGGTCTTTAAAAAATATTTTTAAATATTTTTAAAAATCTTAGGAAAAAAGTGATTCCGCAAAAACATTCATTATTTTTTGCTCTTTCAGATGCACTTAATTGCATTCAAGTAGATCAAATAGTAAATATGGGAGAATTCAAATCGAAATTCCTTAGGATTAACATTACGTCCATGAAATCAAAATGGCGGGTAGACGGGAATCTTAAGGCTCCCGTCAAACTGCCATTTTGATTTCGTCAGCTTAATGTTAATCCTATGGAATTTTGACTTTAATTCTCACAACTTTATTATTTGAGCTATTTGAATGCAGTCAAGGGCATGTGAAAGAGCAAAAAATAATGAATGCTTCTGTGGAATTACTTTTTTTCTCCGATTCTTAAAAATATTTAAAAATAATCTTTAAAGACTGGAAAACTCAAAAACGAATTATTAAAATAAGAATAAAAATATTTTTAAAGATCGGAGGAAAAAAGTAATTCCATAGAAGCATTTATTATTTTTTGCTCTTCCAGATGCATTTTATTGCATTCAAATAGATCAAATAGTAAAGATGTGAGAGTTCAAGTCGAAATTCCTTAGGATTAACATTACGTCCATGAAATCAAAATGGCGGGTAGATGGGAATCTTAAGACAAGCAATCCTTTGCATGAAAATGTTCTTAAAATTTCAAAATTTATAAATTTTTTTAAACATTCATGGATAGAAAATATTCAGATTTCTTTGAAAATGTCAAACATGTGTTGTAAAATGCACAGCATTACGCGAAAAAACGTAAAAAAAACTAATTGGAACGTTATTTTAGGAAATCCATTTGCATCAAGTTTGCAATTCCAGGATGAATCTGGAGGCGAATGCTAGAAGTAATGATGCAGTGTAATGAAAATATGCTTGGTCAAATGAAAGCCACCAGAGAAAAACAAACTTACTGTTATTGAATTCAATTGAAATTGAAATACTTTCATCAAATGTTAAATTAATGAACATAAATGCGACGCCGTAAAAATATTCAGTTTAAAATACGAATAAATTGCATTAGTTATTCATTTTAGTGAAATTATTTCGATGTTACCTGCCTGAGAAACAATAAAAACATTATTGATTATTTATTTATTTATATATTTAGATTCTAGTTACGTCTGCAAAAATACGATTTTTAATTTAAACATGAATAGATTTGATTATTTCAAACATCATTAGATTTTCTTGTCAAACGATTTTTTTTTTCATAACTGATAATTTTTCACGAATATAAATTTCTCTTGTATTCTCTAATGACTGACAGTTATAAGCATGATAAAGAAAACAATTCAATCTCATTGACGCAACTAGAAAAAAAATAGCTTTAAATCAATATATATGACATAAATTTATACTAATAATGTTCAAACAAAATAAATAAAAATATTAGTTTAAAAATTAGGAGGAAAAAAAAAGTATTTTAGTCTAAAGATGAGAAACGGATTTTAAGAATTTTGCGTTGTATGTGGCAAAACGGAAATGAAAATTATGTTTACCTGAGTGGCAAAACGGAATAAGGAAACTTTTATTATCATGGCAAAGAGGAAGTATAAAATGTATCAAAATGAGTGGCAAAGCGGAACTAAAGAATTTTCTGATATGAGTGGCAAAACGTAATTAAAAATTTTTTATATTGAGGTCAAAAAGGAAGTATAAAATACATCGGCATGAGTGGAAAGGCAGAATTAAAGAAATTTATATTGCGAGTGGCAAACAAGATTAAATAATTTTTATGATAGCAAAATGGAAATCCAAGATTTTAGACATTATTAGTAAAAACGAAGAAAAGGAATTCAATTCCAGATGCATCGTGGAAAAAAAAGAAATTTAATTTTGATGCAGCACATTTATCATCTGTGGGATTCGTCAAAATTTGTTATTTAGTCTTTTGAATTAAAAGACGATTTTAGTAGCCTGTTTTTAAACATTTCAAAATATAATTGAAAATTGTAGTAGAATGTTCGTACTGATTATAAAAGGTGAGATTATTATTTTTTACAACGTTTTTCTGAATTTCACTTGGTGTGTGTGTGTGTGTGTGGGTTGGAATGCAGTTTAGCGTAACCACTTGGCCACAGGAATTGTTTGGCGATATTTTGCCCATTGTGGTTACCATGCTTTCTCTCCACTGAGGTGGCTTTAGCCGTGGCAACCCTTTCGAATAAGGCTTCAGGCTCCACCATAAAAAAACACCAAATTTGGCGATTTTTCAAATCCCGCCAAGTGGTTACGCTAAACTGCATTTTCACCGTGTGTGTGTCATCAAATTTTCGATCGTTAATTTAACCAACTTCCCATCAAGCTAGAGCTTTGAAATTTTGGAAATCGTTCGTACTCGCCTAACAATGCAATATTTAGACGTTTGCGATAAGTTTTAATTCATATTTTTTTTAAATAATGCAGTTTAGCCCAATCACTTGGCGCAATTTGAATAATTGCCAAACTTGGCGTTTTTTTTTTTTTTTTGGCTGAATGTTAAGTCTGCTTCGCGGACCAATGTAGCAACATTTGGCAAAATACCGCCAAATAATTCCTGTTTCCAAGAGTGGTTTGATTAAACTGTATTCCCACCATTTAATTTACCGGATTAATTAATTTTATTTAGTTTTAACGTTGTTATGTATTTCACTTGGTGTGTGTCTGTATGTATGTGTATCAGTGTGTCATCAAATTGTCTATTGTTAATTTAACCAACTTCCCATCAAGCTAGTGCTCTGAAATTTTGGGAACCGCTTTTATTTGAATAACAATGCAATATTTAGATATTTGCGACCAGTTTTAACTAATATTTTAATAATTTTTTAATAAACTTTGCCACCATATAAAAACGTTGTTTTTAAAAACGTTGCTTTTTATTTCGAATTATTTTTTTTGTAATTTATATGTTTTAATCAATTAAAAAATGTTTGACTTTGTTTAAAAATAGAATTTGTGATAATACTTCCACTTAAATACGAATAAGTGAATCATGCATATAAGTACAAATAAAAATAAACATAATTTTTTTCACGATTCTGAACTGCTTAAAATGCATTGAGGTTCTAAAAGGTTTGTTAAATAACGATAATATTTGCAAAATAGATCTATTCTATACATGCAAAGTGATTATAAATTGAATAGGAGTATTTTCTTCCAGATATTCTCTAAGTTTATAGTAATGTAATACTTATAACAAGTTTTAATGCGAAAATTGCTTCAAGTAATAAGTGTCAAATGGAAATCAAATGTATTCGAACAAGTAGTGAACTACAGAAAGAGTAATTACTATGTTGAAATGAAATTAAATTGAAGTACTTTCAATAACATTTACTTAACTGAAAGAAAGGGCGATGTCCTAAAAAATTCAATGTAATTAATTTCGAGAAAATTATTTATTTCCTACAGAAAAATTAATTTGATGTTGCTTACTTAAGCAATCATGAGAATATAAAAAAAACATGTTTTAGTAATTTATATACTTATATACTAATAATACCTGTGAGAAAACAATTTTTAATTTATACATTATATATATTTAAATTTAAAGCATTTAATTTCGTTGTCAAACGATTTTTTCTTTCATCTTTATTAAAAAATGACAAAGTTTGCTATTATTTTCGTCGGTATTGGGGAACCATTTTAAGACACATGACATTTGGAAAGCATCAACAAATACCTATAATAAAGGATCGAAATTTCTTTTCTCATGCAGGAAGTTTTCTAGCCAGTCATTGTTTTTTAAAAGACCTTCCTTTATATGTTCTTCAATACATTTATTCTTTAGATACCTCGAGCTAACTCTCCAGAATATTGTAATGACATTAACCCTATAAACTTATTACACATGATTACTTTACACCTTTTAAAAATTCAAATTGGTTGAAATTTAGTGAAGAAAAACGTTTTTAATTACTCGCAATCACTTAGTATATTTATAGAAAAAGTTAATTAACAATTACACTTCTAAAATTTCGTGTGGAAGGTATAATATATTACACTCTTGCTGAAATACACATAAATATCATATAAATAAGTTTTATTTTTGTTTGAAGAGAACATGCGTTAATTATATTTTAAACACATTTACTTGCTTAGTTTTTGTCGTGTTTTTAGTAAAAGATACACGGGAAATATATTAAACATTTAAATTTATATTCCATTCTCGTTTGCATTCTTATAAACATTAATAAGAATCAAAAAAAAAAAAAAAGAAGAGAGAAATTTTTCATAATTTTTAAAATCGTTTTTATCAAATTCATAAATATTTTATATCAATATATATATAATTGATTTTTCATCTAACTCTACTGTAGCAAAACATCTTCGAGTTAATATTCATTATTAGTTCTAAGATATATGGCGACAATAAAAATATATTATTTGAAAAATTATACATATAAAACGAAACTTTTTGTGTAATTTTATGAACATCATATAAATGCTCTTTACGCTTTCTACACAATACCTAATAATAATTGCGAGAATTTTAAAATAGGTTCATAAGTTTAAAAATTAAGCATAAATTAACTTCAAAATAAAAGATTACAATTAAATGGAAAATAATTCATGTTTTGATTCCATTCGTGTGTGGAAATAATTATTAACGGGCAAAAGAACCAAAGACCAAGCTTAGAAGAGACCCATTCCAGTTTGGAATCGTTAACATTCCTCAATCTGCTTTGGTAGGTGTAATAGAAGACAGATCAAAACAGGCCTACATTCAAGACCTGCTTTGCCAGGTGTTTTAGCTGCCTTCGCACAAGTTCTCCCTTAACGTTTCAACTAGCTCTTTTGTTCTCATTGCTTTATGGCTGAGGTGAACTCTATCGGATTTTCTTCTTTGCGCACGTCGGTTAATTGTCGGTTAATTAGGACACGTGAAAGAGACATAGGTGTATCGCTGGCTCTGTTCTTCCATAGGTAGATTCGACAGCTGGTAGACGGATGGTTTTGGTTTCCATTTGCTTGCTTTCAGTACGAGACCGAGTCTCCGAGTAAAAGAAAATTCAGGCCATATCTTCGAGACTTTTCGGCGATGTACAGCCTTCCGTAACGCGTTGCATTATAGAACGTTATATACGTGGGACGGCAGATAGGGAGAATAACTCTGAATAATTCGTAACGGTGAATAACAGGCTACTTCTTGACATTGAAAAAGGAAGCATCACTACAGTCACGTTCTGTGGCGAATGGTTAAATTATCCTCAAACCCATTTATATTTTGTTTTTATAAATTTTGGAAATTACCTTTTAATTATTGGAAAACAAATTTGACTTTTTTTACCATATAGTAAAAGATAAACATTTTCAAAAAAGACTGTTTTCTTTCTTTCCCCGTTTACTTTAGGATACGACTTTATTCCTTTACAAATGAAACGATTGTTATAATTCACCCCATAGTAACGAAGTATTGAGGCCAACAGAGAAGTGAGAAACCTTTTTCGTGAGAGATTAGAACTCATTTACTCAAACATATAGAATATTTCGGAGCTCGCCAATAATCTCTGTCTCTCTCTCTCTCGATTGAAATCAGGAATAAATATAATATTAAAATTCCAGAGTGTATCGTAACATTTTCGATAGTCGTAACATATATATTATTTCAAATTGCGATCTGAAACATTTACTTAAAATACAAACGTTATTTGAATGAATATTAAATTTTTGTATAAAAATATTAAGACATAGATTTCAGAATTTTTTCTTAAATTAAGTGGCATAAGAATACTATAAATATGAATAATTATGCGTGTATACTATTTAAAATTCAATGAATATTTATAGTGTTTATGAATTGGTATTAATCATCATAAATATTCACAAAGTAAATAACAAATATCGTATTTTATAATTACTAGTCGCATAAACATTATTTAAAAAAATAAAACAAGCATAAATTAACTTAATCGCATAATATGTTTTATTTTTAAAATTATGCTATAAATACACATACATTTTTCTTTAACTTGCAAACACTTACACGCAGTTCATTTTATATCTGAATTATTTTTAAAATGTTCTGCCTATGTTACATAAATAATCTTCATCTTAAAATATTCTAACAAAACACACATTATCGCTTTCAAAGAATTATGGTACACATATAAACTCAATTTTCTTTCAAAATTATCTTATTCCAAAAGAAATAAAATTAATTTCAGCAAAAATGGTAAGACATATAAAAAGATAGAACATCATACACCGTTCGAAAGCTTAACAAACACTTACATTACGGCATCCATTATATAAACACGCAATTAACGTAAATCATCTGAGTTGAAAAAATATCAAACCAAAAACTTTCTAAATGAACAATATTTCGTTCACAAATTTATGCCATTAATTTTAATCTACCCCCCCCCCTTTAATGGAAAAATCATTGCAATGAAATGAAGGGAAATAATTCTAGGATGTTAAAGATTTTCTAAATACTTGATAATACAGTATAAAGAAAAAACTAAGATTATACTTCATTATTCTCTGGCCTTATTCGTGGAAGAAACTTAAGAAATGGATTGTAAAACTGTTCTAAACATGATTTTAAATAGCTTCTGATTTCAATGGAATGATTGTATACTATACATGTATAATATTTTTTTTAAAATCGTTTTGACATTTTTAGAGTAATTTCTTGTGTATGCAATTGATTTTTATACATTTTTTGTTAGATCTTTAAAAAATATAATAGAAAATTTATAATGAGCCTAAAAATAAGGATTTCTTTTAAAACGAAGATATATATTTCTCTAGTGGAATTGTCGAACTCTATATTTAATTTATGGATGAAATTTTAAAAAATAAAATTGCTTTTTTGTACATATAATCGATTGTTATTGTGTTTATGAAAAATATATATTTCCTTTAATGTAGAAAATCAAATCGAAATAATAAGCTTTTCATATTACAAGATATTAGAAACAAATTAGCTTTTAAAACAGAAAAAGCAACAAACTGTTATGAAAATTATTTCTAAATTTTTTTTTTTTCGTATGTAACAGGTAGGTTTCAGATACTTTTCGAAATTTCAATTCTCAAGAAATATTTGATTTTTCAATTTTAGCTTGCAGTTTTTTTATGGTAAATAAAAATGTATATCTTTAGAAATAAATGAAACCGATAATTTAGATCGTTTCTCCATTTACGTTGTAGTATTAGCGTCTTCACCCGAAATTCATATGCGATATAGATTCTTTAGTCGTTAGAGAATTAATATTACGCAGTTGTCACAAAGGCAGTGATCTTCGTGAAGAGTGATACATTTTAGTTAATTATCATCAAATTATAACTTGTTCTTATGAAATAGTACTATTTTAGCCGTATTTACAAAAAAAGGCAATATAAATAATAATAAAAAAACATTCATTATATTTTATATGTTAAATGTGATGTTATTAAACTTTCGATTACAGTGAAAACAAAATAAACAAACATTGACAAGACACTAAGATTTTCTGAATCAAAGACGATATTTTGAGCAACACTTTCTGTTACCGAAGAAACGAAAGGTGTGCACGCTAGTCAGAGAAACAGAACTCCTTTGATGATTGTTAGCTCGGGCCAATAGATGGTCTTTATTACTGGTTTCCTATTTGTGCCAATAGATGGCGTTACTCTCTTATCCTTTTTGTACACTATATGGTGTTACTACTATTATCCTATTTGAATAATGTTATGTAAGTATATATCTCGTTAAGGACAAAACCAAAAAAAGGAGGCTGTACATAATCGCTTTTCATCAGCGCTTTATTGTTATAATTAGACTCTAAAATAAGTAATTATATCTACAATTGTAAATGTTTTAATGTGATCGAAGATGATATAATGGTAGAGAGTTGTTTTTTGCTAACTTACTACCATCAAACTACAAACCATGATTAATTGGAAAACTTTGTCTTATTTGGTGGAAGATTACAATTCATAGTCAGTTTTGGCAGTAGCCGCGCAGCAGGCTTAAGTATTTTACAAAATGGCTGCGGCAAGTTTTATTGTGCGCGAGCAGCTGGTGGAAGCATAAATGCATGGCTGGCGGGCGAAGCGCGGTACGCCGCTGCAAGGGCCAGCGTTTTGCAGCGCTAAGAAGCGGAAAAGGGCGCGGCAAAAGGTATCTCAACCCATGTGCCAGCTGCAGCGCAAATGGAAGTACGGCGGTAAGGTATAGCAATGTTCTGCAGTGTACTGCGATACGGCGGCCTGCTGGCAGCGAATGCTGCTCTACTTTTTCTGTCGCAATGGCGGTACGTTGCAGCTGGCAAAGCCGAAGAAAATGCCTGCTGCCGCCACAATGGACGGTACGGCTACATGGCGGCAACTCCCAGAACCATTTTTGTTCCTGGTAAAATAGACTATTTATATCGGTATTAGGAGCTTATCACCTGTGATACGCCCGTGAGAGTACTTAAGGCCCAACGTATCAATAGAGATACGCTTGATGAGAAAGTTTTTATTTGATTTTTTAATGTTACTAATGGCGTTACAATACTTACAGAAATTTTATAGATAGTTTATTTTATGTTGACCTTGGGGATGGTGGCTTGGATTTCACTTCTGTATCAGAGGGAAGGAGGGGGGTTATTGTTAAATCACATTTTATGACGCGGATCTCAAATGTTATGATATGACGTAAAGAGTGCACTTGATTGGTTTATTTTCTTCTTTTCTTGTTTGATTCTTTAGAGTTCGAAGGAGAATTTATGGATGTTTATGAAGGTAAGGCATGGTAGCAGATGCTCTCAGCTGTTCGTTCTTATTTCAATGGTTTTATTTGTAGCGACAGTCGCGACGAAAGTGTTTATTTGATACTGAGATTTTATGAAATAATGAATGAATCTTTACAGTAATGTTAGCGAAATAATCCAAATTCAGCATAGACATTAAAGTAAAAGAAAAAAGCCTAAGATGTGCCCTTGTCAAACCTTACGAAGGTCAAATATGAGTGTAAACATGTGACGTTGTACTATACATTGATTTTTTTCTGATATAAATATACCACATACAGCAAAAATAAGATTTGTCTTAATGTCTAATATATATTCCATGTAATGGTACATCATTACACCAAGAAATTTATATAAATATGTTTCGTATTTTCTTAAAAGTATGATTTTTTATGTATTCTTATGTATAAAACATTCCTAATTTTCATTAAATGTGTTTTAAATAATATATGTAAATACCAAAATATTTAATGAATAGCCGATTTTAGAGGAATTTTTCAATGAATTGGGCTTAGTGTTCAAAATCGTCTGGCACAGAGATACTCCACGGTAAGAAGCCAAAAAATTTGAGCAGAACTTTTTTTCTCCTCCGGTAGCGAAAGGGTTAATGCTGCCGGTCATCAAAACTGGTACTTTTGAACCACCTTCGCGTTATCATTGTCACTTTCCTGTGCTATTTTTGAATCCGTTTTAAATAGCAAAGATGCATTATTTACGGTAATAGAAAATTTCCTCATTTCAACGACTCATCTCGAATAAGTAGTGTGTTATAATTTTACGTGCACTTATACCATCATGGTGCCAGTTTGCTGATGTCGCAGCCGGAGGAAGTTTCGTCGTCATTGACACGAGCTCTGTTGTTTTTCGTGGATCCGCCATATAACAACGAAGCTGGTTCACATGAATCTGCTGGCCAAAAAATCTTCCCGAAAGCGTGGTGAGGAAGGTACTCAGTTATATTCGTTCCGTCGCAAGAGCGAGGTCAAAATTACGAGAAGGTTCATTCCCCATTAGCTCTAATTCTTTTCTTTCTGCGTATGAAGTTGATTAAAGTCAACTGCTAACGATGAATAAAATTAATATATCACTGGGATTTCAAAATATATTCCGAGGATAGTTATTAAAACTCGGTAGGTATTGCTCCTGCATTATCTGGCTAATATCCTAAGCTCATGACCTTCTTGCTTTTGATGTGCTCTCCCCTGCTGAGAAAGGCATGAATGGGAGGAAACAAGTGTACAGTGCACATTCTTCGTGCTTTGTAGATTAGGAAATGTGTTTGTCCTATTAGGATAACAAAAGAAAATTTTGTGTGAAATGGATCGAGAGTTTTAAACGCCAGTCAATTATGGTACGGCGGTATGCATGCCTGCTAAAGGCGAATATTGGCATAAAAACCCAAGGCTTTTCTTAAACCTGGCAGAGGTTTTGCCCACAAAGTTTCTGCTGAAGCTACCAAGGCAGGTGGTACTTATAAAACAAGTGGTGTTTGCTAGCAGCTTGCTGAAGAAAGTAGTAAAATTGCCGCTATTTGTTACGTACAGCAGTGCGGCACGGTTTCCTGAAAGCCACGGAGAAGCGGCAATGTAATGAAATATGGCGTTACTAAGAACAGCCTGCTAATGGCAGCGAAGTAATGTTACCGTTTGCTGGTATGGCGCTGCTCTACGGCGACGTAATGTCAGCAATGCTTGGCGCATGCAAAAGCATGTAATTGGGCTAAACTGTATTATTAAGGAAAATATTAATTAAAATTGTCAAATGTTCCAAATATTTTCATGAAGAAAGAACGATTCCAAAGGTTTCAAAGCTCTCTATTTGATAAAGCTGGTTAAATTAACGAAAGAAAATTTGATGACATACCGATACACACAGACAGACACACCAAAGAAATCACAAAACGCGAACCAATAAAAAAATTAATTCATCTATCTGGTAAATCTAAATGGTTGGAATGTGGATTTAACCCAACGACCCTCGAGGACAAGAATATTTTGGCAGTATTTTTTTGGCCAACAATACCTCTAGTCCGTTTTATTTATCTTAATGTGCAGCCTCCAAAAAAAAAGGCATATTCCAATTTCTAACCAGTTATGGTTGGAGTAAACTGCATTAGTAAAGAAAATATTAGTTAAACTTGTCGCAAATGTTTAAATATTACATTGTTAGGCAAGTAAGAAACGTTCCAGAATTTCAGACTAGCTTGATGGGAAGTTAATTTAACGATCGAAAAAAAAATGATATACACCAAGTGAAATACATAAAAAACGTTTTAAAAGCAAATATTATGAATGATTTCACATACATGCATTACTTTCACTTTCTCATCGTTGCATTTGTTTCACTAATTAAGTTTCTTTTCGCTGCATCTCAACAGATCTTAATTGTCAATGGATTGAGATGAAACCTCCGAGAGGAGTTATTGAAATGACCCTCAAATCAGAAGCATTGTGTTTTCTTTTGTTTCTCAGGAAAACTATCTAATGGAGTGTATGATTTCTGATAAGTCATTTTTTTCATTAGGTATTCGGTTTGTGCGAATCAATATACTAGATTTTCATAGTGTCTGAACCTCTAATTAGAGCATGCACTACTTCACTTACCCGCAAAATTGAAAATTTTAATTTCATCTGAAAAAAGAATAGACAGTGTTTTCCAAACTGGTGGTTCTGAACCTCCAGAGTTTCAATGAGGTGTATCATAGGGTCGCCAGGAAAATAATATTGCAATGGTGGAATTTAAATAAAAAAACGAAAAAATTAACTTACATACTACACTTACAATAATTTGTAATTATAAAATCTAAAAACTAAAAATAAATAAAAGTGTTAATGCATGCTAGCTAGAATAAAAATTAATTTGTTAAAGTTAATTCTGCATGCATTTTCTTGCAGTTACCATTTAGTTTTTATTAATGCTTCAAATACAAATGCTCAATGATTATGTTTTTTGTTTCTTGTTATGGAACCATTGAGTACTATGGAAAATAATAAGTGTCTGTAACAAATTTTTTTTTATTATAAGTACCAACAAATTTTATTATAAGTGTTCAAACCAATTTAATTTTATTTCTGTTACTAACGGCTATGCAAGAGGCTCTTTCATTTCTTTCGGATTTTAGTAGATTGGGAAGGAGAATATGTCGAGAACTACTAGACTTGCAAAATTGTTGCTTATTGAAAAAAACCATGGTATGTGATGAATTGTAGCATCCATCAAGTGCTTCCATCTACTGAGTTATCTCAGCAGTAAAAGCAAAAAATATAACTATAATCATGTAACCCATGACTTTCTTGATAAGATAGTCCATTTCATTGCTGAGAGAAAATGTAGAATGGAATACTTCCTATATGAATTTTATTTCTTTAATTAATGATTACTAAAAATAGAGATTGTTTTTATTTCATTATTGTTTATCAAGCATTAAGGATTTTTTTTATTTCTTTCTATGGTCCCAGCCGGTGAGGGAAAGGGCCATTACGGGTGGAATGCGGGCAACTATTATATCTTCACGTTATTCCACTTTCCGAAATGAAAAGTAGAATATTCGATCGCCGTGACGTCTGGCTTAGCCAAGATTCTTCTCTTGGTGGTCGATCCCCACTGGCAACTTCAATGCCCACTGCATCTCTTGAACATCTCATAAGAAACTATGTCCTCGAATTTTGTCCTGTCTATGTCAAAAGTCCCATTTAAATGTTTGTTTCTATAATGATAATTAGAAATTAATTTCTAATTGAATATACATGATGAATATGAATGTTCTAAAGATATAGGAACTCCGTAACGTAAGTGCCTTCGCTTCTTTACACATGATAGATTATCTAAAGCATCCATGTGACAGCAATGGCCAAGTGAATGTGGTGGACTCGTGGCCGATATAGATTGCATTGAGTATAGAGTTCAGTCAGTGATGTCATTAAAAAACCCGTCGTAGCAGGGCCAATGCACGTTAAATCATGGTCCAAAGTCTCCCATTGGCATCGTGGAAGCTGGAAAAGAAAACGCCAGTTCTTGTTGTTGTCCTCTTCGCTTGAACAAGATTCGAATTTACGAGAATGTTTCCAAAATTCTTCCTGTTGTTTCTCCTGGGTGTGTTGTAAGGCAGCATTGCCACCAGTACCAAAAAAGGTTTTGCAGAAATGTACCAACAGTACTACGTGTACTTTACCTTTGCTTTGCGAAATACTGGTATACGGCCGTCGCCAAAACTACAATTTGGCCTGCCAATGGTATCGTTTTGCTTTTCGGAACGAGCAGCTGCCAAGGCTTTGAAAAGGTTAGCCGCGTTTACCACGCCTACGATGTGCGGTAATGGCCAGCTGGTATGCTGCAGCCGAAACAACTCCAACAATGAAGGCATTTGCCGGGTATATGTACGGTGCATGGTACAGCCACTTTGGCTTGCTGTGCAGTCTAAAGGCTGAGCCTGGCCATTTGCTGTTCTGTGAACCAAGTATGCTGTACCACAGAACGTACAAGTACTTACTAGCTGCATTCTGCCAATGGCCAGTACCGCAAATCAGAACTAAAAAATATGGCTTGCCACAGCCAATTAGAAAGAGAATGCATTTCATCAACAAAAAGAAACAAAACATTCAATTTAAATCGGGCATCTTAGAAATGTTTTGAATGTAACATTCTATCATATACTGATATGGAAATGGATAACGCAAGCGCAAATTAAAACGTTCTAGTAGAAGAAGGAAATGCAGTAATTTTATAGATAAGCAAGATCAGTTTCGAAATGAAATGAACAAATGCATTGGTGTGCAAACAAATTGCGTTTTCCGTAAGTTGTTTTATTTTTGTATTGAATTACAATTTTATGCACTGTAATGGCTAATCAATGGCTAATTTCTCAACAAACCTGAATAATTTGAATGTTTCTATTTTAATTTTATCTTCTCTATATATATTATATAAGCATAGCAACGAAGCTTACCTTTTTGTATGTCAAAGATACTTTTATTATAAAAAGCATGAAAATAAAAAAAAATAAAAAAAAACATGCTGCCTCCTGTATTATAAATCAATAAATGTTGAGATACACGGAGATATTAGGAGAATTTTTTTTTAACATGTGCTAATATGTTTTTTTGAGAAGATTTGGTTTCTAACAAAAAATGCTTTTGCTTAAAATAAAGGATACATTACTGTATCCGTTATAAGTAAAGAATACTTTAAATAAATGTTAAGTTTAAACGATTGACAAAGCAATACATTATGGTAAAAATAATTACATTTACTTTGATAAGATACGTATTTAATTTCTATTTTATCGTTTGCTTTTATTTTAGTATCCGAACAGAATATTATCGATTACTTTAATAATTTGTAATTCGCAATTACTTTTTTAATGCTTAACTTAGTATTTGATTTTCTGCGGCAAAATCGCTCTTTTTTATCTTTTTTTTTTTTTTGTAGTACATTAGTACGCTTCTTTTTTTTTTTTTTTTTTTTTGCACTCTTTAGAATATTCTGTTTCCGGAAAAATAAAATTAAAAATTACATTAAAAATGTATAGTTATTTTCTGTTTATGATAATCATTAATGCCAGGAACTGAGACTCGGAAATGAGCTCCCTTTTTTTTTTATTGGGTTTCTGTTGAGTCACTAAGGCGGGGTTGATTAAAAATTAATGCCTCCACGGTCATAAGTATTTTATTCCTCATCTAACTTTAACGACGACTTTGTCCCTCTGAAAGCTTCATATATATTTTATGTACGAATTTGCTTTTCGGCATGTTTTCTATCATTTCGCTGCGTTGTTGCAATTCAAAGCGTGATTATTAAAAGTACTCCATCGTAGATGAATTCCTGTGATTGTTGTCGAGACCAGGCTTAAACCATTGCTCGCCCACCCCCCGTTACCAGAACGAAAGTCATATCCTTTAAGGTGCTCTTCCACCTGAAGGCAGTGGTGGAAATTCGAAATTGCTAAGTAATTCTCAGACACAACATATATTTAAGAAATTGGGCGAAAAATTTTAAAAAGAATTGTTATTAATTGAATCTTTACATTTCAAATTAACCTTCATATATGTAATATTATAAAAATATTGCTATTTATCTAAATAAAACTCTATAAATAGTGATATTTTTATTCATAACTCAAATAACTTACTCATGTCAATAATGTGATTGTTTTGTAACGTCACACTGAGAAGCAATGCATACGCATTCCATATATATGCATAAACTCCAACTATAGCATTTCAGTATGTGAATCTTGTGAATCGAGTTCTTGAGTTTCATTTCTGGATTTATACAGTTAAAAATTAATCTTTTCAAATGCAGCATGTATATCATCTGAATTCAAGATCAAGGGAGAAGGTGATCTGTAAGGGATTTCAAAATAATACTTATATACATTGAAACAGAGCATTTCAACGTGGAAACATTAGAAACAAACCACCGTCGTTTTGATTTTTTCAAAGTGATTGTTTAGTTGACGTCTCAATGAGATACAACACGAGGGGTATTAAAGACGGATTTCGTGATTTTTAAACTTTGACTGCTTACGGGATGACACATAGAGTTGCCACTACCTCCGTGATTCCACATTTCACCAATTGAAGGGTTTAAACCTTGGACTAAATTTAATGTTCATTAGTCCTTCTGACAGCGGGTCTGCAATTTGAAACCCAATGAATCGACGGAAAACCGCTGGCTGCAAATCTGTGTAAGTATACACATGCATAATTTCCATGTAAATAAAGGAAGAATTAAAAGAAAATATTAGAGGGGAATTTGAAAAATGAAAAAAAAAAAAAAAATAATAATAATAATAATAAAGTAAAAGTTAACGCAGTGCAATTATAACGAAACTATTCTAGGTAAGTTAATTTTCTTTCTTTCTTTTTAGTAATTTTCTGCATTTCTAATAAATTCATCTTGTAACACAGTAATTTAACGCTACCTATGTACTATTAAAATGTAGCCAGGTATGCCAAATGTTTCCTCTTTTTTTTTTTTTTTTTTTTTTTTTTTTATTAGAAGTAAGCATGGCAAGCGCA
The DNA here is from genome assembly GCA_019974015.1 of Nephila pilipes. Taxonomy (NCBI): domain Eukaryota; kingdom Metazoa; phylum Arthropoda; class Arachnida; order Araneae; family Nephilidae; genus Nephila; species Nephila pilipes. Next base: position 2,540 of record BMAW01067305.1, on the reverse strand, counting down.
AGCTCGATGAAAGCAAAAGAGATTCCTGAGCAGAATGATAGTAATGCCTGTGATTCTGTGTTTTATATATGATTTGCATCCTGTCTGAGTTGTAAAAGTGTCGAGCCAATAATATTTGTTCCTGAAACCATCCCCGCTGTTCATTATTTTGTCTTGAAATAATACCAACATAGGGGTGATATAATTCTTAATTTTTGTTTTGTTGTAGTTAATACTTTGAATATATTCCACTGATCTGTACTAGCAGCTCTCTGAATGTGCTCTAACACATTGCAAGTGGATGCCCGAAATTTTTTTGAAGATTTTTAGTGAAGAATTTTATGTTCATGGAATTATATTGTTTCATTCTAATCAATTTAACACCTCTCACGCTTCTGGAAATTTCATAATGTTACTAACGTGGGTATAAAGGAGAACGAAACAAAGAAGGTTGCGGAATCTGCATATGGCAGGAAGTCCTCCAACACTATCCTCCATGTAGTGATATACTTAAATACATTAAATCAGCTACCCAATGAGCAGTGGATAGGGAATAGAATCTAGAAAATGAGCATTGACTGAATCATGTAAAACGATTTTTTTCATTGGAATCTTATCTCTCCTTTATGTAGAATACAGAACGTTACTTCAATGTCTACGCATCGGATAAACAAGATTGACACTTAGAATCTGTCTTTCTCTTGGGAGAGAATCATCCACTATATGTAATAATGTTTGTCTTCAGACAATGAGACATATTTTGACTAAATATCTTGCTTTTCACTTCTGTTTCTTTTAAACATGTTAAATCTGGAAAACTATACAACAATTGATCAAATTATTTAGTTGTAAATTCCAAATTGCATAGCATTGGTTTTAGTGCATACTGGCAACTTTATGAAACTAGTATTTTTTTTCTCCATCTTAGTTTCACGAAATAATTTAAAAAAAGAACAGTAACATTCTTAACCTTTGTTTGGCGCAATATATTTCTAAAGGATTCATACGTGAACAGCCAACCACCAATTGATAAACTACTTCACAATTAAATCTTTTTTTTTTTTGTTGCATAAATGATACTTTTCAAAGTCTTCTAGTTTGTTCCAATATGCTTATTTGACGTTACTATTCCATTTTTTAAGTATCACGGATTGGTGCCACAAAAAACAACGGAGAATAATAATTAAGCAAAATAAATGATGCATAAATGTACTCAAAATGAATCCAAAATGCTGATAAATATTTTTTACAAAGTTGATGAGAATAATTGTTGAAAGGGTAATATGTTTTTAATTTGTTTTATGAGTGTATTTTCTATGGAGCACTAAAAAAAGTCTTGAGACAGGTATGTAAAATCTCTTATCCTGTGGATGTTTGGAAGTACTTCAATGCAGGAGCACAAAAGATTACATAATGGCATCATTATTCACGAGTCTTTCTAAGGAAATATGAAATTATATAAGTGCATTTCGTATCCAATTTCTTTATTAGGAAAATTAGGAAACATTAAACATATGCTTTAAATGAGCGAAATATTTGACTTGATTTCAATTTTTTTATCAAGAACGCGACACGCCAATTACTACTCATCACATACATTTTAATAAGTACACTAAAAATTAACTATTACAACTAGAATTTTCGCAACTTTTATATTCCATTTAAGACCAAAGGAAAAATCTCAATGCTTGTATAACATTTCTTTTATAAATGTTGTCTTCTTTATGGATTAAATCTATATTGATTTAATTCTTGAAATAAGTTAAAGAAGTTTTAGTTCGAAAAACTATGTTTTGTTTTGTTTAATTCATTTTTTCAGCCTTTATTCACTCCAAATTTTTAGGAATGCTCTCCATAAAATTATACAAGCAACAAAACATCTTCTTTCTTCTTTGTAGAATACTTTTATATTTTTCAAATTGAAATATTTTTATATACTAAACAGAGTTATTTTATAAAAAAAAAACACATGAATGAAAGCAAACGGATTGTGCAGGGAAAAATCTGTAAAACATAAATCAAAGTAATGGATAGTAAAAATTTGTTGTAGACAAATTATGTTGCCAAAGCTGATTATAATATCTGGACAAATATAAACAAAGCCAAATGTCATACTCAGATATATTTTTATTGTTTGTTTGATGATTAAAGATCTCGCCATTGTGCAAATTTCTATACCAAATACGAAACAAAATTGGCCCGTCAACATCATTTGGCATTTTAAATTAAAAGTAATTTAGAATTTTTTTATTGGAACACCTAATTTACAACTTTAGAACAGAAAGAATTTAAGTACTGAATATAATAAATAACCACCAAGCGTAAAATAAATACGTGCAATAATTTATTTGGCCAGATTTTACGTGAGTTATCTTTAATGCAGATTTATTACCCAAGGCGAAATAATTCTGGCATATTAATTTTCTGTCATAATAAACATACTCAATTGTTAACTAAGCAATGACAAGCTACTGCAAAAAATACAACTTTGACAATGATCTGCTTAAGCATTGTAGCTATGACTAATCTTGATAGCAATGCAACTGAACGCAGCGTACCAA
>BMAW01067304.1:0-14943 GCA_019974015.1 Nephila pilipes | reverse complement strand
CTTTATAAAGAAAGGAAGCTTCTAAAATATGTAAAATAATTAAAATACATTCTAAATTTTTTTATATTATGATCCCATTGAATATAATAAAATTTTCTTTTCGGAGATTTGAGTAGGGTTTACTGTGCGCCCGATATTTTGTACACAAATGGTTCAAATAACTTTCAATAATTTGATTTATAAAGTCAAATGTACCGTTTATAATGTGAACCCTCCAAAAAGTAAATGAAACTTTACGAAATATTTTTTAAAAAGTAAAATATTACCCACTTTTAGAAATTTTTTAAGAAATTAAATTTTTCTTACTTTTTAAATAATAAATGTATGTGTGACGCTAAATTTAAGTTCAGTTTAAAGAGCGTATTATATTTATTAAACCTACAAATTTTTAAGAGTCTAAGTATAATAGCTTCTGAAATATCATGCGCGTAGTGAAACCTTCTCAATTTCCTAAGAGAAATTTTTATTATATTCATGGGCTCATAATATAAAAAAAAAATTAAAAATATTTTTCAATTGGTTCACATATTTTAGAAATTTCATTCTTTTATAAAGCATATGTAAAAATATCATAGTAATTAATATTAATTTCAATGAAGTACAACTGGTTGAAAATTGTTCGAAAATTGTCGAAAATAGCAATCGATATAAATCTAACAACACTGAGAGGCCTTAACGAATAAAGAGAATACGGTTACTTCTCATAATAGATAGTTATAAAAATAACCACATTAAAAAGGGATCCAAATTACGTAATTTAAAGTACTTTATAATTAATATATATATTCAAAACAAAAATTGTATAAGAAATAATGTATAAAAGCTTTTTTACAGGTAAAATGGGGATGAAACTTTTATTATGTGATATATATATATATATATAACATACAAAAACGATACACATACAGGAGTCATCCGAATGATGTATGAAACAGCGAAGATTATGACTGGACGACGAACGATGTCATCGTTTGACGGAACATATCGCAAAGAGACCAAAGGAAGCACGACGGTCAAAACGCAGGATCCCTCGACATTTGGGTCGAAGCGAAACTACCATTCGACGAATGGGTGAACCATTGCCTCAAAGGGCGTCATGAGGGTTGGGGTAGACAGAAAGCGACGACAGAACGCGAGGTCAAGGTGATCGTCCTATTGACTCTCACAGCCCTTATCTACTGTCCGACATGTATCAGAGACACCAAGAACTGCAATAGCCATCGGTAGGTGACTCAACGAAAGGAATATGAGATCACGGAGGTTATTGCGCCTCACAGTTGCACACCGCAAGATGCGCTTGCAAAGGTTCCGAATACATTTGATTTGGGATCTAAAGGCGTGTGAATGTAAAATTTATTGGCGCAAGAGTCAGACATAGCTAAGCTACACCAAACAAGATTTAACTGTGGTCTAGACATGAAAAAAATTGAAGAAAAGACAAAAATTAGTTGACAAGGTGGAAGGGTTGAAAATAGAGAAGGATCGCTAGGGTAACCCTAGGGTACGTCACATATTTTTACCAAAGATAATAAACCCGAAAGGAAAGAAAAGATCACTAGAGTGCCTCGGGTTTATGATGCCCGTACTTACCTAAAGAAGGCAAGTCCCTGAGGTTCCCTGATATAATCCTCAGGGACTGGGTACCCAGACGCTGGGTTCCCATTTTAGTCGCCTCTGACGACATGCATGAGCTACAGTGGGACTTGTCTATCATTCCCGGTCACCACACGGGTCGGTATCTAACGGCGATTGTTTACAGCGATGATTCAGTCTTCGAATTCAGTCTTGATGACCAGCGAAGAGGCGTCTAGCGAAGTACAGGAGAACTGTGGGATACCCATCTGACTATCGTCCGCCACACAGCTCGACAGCAAGGTGTAATGGTGTGGAGTGTCATTTCATTTGATAGTCAGGCCCCTTTGATTGTCATTCGTGATACCCTTACAGCACAAAAGAACATCGATGAGGTTCTACGCTACGTAGTGTTTCTCTTTTTTTTTTTTTCACGGAGCATAGAGTTTACAATTTGAAAGGATATTGCTCTGTCGCACACGGTACGCCTTTTTGCTGCGGGCTTTTCCAACACTTTCATGGCCAGTGCGATCACCAGATCTTTCCCCAATAATGCCCGTTTGGCTTCTGATGAGAGACAATTCCTGGCTCTCTCAGATCTAACTCGCCAACTAGAACGTGCAGCAAGCAAACTCCGATGGATGACATTTGCCAACTCTACGAGTTAATGCCCAGCCGAATTATATACATTGACCAATTTTCATCTCAATCGGATAATTCCTTCATGTTGCGTCGTTTTTATGCTGCATTTATAATGTCAGAAGAGATAAAAATTTGAAATTAATCTAACAGTCTTAGAGACAAATTATTACCAAATATGCTCAAAGTAAAACATTTTTATTAGATTAATTTAACTGCTTGTCGAATTTCTTAATGACGATGATTTACGATATAGAATAATATTGTAAAAATGGCTTCGTCAATAAAAAAAGAATGACGTTCTTTGAAACGAAAATATTTAATAAAAAGTTTTAAAAAATCCACAAAATACGTTTCTGTCCCTAAGTAAGTATCGAAGTATTTATTTTGGAGTTTCAACCAATGAATAAACGGTAGAAATGTATTCAACATTCATTTACTTTCAAAGTTTTCTCTTGTGTATGTGTACACTGCTGACTGAAATGAACTTATGAATGTTTTGAAACTCTCCAAAATATTTTATTCGAAAACATTTTATTTTCATATTTATAATATGATATTGCGTCCACTCACCTGGTGTAGAATGTAATTTTTCTTCCCACTTGGAGCAAAAATTGGAAACGTTTGTTAATATCCCAGAAATATGGATGTCTGTATGAGAAAAAGAAATGAATCATATTCGAAATAAAAACCAACGTTTTTAAAAACAACGTTTTTATATGGTGGCAAAGTTTATTAAGAAAAATTATTGAAATATTAGTTAAAACTGGTCGCAAATATCTAAATATTGCATTGTTAGGCAAGTAAGAACGGTTCCCGAAATTTCAGAGCTCTAGCTTGATGGGAAGTTGGTTAAATTAACAATAGACAATTTAATGACTCACTGATACACATACATACAGACACACACCAAGTGAAATACATAACAACGTTAAAACTAACTAAAATTAATTAATCCGGTAAATTAAATGGTTGGAATACAGTTTAGTCAAACCACTCTTGGAGACAGGAATTATTTGGCGGTATTTTGCCAAATGTTGCTAAATTGGTCCACGAAGCGGACTTAACATTCAGCCAAAAAAAAAAAAAAAAAAATTCCCCAAATTTTGGCAATTATTCAAATTGCTCCCAGTGATTGGGCTAAACTGCATTATTTTTTTTAAAAAATATGAGTTAAAACTTGTCGCAAACGTCTAAATATTGCATTGTTAGGCGAGTACGAACGATTCCCAAAATTTCAAAGCTCTAGCTTGATGGGAAGTTGGTTAAATTAACGATCGAAAATTTGATGACACACACACACATACACACTCACACACACACACCAAGTGAAATTCAGAAAAACGTTGTAATTAAAATACACGTACTGTTTGTACAACTTATTAGATTTTTATATTATTACGTTGAAATCCCATTTCTTCCAGCAATCTTATATCAAACTGTAATCAAAAGGGAATAATTTTGATATTCTCTATTAAAATGTTAGAAAAACACCAATTATGATATTGATGGAATAATTTAGTGCCTAATTATAAAACTTTCAACTTTCTTAAGCGTGTCTGATTTTTCATCTTCAAATTAGTCTTTAATTTTATATTTAAAAAAATTCTTCTCGGAAGTTTGAGTTACAGGGATTTTAAAAACACTTTTTTTAATGTTTATTGACTATCTGTAGTTTTAAACGATATAAATGTTTCTACTCAACATTTTTCAAAAATGCTTATCATTAAATTTATTAATGATTATCTTTCGAATCAAAGACGTAATAAAATTTAAAAAATAAATGTTATAAAAATATGAGTTATTAAACGTGGTTGGAAAAAAAGTGAAAAAAAATGTACCTAAATTAGTAGATTATCTGGATTTATTTTGTCCAGAAATCTATAAATTTAAGCTTTCATGATATTACCTTTAATAGTGCAGGAAATATTCTAGTACATAAAAATGAAACTGAATAACATAAAGTAATTCTATCCTCATGAAGTATTCTAATTTATAAAATTCTGATCTACTTAACATGCGGTGTTCCAAGAAGGAAAAAATATTGTGAGTGATCTGTTTCACTTTTCAACTAGCAAACAATTATTTTAAAGAATACCTTTTAATTTCATAAACATAAAATTAAAAAAGCTATAATTTTATTTGAAAACAACCAAGCAAAATGTTTTGTTACAAGATTATAACAGTAAAATGCTTTGCTCTTAACAGTTTCCTCAAAATTGTTTAATATATGTTCTCACCATTTTTCTAGATTATCTCTGGAATCAGTAATTCTTATTGAATACAATAATTAGTACTGAATACATCGATTAAATTGAATATAAATGAGGCCTCGAATGCATACTACTTAGAACCTTATCAAATTAATTCTAACAAAAAAAAGTTGGACTCAATAATGTGGAAATTCTTTTTTAGAAGTTATTTAACTGGTCAATTAGTTCATCCGTTTAAATCATAATTAAGTACTCGTTAAGCTTATTATTAACAGTGATATAAATTTGATCCAGAAGCGATAAATGCAAAATTTATAAAGGATGTCCAATTTCTTTAACGACCATTCATTTATTAATAATATTGCAACCTTGGGCTATTCGCGGTTTTCTCTTCACTAACCTTTGGGACTTTAATTGAGATTGATTGCTGCAAATAACAATTTCTCCCCTACCAAAATGAAACATGATTAGGCAAACTAGAGGCAGGGGGAAACAAAGTGAAATGGGTTAGATAAGAAAATATATGAGCGAAATTCACACGATAGAGGTCGAATGGCACTAGCGTTGAGTATAGGCCCTACAGGTGGTAGGAGATATCAAGAGTTGCTAAGGGCGATAGTAGTTAATCGTAGTGAAGTCAAGAAATCAAGTCAACCTCAACTGCGAAGACTTTGGTAAGACACTCTTAATTCGGTATTAGTTGAACGGGTGAATCTATATAGGGTGTTATCTTGGAGAGTAGGAACCCGTCAAACATTATAGTGCAAGTCTATTGAATAAATATTAGTGTGAGTTTCGTCTTGTGTGTCTATCCTTGCAGGTTATTGGCTTTTTAGAGTTAGTTATATTTGATTGAGTTATGGCACAAGAGTCGAATAAAAATACTCAGTCGCCACAATATAACTTGCCATTTTTCTCGCCTCGATAACTTTTTCGAATCCTGAACGTAACTATGATAGGATGTATATGATCGCTTATTTATTTTTTCTTTCTGTAGTGAAATTTTTTTTCAAATAAGTTTTGAATGGAATTAATCTATTACTACTTCAAACTGGATTTATTTATTCTGTAGCTTTAATATGTTTGCAATATTTAAATTCAGAAATGTAAATATATTCGCGAGGATTTGTTCTTAAATTACGCTTATTATGACACGTAGAGAAGTAATTACTTCAAAACTTAAACTCAGCTTACGTGTTAAATAATGATGTGATTGCTTAAACTAATATCATCATTAACTTTTATTGGAGATATTTACGTAGAAATTGCATGCTTTGTATTTAAAATGAATTCTCAAAAGAATAATTGAAAAAAAATCTTTGTAGTTCAAAGAAGAAAAAGCTTTGATGCCAATACAGTTGGAAAATGGCAGATGAAAAAAAAAAAAAAAAAAAAAACCGGGTATTCTCAAAATTCGCAACGTATAAAAAATTTTGTGTGAAAGAACAGAGAAGTAAAATAATCAAAATTCTGAAGTTTTTCAGCGTTAGCGAAACATGGAAGACACAGTCTGAAAAAAATGCGAAAAATAAAAAAAAAATCAATAAAAATAATAAGAAAAAAATCACGCATTGTCATTAAGTTATAGTATCCTGAACGTGTAATCAGGTATGCGTCATAGAAGTACACTCGCCAAAACAGTTCCATTTTGTTCAGAATTCGAAACGAATAACATCTAACATATATATTCTGACGTCATTCACCGAGTCGTGAATACATAATCTGGTTATTTGCTTCATATTTACTTCAGGTTTTCTCAAACGATTATGGCGAGTCAAATAATAGACATTTCTCTTGGCGACATTGTAGTTTATTATTCCCGAATGTTTTTGTTCTTTTGAATATTTAAGCAAGTAGAACTAGCAAATATGAAAAGAGCTCATCAAAATAAATTATGGTCAGATATAGCTGATTTTTATTTCCTAATTTTTTGTAAAAAAATACTTCGGAAAACAGCAATATCAAGTTATGAAAGTAAATTTTACTTTTTAACATATATAATTTCTGTCAATTATCTAAGTAAATTTCCATACTTGATTGTTCATTTTCTATTAAGTGTCTGGTATGCTACAACAATGTTTCTCAACCGCTGTGTCGAGATTACATACCACAGCAGAAATTACGTTCAAAATCATCAAGGCATTACGGGACACAAAATATTAAATTTCTAATTTTTTTTTACCGATTTGTATGAAGTTTTATCATAAATGTATTTTGATTTCAATTCATTTTCACGCGAAACACCTTTTTGAAAAGATTCATAGCTTTTAATTCATTCATTCAACGATTTCGTCATTTGTTCATACATTTTAAAACTGTTCCTCATGATTAGCATTTTAAATAATTAAACTTCTTCTCATATTTAAGCATAAAATACTTTAAATCACGGGGAATTGGAACATTAATTAATTAATAGAGAAGGATAAAAAGTTGGAGCTATGGAAGCACATTTTTTATTAAAAAAATACATCTAATGGTTATATATTTGTTGTGAAATGTTTCAGCAACCTATCAAAGTAATTAAAAATCCACGTGAGAGCTTCATTGTAATACAATATAAAATATAATTTAAAGTATTGTGAATGTTAAGTAAAATTTGAATCGTGAGAAATATTTAGTACATACACATATAAAATTTCTTCTATCCCAGGTTACATTTGCATGCATGGCGTACTTTTCTCCCGAAAAATCATAACAGGAGTGTTGCCTTCACATCAGCACAGCAGACGTTTCGAAACATACTAGTACGTTATCGTTTTATTTGAGAACATGCATTTTTTGATGAAAATTGTTTATCCTCCTCAGACCCAAGGTCAACTTTGATCCATAAATTTTAGAATAGTTTGTATCAATAGGCTCTAAATACATGGAAAAGTACTTAAAAAATTATTTTAATCTTTATTTTTGAGAAATTAAGTGTCTCCTGGAGGATAAATTGGGACAAAATGACATCACAATGTTAATTTAAAATATTTCTTCAACCTTAATTTAATGAATGATTCATAATAATTTGTATAATGAGCATAATGTAAAATTTGAATCACCAAATATTCCTGTCCGAACCGTTTTGCAGAAGAGTTCTAATTTCCAAAATTTATCATTCGTTTTTTTTCTTTCCCTCTTTATCTAATACTATTAAATAATTTCTCAATTTTAAGTTGTTTTATATTGAAAACTCGTGATTTCGGAGAAATGTTGTCTGCGAGTGCGAGAAATACAGTTTTTTTGCTGGCCAATACATTGGAATTCCGGGAAATTTTAAATTAGACACAATTACAGTGATCACTATTTATGTTTTATTTCCTTTTCTGACAGATACAGATTCATTCCTGTATCCTTTAATAATTTACATTTGGTGAATTCAGTTGGCAGTTAAAGAATATCATTCCGAGCTGAAATATATGCCCTAATTATAGTTTCAAATCGAATGATTTTGATAGCCATTGACCCAATGTCTCCTACAGGCGACACTGAAATAACAACGTTCTAAATCAGAAGTGGGAAGATTTGATTAAGAAATTAATCCTGTTATATATAAACAGTTCGGTGGTTGGTGGTTTTCGGACCCCGTGGAGGGGGAGAGAGTTGTTGACCTCGGAGTGCTAGTGTTGTTTCGAATCCTGAATCAGTGGGTCCGAAGTTGACGGCCCTACCAACCAGGCTGAAAAGACATCTCTTCTGGCTGGTTAAGTAAGGCTTTTTAACTTTTGATATTGTTGTTGACGAAAGTCGCTGCAACAGCAAGTTTAAGGAATTCAACAGTGTGTTTAATAATTTTCTATAATACAAATAATAAAAAAATATGAACACTTAGAGACGCGCAAGCGTATAATTTTCTTTCGCTCGGAAAACACCATTTTCATTTTACCAAAAATAAGCTACGAATAAAAAATGTTCACTAAAAATCATTTTTTTCAGTACTATCATCTATTAACAAGAAAATTAACTAATTCTGGGTACCAATGATTCCTTTTATTCAACTTGGTGGCATTTTTTGAAAGAGTTGTTTAGTGTCTCCTACAGACGACGCTGGGACTGATGAGGTTATATTGGTCTGCACTATCACCTCTCCAAATTTTACTCATCTTTTCCGAATTACTCTGTATGTTGTCTCCTCCTCCTTACTCAGTATTGGCGCGATTCTAATGCATTACATAACATTGTATATATTTTACCTCGAACTATTTTCTTTGTATGAAATGATAAAATTTTAATTCTCGTACTTGGAAATCATCTCGATGGTCGGTCTGGCGGATGCGTCACCTTTTATGGTTTCGTTCACGAGATCTCTGGCTTCCGTGTCTTCCGGATGAGATCCCATCGTCGGTTGGCCTTGTTTTATGTTCATTTGGCACTCTTGGTCGGACGACCCGAAAGGATGCTTCCCGCCGCTCAGGATGTAAAAGACCAGCATTCCAAACAACTGCAAGAAAACGAGACATGTAATTAATACAGTTAAGGCAATGAAAACAAGTTTGCGTTTGCTCCGTTGAATATAACGCTAAACTCATTAAATTTGCATCGATGTCCTTTGAGATTTATATTGTTTAAGGTGTTCTTAACATTATGTTTAAGAATAGAACCGAAACTCTTAGCACTTTTTCGGAAAAAAATATATTATGACGTTAATTTTATATTTTGATTTATTACACTTTAGAAAGCAGTGAATTTTGCAGTGCTATTTATTTTTATTCGATTCCGTATAAAATGTGTTCCAAAACTTGTCTCATATGCTGCAATGCTCGACTGGTATTAAACTATACGAATTCAATGGAAAAATCACGTATTTTTTAACTGTATGTAAATTTTAACATTACTGTACTACAACGAGATGTTTGCGTTACAGCGTCACAGATTTATATGAAAATCGCCTCAAATTTCCGTCTGAGAATGGGTTCATCTTTTAGATAGAACTGTTTCACATTTAGACAAAGACATTCTTAAATAATCAAGACGCATCTATGATAAATACTGTCTCTCTTCTCTTATGAATTCGTTAAGAGTTCTAAGGTTTCTTTGTAAAATCAATGTTTTTACAAAGGTGAAAGAGATGTCAGATGTTGACGAAGATGTAGCAAGAAGACTCTAATAACACATTTTAAGGATTTTGCAGCAACAAAACAATCACTGAGTTATTTCGAGCAGCAGAGATCTCAGATTGAGTCATAGCAAATAAGATCTGCCGTGCTAGAGATTAAAAAAAAGAAATAAAATTCCAGTAAAATCAATCCAATAAGGATTAGTTGATAAAATAAACTCAATTTTTAAAAAAATATATTAAAATTTTTTATTAAATATTTTTTATAACATGCAATTGATTAACGTACAGTAAAAATAGTATACATGACCGAATTAACCAATTACACTGTAATTTAACTCAAATGTTCGTTACGCATAAAATTCGTTCGATGTTGGAATTCATATTATTACTCACTTTATATTAATACAGTAACTCGCGATTTACTTCATTCGGAGTTTAATAACCATGGACCCCAACTACAGGATCAGACTATATCTATCTTTGTGTTCAGATAGATCGGCGAGATCCTGGGGCATTCACTGGCTCCATATCTGGCGAATTAGTAATTCAAGGAAGTGTTTGGAAAGCACGAAAACAGTAGAAAGGATTGCCAGCTAGGGCTATGAATAATACTGTTGTAGAACGAGAGATGTTCCGAAAGTAAGTTTCGTCATTTTTTTCACAAGGAAAATTTATTGCCAAAAAATAAATACATAAATCCTGCCAACTTGAACTATATACCTTGTACTATTATTCGACGTGGCTGCAATTGACACTGAGACATTTGTCGTAACGTGAAATCAGTTTGGAAAAACCTCTCCAATAGAACTTGGTGCCTGCGATGCAATGAATTGTTACTCAGCCTTCTCCACGTCAGCATTGTTTTGGATGAACATGAGCTCGACTAATACGTGTAGTGGACGCCACGTTTGACACCGTTATACGCCTATCCGCTAACATCATGCCCTGTACTCTACCAGAGTTGCTTTATTTGCGGATGTGGAGGGGCGCTCACTGCGTTCTTCATCCTCCACACTCTGCCTTCTTTCACTAACAAGCAACATAAGCGTCCAACCATTTGACGAGACAAGACCGTACACGGTCTGTAGGCGTTCATGGATGAATAATCCCACGTGCCCAATCATACAGGATAACAGAACGCACTTCCATTGCAGATCATGTTGTCAGTACACGTCTGTCTTCTATCGCGACTAGTATTTGAATAACCTCGGACATGTTGGTCTGCTGCTACCCTCTTTTCTTCGTCGATCACAGCATGCGTCACTCCTCCTCTTCTGACGCTACTTCCGTCGTCGAATCAGAAACGAGTTTGGATTCTTATGGATATTGTTTCATCTGGTGTGCCATGTACTCTTTCAAGAAAATGACTTTCGGAACATCCCTTGCATAATAATATAAGTGGTAGACCGCACCGGGCTTAAAAATATCGTTGTACCACTCCGCAGGTAAAAAGTTCCAGTTGTCCGTCGAAAGGGCACCTGAGGCATTAAAAACAATAGCAATAACTTTTCGGGCTGTGGGGCGTGTGGGTGTCGGATTAATCCAAGATACTGGTGAATACATATTTGCTAATCAAAGAGGCTCGGTTCAAATTTGCTAAAGAAATCAAATTTGAAAGAGCGTTATCGTCTTCATTTATTGGGATTCCTTCCCTTTTTCCCGCTGCTAAAATATTCACAGTTGTGATTCCCCAAAGTTATGCATTCATCAGTAGCTAAAAATGAATCGTTTGTTTATTGAATAGAAGAGTGTACGATATTTCATTCCAGACAAATAATTCTTTCTTGGTATTTCGGTTTTCATTTTGTCTGGAAATGTATCGAGGTATTTATTAAAAAATTCAGAATTAATAATTGCATTATTTTAACGCTCAAGATTACAATAACTTTGTTCTTTCCATTCAATATACTGTTTCTACCTTTGAAAATGAAACCAAGAGAACATCAACATGCAAATTTAATAAATATCTCTTTTCAATCAACTGAAAATTTTGTATAAAATTCAATCGGGTATTTAGAGTGGAGGAACAAAAACTCATTTCAAGAGCAACTTTTATCTGTGCATTGGGGGTATCTGAATATCACATATGTGGCCGCGGTAGCCTAGTGGTCAAGGTTTCGGATTTGTGGCCGGCGGTTTTCGTTCAGTCGCAGGTTTAATCCTTGGCTGCTAAAGACCCGCCGTGTAGCCGGGGCTGTTGCACATTAAATCTGTCGGGGCCCAAAGTCCTCCCATTGGCATGGTGTGGAAGTTAAAAGAGGGTGGTGCCAGCTCAGTTGTCGTTCTCGTCACTAGACCGAGATCAAAATTACGAGGTCCGTCGCCAACAGCCCTCGTGTTCCTTCTAGAGCGACGTTAATAAAACGAAATTAAAATACCTCATATTTAGATAATAAGGGGTTAGATAGGGGAGAGGAAAATCATCTTATATCAAAATTACAGTATTTATTTCTAAGAGCGAATTTTTGGTGGAAATATTTTTAAATTTAAAAAAAAAAAATGTCGTTGCAGATGTTATTCTGTACCGTACGATGATCGTTTGTATAGCATTAATTTTTAGAAAATAGAGAAAATTAATAAAAGGAGGTGACAGCGCTTGCGTCAAGCATCAAGTGAAATTTCAGATGCAGTTATTTAGATATTTTTTTTTTATTTATACCTGTTTACTAATTTAACAATCTGCTGTACTATCTACACTTAGCACTCCTATTTTTTGGTCAGATTTATATAATGGGATTTTGTGTTCAAAGTTTGAAAACAGTTTTTTTTCTTAACAATTGAAAATAGCGATTATGACAATATAAATATAAAGTTATACACAAGAATATTTTTTTAAATAAACAAAAGGTAAATCGTCTAAAACCTTTTAATATTTTTGCAATTATCATCACTATTAGACATAATTAATGTCTTGCTTAATGGACCATAAGGAAACTAAATTTTGATGCGAATGAATTAAATACTAGCTTTTAAAAATAATTTTCATCTGATCAATGTTTTCTATACCTCATCTCTCAAACGAAAATCTTAAATTTAAATTTTCGTAAATTTATGCCTGAAAAGTTTCGTAAGTTGCTTTCCTAATATTAATTGAGTGTCTCAAACATTTGACGGAGCGAAACTTTCTGCTCAACACTTTCTGAATTTTTTTTTTTTCGATAGTTCATTATTTTACACTTCTTAAAACTTTAAAAGTTTTTAAAAGTAAAGTTACTATTATAAAAGAGTTTAAATTATTAAATATATAGTGACTAAATAAAGGAGAAGGATACTACACCCATAGTTGTCATGAAGCAGGTCAGTCTATAAGAATTTGAGGCATTTTATAACTATGGCGACTTACACAAAAACATGGCTGTGATAATACAATCAGGAATCCAATATTCACTAATTCAGACTTTTATCATTTTCATGCCCATCAATGACATGGTATCAATCACGATGAGCAATTAAGAAAAATTATGTTTTGAAAAGTTATAAAAACATAAAAATTTTGCAATGTAAAACAGAAGTAAAAGTAAATACTGAAAACAATTTAATGGAAAGCAGTTAGATGATTACTAATAAATTTTACGTTAACAAATGTTTTTTATTCGGCATATCAAGAACAATCGGAGGCCATGATTTCAGGTATAAGAAGATCACTTTGATACTCACTATTACAACGTGCTTATTCATCGAAATCAAATATAAGAAAAAAGTTTAAAAGATAATAATGCTGTTTAATAATCGGAGGCCTTAGCAATCCATTTTAAAATGAAAATTTTGACAATATCGCGACATACATCTCGACAAATCATAAACTTTATTGTGATTTATTTATTACTCTCCAAGGAATTGCCCATGATTAGAAATGACCCAACCTGCACACAAATCTACTAAATGTATACAAAAAAAAAAAAAAAAAAAAAAAAAAAAAAACGGTTTTAGTATTACAAATATAAGAGAGAACTTTTAAATGCACAACAAAAAAATTATAAAACATGTGAAATTAGGAGATGGAAATAATACATTGGCGAGAATTCAGTTCAGTTGTAGAATTAGAAGGTGAATATGATGCTTATTAAAAAAGCCTCCCTCCGACAGAAATTGCCTACACCAGAAACTCTAGGCGATCGATTCGCAACCCTTATATAGCACGGAACAAATCTTTTATTCTCAACGAAACCTCATGACGCGTAACGGGAAAGTTTTAACGAATAAAATGAATAATCCTATAGTAAAAAATATTGAAAATGCATCTCAGAATGCGTTCAATATTCAGAAATTTACAAAAATATCTTACTTAATATATTTCGATATCATTTGATAGATTTTTAGCTTTGATAGAGAAGCTTTTGAATTCTACACCAAATCTATTTACTCTAAACTTAAATAATTAACTTATATAAAATAAAAACTGTCAATGACGTCGCATTTCATTGAAGAATCCGATTGTGAACATAAATTCATTTATATAAATGTAATTAATCACGATATATTAGTTTATATGTTTCTTCTTACATTTGATTTAATCATACATGCACGAAAGAAAAAAATAGTCCAGAAGAAGCTGAAATAAAGAAAAAATCAGGTTCCACCGAGATTTGAACTCGGATCACTGGATTCAAAGTCCAGCGTGCTAACCATTACACCATGGAACCACCTGCATAATCCTAATATTTTATTTAGCATATTTCGTGATTGAAGAAAGCTATATTCTATATTAAGAATGAGCGATATTTCGCGTAATAGGATAAGTTATAATAGCGCGCGTTTGGAACTTAATTCGTTAGGAAGTGTAGCTATTAAATAACGAGACTGACGCTGCTTCAGAAGATGTACGCATGCGCGAAACCACCGACCAACAGCTGATTATCGTGAAGCTTTCTCTTTCGAATGCGGTGCCTCTGGCTTCCGTAAACAAATCCGTAACTTTCGTTCGCATCTGAGTTATTTTTTTGTTTTTCAGGAAAATGAAAAATTAATTGTTGGGAAATTTCACATGAAACTTGGAAAACCTACTACAGAAACTTACAACTTATTGAAAGAAGTGTATGGTAATGAATGTTGATTGCTTGCACGTTTATTCCAGTGGCTTAAGCTTTTTCAAGATAGCCGAAAAAACGTTGATGATGATTCACGCCCGGTTCACCCACAGACATGAGAAACGGATGACATAAAAAAAAAAATCGGTAATCTGATTCGATCTAACCATTGGTTAAGTATTAGTGCGATTGCTGAGACAATAAGAATTGACAAAGAATCCGTACGGCAAATTTTACTTAAAAATTTTAGCAAGCAAAAAGTGTGCGCTAAAATGATACCTAAAATTCTCTCGTTTCAACGATAAGAAGCCCGCAAAAATGTTTGTACTGACGCTTCGAATGCCTTTGAAAATGACCCAAACTTATTGGAAAGGATAATAACGTGAAACAAATTGTAGTTTTTTTCATTTATGTTCCTGAAACGAAGCGCCAATCCATGCACTGGAAGAGC
>BMAW01067298.1:224228-263215 GCA_019974015.1 Nephila pilipes | reverse complement strand
TTTATATATCCATGTAGAGTTATTAAAAATGATTCATTAGATTTGAAAATTCTATATTTTCATGAATAAACGAAACGACACATATTGTTAAGTATTACTTGAATGCAAAGTGTATATACATAAGTGTTTTTCAAGAGAGTTTGATATAACTTTATTGAATTACACGTATAATGTCAATTCGTTATGTAATTTCCTGAGGAACACGTTGTACATTGTCAATGGTAATTGATTGCACAACAGCAGAATTCAGCTGTTTAAGTTTTGCATGAATTTGTAAGTAATAGCAGCTCATAAACTTTATCTTTTACAAATCGCTACAGAAAGAATTCGCATGGGGCCATATCAGGTGACATTGGTAGCCAGCTGTATAACATCAATCATCCAGTCCACTACTACCTATGCAACTGTGAGTTTGCTCCATGAAAGCTTCTAAAATTCACTTCCTGAAATAGCGTCACGAAGAATACTTGAGGCATTTACATAAATTATTTATATCTACAGCTCCTAAAAGCTTACTAATAAAAACTTAGTAGCTTAAAACACAGAAAGTCCATGGGGAAAGCTAAAACTATTTTTCATTATATACCATCAAATTATAAAATACAATCGTTTTCTGTAGTAAAGATCTAAGTAATTAAAATTATACAGCCAGAATTGAGACAAATTTCCTCAATACTTTCTAACAACAAATAATAACATATACTTTGGATTCTATTTTTGCGTCTTTTTCAGAAGTAATGGTTAAAATCATGATATATCAATAAATGCACTATTTTTGAGTGGTAATGATATGATATTGATTTCGATTCTTAAATGGAACTTCATATATTCTCCTGAGTTAATTTAATGTAATACATATATATAAATGCTTTATATATATATATATATATAAATATATGTATGTATATATATATATATATATATATATATATATATATATAATCGCTACAACCTTTTAGTTACTTAATACTTAAATTTACAAGTATATTCACGGTGTACTTATTCAAGACAGAAGTGAAACATTTTAAAGTATTAATCAGAATATGAAAATACAGACAAATATTGCATTCAAAAACGGCTGAAACTCTATAAATAATGCTCAATGAAATACGCTAAATGTCCTTTGTATATCGAATCATAAGTTTTAAAAATAATAATTTTGATGATTTTGGATGATTCACACAAAAATTTTATTTTAGTGAAATAGACAAAAAAAAAATGAACAGATGAATAGCATATGTCTTAAATAAAAGAAAAATATGATAGAAACTTTATTTACAACATCCTAGGAAAGTCAAAATTATTTCCAATAAATTTTAATTTTTCTTTAAGTCTTTTTTACTCATATTTTTCTGGCCTTATTCTAAAAGATTGATACTGGTATTGATTACTTTCATTTTATTTGCATATGTGCAAATTGAAAGGAGAAAGTACCGCCTTTATTATAGTCCACCTATAATCAGTAGAGTATTCTATCAACTAAGCAGCCCATGTATTACATCAAGCTATCTGTTTTTTGTACATTTTATTAAATACCCCATTGAAGTCTTATTGATGTTAAATGTATCGTTCCTTAACGATTTTTTTTAAAACAGGAATTAATAAAAAAAATAACAGAAAAAGCTTTTTTTTAACGTTAGAATTTACAGTAATTTTATTGAAAATTATCTTAAGAAATATAATTGATAAAATATTAAAAATATATATATCAGACTCACAAAAGTCTTTAAAAAACTATTAATCCTTGAAAATGTTGGATTATTAATGCAGAAACGATGGATAAATGATGACTTCACGAAAAAAAATTAGAGAAAATCATTTTCCTGAAATAAATCAGTTTAAGCTAAAATTACTTAAAACAATAGTAATGTATTTATATTAGGTTTTCCTTTTATTAATAATTATTTCATTTACAACTAATATTATTAAGATTTAGCCTTATACTTTACTTTTACGAAGTCTTAAATAAACAATGAAGAGTAATTAATAAACAATGTATTTTCTTATTTAAAATTTACATGAATTGAAAAGTGAAACTAGTGATAGTTATTTATTTCATTAATTAATTTTACATTCATATGATTAGTAAGGAAGGATAATGAAAAATACAAAATGTCATCTGCCTTGATTGATCCTTTAGTTTATTAGTAATAATTATTGCCATTTAAGTCTGATAATTTTCAAAAAACATTTTTTTTTTAAATTTGTTTTTTAATTTAATTATGATTACCCATAATACTGAACTTATTTGCTACACTGGACCAACATTAAAAGGAGATAAGAAACAGAAAATATATGCACTCTCAGCATTTATATCATAACATATACGAAACAAAAATCAATTGCAGCTGTAAAGTTACTTAAAATAATTTAAAATTAGTAGCTTGAATGATTATTAGAGTACTTGTAACGTATCTTTTCTTAGTTTTTTTTTTAAAATACGCTTAGGCTATTAACACTTTGTAAGAAAAAGAAGCGTTATAAGGCACGAGAAACCAAGAATTAATAAAAATGATCCTTTAACTAATGGGTTTCATAATGTGAAAACTCTTTAAAAAAGTTAACTGCCAAGGAGAAACACGTTTTCAACAAAGATTTTTTAATGCAAACTTTGAAATATAAAGAAAATTCAAAATTTATTGCCTTTTCTCAATTCAACTATTAGTACAACAAACTCATTTATGTCTTAAAAATAAATTGCAAAAAATAAATTTGGTATAATTCCCTCACAGATAAATTTTTTGATTGAAAAACAGCCTTGTATGATAATAATCTACTTTCATTCTTTTTTGAAAGAAGTTTGAACGCTTTATAATACTTATTTTTATTTGCTACACTGGGCACCAAAGCCTGTTAAAAATAAAGATATGTGAGATAAAAACGAAAGTATTTATTAAGCGTTAATTAAAGTAATTATAAAAAATAGAAAATGAAGAAACTTATGATGAGCTGAATATATAATAGAAGAAAGGACTTGGCAAGAATAATCTCCTTTAATGCTTTTACTGATGAGTTCTAAAACTTAATAAACATGTTCATAGCTCTTCTATATTAAACAAGCGTGAAAAAGTTTTTAAAAAACGTGTCTATTGTTTTTAGAGTATATTTTAAGAGTTTTGGAAATTTTATTGAAATTGAATAGCTTAAAAATCATTTAAATATGCATGGAATAAATGCATAAGAATTCATAATCTCTAAGCCTTAATACAAAGAAAAATTTGTTTATAAAAAGGAATGCGCTTCGTAAACACTATCCAATATAATTTTTTCTACATTATTTCTTTTGTTTTATGTATTCAAGATAATGTAATGTATTTTAATTAGATATCTACGTAATCCTAAGTGGCCATTCACAATCTATGTTTCATTCCCTTTTTTTATTGAAACTTAAAGAAAAAATGTGATAATTTATGGAAGTACTTAGATTAAACAGTAGGCTTATGGTTAAACTCTGAAAATTATGTGTTCGTGGAATGTATTATTATTGAGAGTAAATTTAAAATCCAATTCTTTGAAATAACTTTAGAAAAGAAAACAAATTTTAAATTAAATCTTTCAACAAGCTCATATTTTGTAAGATTTGTGTTATGTATATGTAACACCATGTACTTCTACATCTATTTTAGGTAATTAATACCAAATTGTAATTATGAGGTGATATTGCATGCATATAATACATGAACCAACAACTAAAAACACTGATATTAAATCATTAAATTTATTGTATTGCAGTAAAAAATTATTCAATAAAGTTTACATAGTACCCTAAAAATGAAAAAAACATTTTTACCTTTTGTATTTATTAAAAATTTAAATTTATTATTCTTTTAAATTAAAAATTTATTATTCTTTTAAATTAAAAATTTATTATTCTTTTGTATTTAAATTTATTTTGTTACTTTATTAAAAATATCTATAAAAAATTAGAAACACTTTATTTTACAATTGTTTTTTAAAAGTTTCATAGAAAAAAATATTGTTGAAATATAATCAACACTAGTATCACCAAACTTATGCTCAAAATTGAGAAGAAAATTTCGAAGGAAATAAAAAAAGAATTGATTAAGAATATTAAAAATTTAAGAATTGGCAGGAATTTTAAGATATTACAATACTTTTAGAAAAAAAATTAAAATTTTAAAAAATTCTTAGCTGGAAAATTAAGATTTTTTTCAGAAATGCATATTTTATTTGTGTTATAATATGGTTGATGTAAACTTTTTGCTTACAAATATCTAATTTTAAAAAAAATGCTAATAGTGTTTCATGTTTCCTTAAATTAAAAAAAGAGTAAACGTTGTTTTCATTTAATCATGATTTAACTGCTAAAAAACCCAAGTGTATTTTTTAAATACATTTAGCTATATTTACAAATTCATCATTGGTTTTCTTAAGGGAATTCTGAATAAAAAATTAAAATTCTTGAAAATATTTTCTGATTTAAATTACTTTTTAAGTATTATATTTAACTTTATCAAAAATATGTTTAAAATTATACATTGCTTTTGTTATCTAGTATATTTATTGTGCTAAGTAATTGCTCTTCATTTTATTCATTTAATTTTTATATTTTGAAAGCTTTTCGTGATTCAAATTTTATTTGAATGCCCAAATATTTTGAAATTATATTTTTATTGTATAGTAAAAAATGACATCATATGATATGTTATTATTTTGTGATAATGTAATAATTTTTTAAATTCATAGTTGAAAAGTGTTTTGAGTACCTTTTCAGGGGAAAAAAACTACCAAATTTGAACTTTTTCTCAATTATTCAAGTTAGGATTCAAAATCCCTCGAGTTTAATTTTTTTTTACTTTTGTGCTAAAAACTCAATAGAAATATATTATGAAACCATTAATTTAAATTTTAAATCACAAGAGACGAATGAAGAATACATAAATAAAAGGCGTAAGAATCAATAAGTCAAAAGAATACTTAAATTTCTTAGGAAAGTACTTTGTGCATGATATAAATACATATAATAAATTTTTCTGAATTTTAATTGAGAACCAAAATCAGATAATTTAGTATTTTGTGTACCTGTCGTCTTAACATATTCAATTTAACTTTAATCCATTATACTTACAGAGAAGCTGGACACCATAACCTAAATACATAAAGAAATGTATACTGAAACAATATTGTAAAGTATGTTCTCTCCTTACCACAAAAATGTCTATAAATTCAAACGTATCATTAACTGAATATCTTGGCTGTGGAGAATGGGTTTATGCTTCGCACAATCACTAATGGAATACAAATACATACTTGTTTTTTATATAGTGTTAGCCTGATAATGAAAGCAAATAATAAAATATTTAGAGCTCATCTTACCCCTATTTAAAGGAACATGAGCTTTACATGGACTTTAAATTTCATTTATTACATTAATACTTTAAATTTATATAGTTTGTTTCTCAAATATGCATAGTACATTTTATTAAAATATTAAAAATTACTAATGAAATTTAATTAAGACTATTTCAATTCATTTTTATGTCAATATCTTCAATTCATATTTCGAAATGCATGTTTTTTTGTTTCAAAAATATCAATATTCTTTCTTAAATTTGGTATTAAATCATTTTGAAAATTTGATATTTTCTGTTATCGAGCATTATGACGTAAAAAGAGAAATCACCTTTGCTGAATATAGACATTAATTAATATCCAAGTGCGGAATAAATCCATTAAAAACTCAGACCACATGAAGAAGTGGCTTTCAGCTGTAAAAGTCAGTTGTCTTCCTTATTGCAAGAATAATTTTCTTTCCTAATCGTGTTCTGTCAGGAATTCCTTACTTTTGGTAAAACACGAGAAAAGCAAATATCTTTTTACTATAAATCCAGAATTCTCTTGTGACGCATTGAAGCATTATCGCTCACAACTTTTTCTTTTTTTTTGTATTTTGGCGATGTTATTCGAGACTGCTTAAAACAAACCATTACTAAAGTACGTGTTCCTCTCCCCAACTGTTGGCTATAGATTTTACTGCATTATATGTAGAAATAAAAGATGTAAGTTTTTTTTTATAAGATTCCAAAGTACGCAATGCACAAAATTTATTTCGTCTGATTTCAAAAGGGCGTCTATCATTTATAATACTAAGAATGCAATTAATTTTTAGTCTATTATTGAATTGTTATAACTTGAGGGCTTAAAATATTACTGGTTCAATTCCAATAGTGCTGGTGTAACTATGAAGCTTAAGTAAACCTAAGCCCATCATCATTGAATTAATTTTTAATAGTATTTTCTTTCTAGAATCCTTTTCTTCTCATATATTTTAGCGCTATTTGCAATTATAAGTTAAAATAAAACTCTTTTATTTTCTACTATATGTTTCTAGTATTGTAACATATTATTATTACAAATTATTTTAGTCCACTCAAGTTAGAAATAATGCAAATTGATTTTTTGAAAAAAAAATACGGCCAATTGAAACATTTCATCGAAATCTTAATGATTTAAAAATCAAACCATCTCTTTCTCATTAGTTTCTTTCCTCTTGAAGTGAAAAAAGAAAAAAAAAAAAAAGAACGAAACGAATCTCAAACTCAGCACAATACAACGAAAAATCACCCAAGCGTTCTCAGAGGTAAAGCGATTTGTAAAAGGTTCACATTTGAAACGGTTAAAAATCTTCCTCTAACAAGTTCTCTTTACTTCACTTACCACTGAGTCGGAATGATTAGTCAAATTGGCCGATTGCAAGAGAATGCCATTAACATTCCATTTACCTTGTAGCATTAACTAATCCCAGGATCATTTTTCTCTGTCCAGTGCGGAGGAATTATTACCTTTACATGCTTTTCAGATAGCCATCTATTTAAAAATAGGTTCATGCCTCTAACTAAAAGCTTTTCTAAAATTTATGTGGCTTTTTGGAAACTTGCAACTGATGCACATTAACACTGTGGGAATATTTCGTGTTTAAAAATCCACAGTTGGTGAACATAAATCTTTTAAACACTAAAAGCAATGCAGTGAAATTAAAGTTTTCGAAATGGCTTATAGATGTGGAGGTGAAAATAATGTAGTATGGATAAGCGTCATTCCAACAAGAACATCTTTCTACCGTATTGCAATTTTTGTACTTGTTATACTGCAATTTTAATTCTATGGGATGAAAGTGCTTTTAAAAGAATAAAAATGGATTCTATTAATATTTTTTGCTTTTGCATGAAGTGTATAATTTTAACGATTTTGCATTTATTTTAAAGTCCTACTGTAAAAATTAAGTTGAAATGCAGACAAAATGTTAAAAAGTTCGACATTAAAAATCTTTGAAACTAACTAATATTCTTACTGTTCCTTAAAAAATATGAGCATAGCAACTAAATTTCAATAATCTATCGATAACATTATGCATATTCTACCGCTTGAGTTTCTCGGGAATGGTATATATATTCTCTTATAATTTTCATTACTTTTAAAGTTATTTCCGCTGTTTGAGTTTCGTCTAAATCAATCTCAAGCTGCTCAACTCCAAGTAATAACAGATCTCAATTAATAAATATTAATGTAATTAGACTAAAAAATATGAAATAATGCTTGCAATATATAATTTCTTTACTGGTTTGTTGGAATCCGCTATTACCTTTTTAAAAAAAGCCCATTTAAGGTTGGTTATTTATCTTTGGTCTGTAATTTATCCAACCATTAATGTAATATCTCCAAGAAATGTCACATTATTAGAGAATAGAGTTTATTAAATACGATGGTAACAGTATTTTCTCATTTATTTTTACTTTGCCTGACAAGATAAAATCCTTATTGTTTCTTTTAAAGTGATGCATGCGGTATAATAATATCCGAGTTTGCTTTCCATAATCTTACTAAAACTTTAATAATTTAGCAACCTTCAAGAAATCTGGAATAATGTTTTTCTTTCTTTTGATAATAACTAAAGGAAGAATGCTTATACTATAAACTCTACGTTCTAACAGATGAATTGGGTTCAGCTCTAAAATGTTTTGAAAATTTTAAAACTGCTTCCATGGGTTCTTTAAAATAAGAAAAAGCTTTCTCTAGTAAAATCTAGATTGATTTAGCTTGATAGGAAGGGTAGCACATTGACATACCAAATTCTCCTCCATCACTTTTATAAACCGGTAATTTAAAGTCTCATGCTGCTTTCACAACTCTCCAGATCTTCAAGAGGTGATGTCCCTAGGGGTTAGACACTAGTGGTATCAGACTATCTTTCTTTATCTGATTTCCTCACAAATACTTCCCTTGAGGTGTAAAACTAACACAAATTGAAAAGCAACGAGACATTTCACTTATCATCTCAGATTGGAGGCTTTTAAAAAGTTAAGGAAGATATCAATTGACATTTAAATGCAATCCTTTAAAAATAATTGATACAAGTATATTTAGATCAAATTTTTAGTAATTTTTTAAATCTTTATAAAAAGAAAATGGATGCTCTTCCACAATATGTTGTACAGCCATTTGACTTTTTGAATTAAAATCTCTCATGTACAACATGATGACTATTTGCAAAAGATAAAAAAATTTTGAACAATAGTCAAGTGATGAGGACTATATATATGCTGATGAGGTTTGATTTTGGACTCAACACTCTATCCTTCTTTGAACTCATCACTCATTACTTTGACTCCTCTGACTTCTGTACCTCTTAAAGACTATAACACCAAGTTAGATTTAATATTCAACATCCTGCATTATACCTCCTGACAATCTTTGACTTCATAGAGAAATTGGACTTAGATTTATAATCCTTAGGTGGTTCAGAAATCTGAAGATTGAGATATCAACTCAGATTTAACATTGTCACTAGACCATGGCTTTAAATAACAAGGTTCTTAGACAGTGGTACTCATGTAACTCTAGAGTGATTTCAATTCAAAAACAGATATAAAAAAAATCCACTGAAAATACCAGATTATTGTGTGGCATCATTGAATTTTCTTTAAAAACTATTTAAACAATTAATTCAAGGATAATTTGTTATTCCCTGTAACATAAGCAATAAAAGTTATCTCTTATAGATTACTTGTATTAATTATTTTTAAATGTGGCAATATGAATTCCTTAACTTCGTCAAAGCCTCCAGTATATAAATGTGTGTGAAATGTCTCCGTGCCTTATAAGCCTTTTTAATTTAACAATTTTGTAAAATATCTATTAATTCTGTAGACACGTGTGAACAATATCATACGTTAGCTTATTTTGAGTCCTTTAAATTTTTTCCGTTCATCTCAGTTATTTATTTTTATAGATATCAAACATTTTATAAGACAATACAGTACCATTTTAGGTTATTTTAATATTCTGAATTTAAGTTATAGTACAGCCTCAACTCAAATATTTAGTTAAATAAAAAATGCAATAATATGATTATAATTGCATTTAATTAAATTGGAAAAAATGGAAATAGCACTTGAGTTACGCATATAATAGTATATTAGTTACTAAATGAAACTTTTTGGTGTTTATTAACGTAAATTCATGTTATTTCACGTTAGACGAAAACTTGATAATGACATATGGCATAAAGATTAAAAGGTGACTGATGTTTTTTTACCGTGTGTAGACAGCAAGTATGACTTATTTGACTCATACTTTAAAACGATAATGTAATTATAAGAATAGCTCTTTTTTTTATCTCACTTTACAAATAATATTTTTCATTATTAAGTCATTCAAGTAATTACTTAAAAATATACAACAGTAACTTTTGAAGTTAGTAGAGCGATGAATAAGATGATTTTAACGTGGAGTTCATGTATTTAATCCAATTACTACAGGTATTTACAGCTTATATGATTAGTTTGCTAAATAATTTGTTAAATAAGCTCCTTTATTTTTATACAAGTGAATGCAATTAGTACATCTAAGTATTTTTGCAAAGAATCAATCCGAAATTAAAATTTTGCAAAGCACTTTCAAAGAGGAGTTTTGTGTCTTTAGAATCAGGTATGCAAATCCATGAATTTTAGAGATTAAAATTATTACATATTTCACATTATTAAAGATGAATGTAAATATAAATCTGTAAGTTCATATTATTGACTATTGAAAAGAAACGTTTTATTTATTTTTTTAACTTTTAACTTAAAAATCTTTTAAGACTTTGAAAACTGCTTTCATATTTTTATTGAATATTTTACACTATCTGGAAAATTTGAATTCTCTTCGATATCGAATGAAAGTTGGGTGTAGAATTATTCATGATATTCAAGAAAAATGTATGGAACTTGTTCGTGATGGTCTTTTGATAAACGCGATGAGCTGTATAATAAATCAGCCAACAGTTTTGTAAAAGTGTACTAGTTCCAGTCTAACAACTGAGAATTTTATATTTGCTTGAATACTGTTTCCGTTATTCATACTTAACGACACATTTTATAGGTTTTTGTAAAGGAATACGTGAAAAAAAAAATCTTAAATCTCTAACTTTTGTTCAACTTTTTTGAAGCTCAGTGTAAATAATCTCTTACATGTGTGAATATCACGAATAAATTCTTTAAAAAAAGATTTACAAATTTTCGAGCTATTAAAATAATTCGCCTTTTTTAAATGTACATTAAAATTATTCCTCGCATTTTAAAATTAAAGAAAAAGGTTTTTGTACAATATGTTCCCTATTTAAACTTAAAATGAGGAATTAGATACATAACATTTTTATTCGAATCGTTCATAAGATAGAAAGAAATGGAACTTTGTAAAGAAAATTGTTTCAGAGATAATAAAAAAAATATTCCAAATACGTTTAAGTTACAATATTTTTTAGGAAAATTATATTAGAGTAATAAAAATTCCTGTGCTGTAGGCTTCGTATTATTTTAAAAACACACATGCAAACTTGAAATTTTGGCGTTTTAATGATAAATTTAAATCGCTGGGAACATTTTGGGTATGAAAAAAATATCAACCTGAATAAAAGAATATTTTGAAAATTAAAATTCTCTGAAAATTTCTAAGTCCCTAACATAAAAAAGAAACAAAATAACTGGAAATTTGTGTGATTAGTTAAATTTTTGTTTCTGAGAATAGATAAATCTGTAACACATTTTTTTTGGCCAAAAAGGTTTTTTTCATAAATTTGATTATTGTGGGCCCTGAGTCCCCCCCTCCTCTTCATATAAATTGTTTTTTTTCCTGTGAAAACACTCAGTGTATGTTCTTGTAGTTGTGTTTATAGTTTCAAATTAATTTGATTTGTGAAAAATATATGTCCATTTCTAATGTTGGAGGAAAGTCGTATACCAGCAGAATTGTAGATCAAAAATTATTTTTTGTTCTCAGTAGCCAAGTTGTTATGCTCAAGAACTTCACTGAAGTTCATTATATCTGTCAAGGCTAGGATTCAAATCCTTTTTCTACAAAGGTACATAATGTAGAATAATGGAGACTGATGCACGTTCAGTGGAAATGAATCTCAAATTTCTCTTTTTATGAGAAATTGAGAAGAGTTACCATCTCAGGTGTCGTTCTTTACTATGAATCGGTATTTCAATGTACATCCACACACTTATAGTCCCTCGTGTAAACCTATTTAGCTGTTAATAAATCCAAGCCTTCTGAATTCTTTTTTTCATTTGTAGAATAAAAAGAATATAAGACATAATCTCTTTCTAATTTCTCTCTCTTTCACAACTACATATATAATAATTTGAATATATCAGGTTTTTGTCTGAGTGAATTATAATATTTTTAAATTTAACATATTAAATTCTTATATATGTGAAACATGATAGAGTAACTGAAATTGAGCTTGCGTGAAGTACGTTTTAAATGAAAATCTACAGTTATTTTTATTTCCGAAGTGTTTAATGGAATCTGATATCTGATGGAAGGGTGTTAAGTTTTGTAGTCTGAGTATCAAGATTCGAATAAAAGCTCCTTCTGTACATTAAATAGATGTCCTCACTGGATGTTGTAAATAAAGTATGATGAGTGAGGTAGGAAGTATCAAGTTATCATTTGATCAAGAGTCGTAGTTATCATTTGACCCTAGTATGAGATTATTAGATTCCTTTGTTAAATGTGGAGTGTTTTATTCTACCGCGTCGGTAATTAGATACTGAATAAGTGATCAATGCATTTAACAATAATGTATTTATCCTAAAATGCTTTAACTCAAACTTTAGCTGAACTTTTGCAAATTATCAAATGATTTATAGCTAAAAGGAAATAATACAATTATCTTGAAATGAATCATAGTAAAAGTTATTAGTGCACCTATTTCCTATGAAATCTAAAATATTCTAAGCCAGAATTCTTCGAAACATTCTTCTAAGTAAACGTTAAAAATAGGTAACTAAAGAAGAGAGAAAAGAGTAATAATTTACCTTGATTTGTAAAAAAAATCATTACATGCATTTAAAATGATTCCTTTTCACCTTGCTTCTATTTCGTAGGAGAAATCATTGCAATTTCTTTCAGTAACGTTTTTTTTTTTTAATTTTTTTCTCATCTAATTTTGAGTACATATCAAGCAAATCTTCAAAATGGGATTGGGCAGGAAAAGCTCTTCAAATATGGAGTATTTAATTTACGCTTACTCTGTCGTTTCAACGTCTCAGAGGACAGGAAGTTAAAATGTTGACTAACTGCAAAATAGTGCCGTAAGTGCGTCTAAGTCAATGTTGACACATGGATAGCAAGTTTGACATTTTTAACTACGTTTGCGGCCGTAAAAGCCCTTTGACTGTGGTTAATTGCAGTCGTCCCTTCCTTTTCTACACCCAATGTTAAACAAGCAGCTTAAGTTTCAAGTGACCATTTACTTAGTCTGACTCTTGATACGGATGTGTCAGCAACATCTTTCGCTATCCGACATTTGATCGCCACTTTCCAGCTCAGAGTGTGTTTATTCAATCGAATAATTTCGAGACTTGGAAGAGTTTTTTTTTTCAAACCTCTGATAAATTGCTATTTATCGGAGTTGAAGTCTTCAGCTGGATTGTTCGATGGGTGTTTTTTTCCTTTGATTCTTTTACTTATCTTCAACTGAAAAATGTTATAAATTGCATTTATTCATTAGTTATACTTGTTTAAGTGCTAATTGTTTCTGTTATATTTTTTGTTGAGGTGGATTAAGAGAATAGACTGAGATTCTGTATTCTCTTATGCTGCAAGATATAGATTAAATTTGCTTTTAGCGTAATGTTTAAAAAGGATTGTTTTTAGATACTTTTATTGTTAAAAAAAGAGATAACAAATTAAACATTTATTGCAATATTATACTACTAATTTAACGTTATTATATGCTGTATTTGGATAGTATATATCAAAACAAAGTAAATATGACTTTTTTTTAAATAAAAAGAGGAATTAAAAATTCAAATTTTGATTTTAGATAAGCATGGTAGAAGTACATGTTTTGTAGTTAGTTCAATGGACTAAGAGAATTAATATAAAAATATTCAAAGCTTATTTTATTTGATAAAATTTAAAATAATTCTTTGTATTTTCATTCATTCTTATTTCACGTGAACATTTTAAAATAATTACTTAGTAATAATGTTCAAAATAATATTTTTTGTTATTGATTCTTGGTTATAAGCCATTACTTGTAATATGTAAAATTGCATAAATTAAAATATTTCAAAATGTATTAATTTTTAAAGTATTTTTGTAAATGCATCTGAAATGTGCATAAAAAATACATCTTTTCAAACTCCACAAATATATTTTATTAGTAAAAATTGCTTAAATTAAATACTCATATCAAATACACTTAAAATTAATTTTTTATCGATGAAAAGCAAATAACTTTTCCTCCCTATAGCTTATATCTTTAGCTACGATAAATTTTTTTCCTAACCCTATTAAATTTCATACTTACTTTTACTTTCTGGACTCAATTAAAGTTGCCTTAGTCTCTTGGTAATAAAATAAAATGAAATGATTTCATTTAGTATCGTGTAATTTTCCTTTAAAAGTTTACTGAATGTTTCAAGATGAAAGCATTATTTTATCGGAAACAACAAATGTGCTTTCTGGGCATAGCCTACCATTAAAAAAACTGCTGCATTTGAATTTTTCGAACACTTTTAATGCATATAAACTATTTCATTGAAAGATTTAATCAAAATTTCTTTACACGTTTTATGGTTAACTGAATTGAAATAATTATATTTTAGTCTCCTAATTTTCTTTTAAATGCATAAAAAAGTTCTTTTAAAGTAAAGTTATTTACCGCGTATTAAAGTTTCTTTCGCATCATTGCCGAATTACATATATTTTCGTCTTTTCTGCGCTTCTTCTTTCTTTCTTTCTTTTTGTTAACTTTCTCATTTTCTGAGAATCTGTATTTACTCCCGCACAGTTTTGGTGAAATTCAGAACGGAGGCTTAATTATGGAATATTTTATAAAAGAGTCTCCTCTTCACAAAGCGCTGGTAATCCTGAGAACAGCTCATTAATACAGGAGCGAGAAAATAGTGGAAAAAATGACGGGAAAAAAAGGGAGTAGCATTTGTAGTTTTCTTTAATGCAGCACTTCTAGATTTCACCCTGTCCTATTGATTTGTTTAGCATTAGAAAAAAAATCTGACAATTTTTTCCCACTTTGTGTCTACAAGGTCTTTAATTTTGTTGTTCCCTACAGGGTCTGTGTATTTGGTCGTTATAGAATTCTAAAACTTCGTATGATTTTTAATTAATGGAGGAAGTAGATTTTCGAAATTATGTCCAGACTAATAAGGTAGCTTATAGAAAGTTTCTTGAAAGTTTTTACTTTTTTAATACTCAAATATAACGGACAACGTTAAGTCAGTCACTTTATTAAAAAAATATCAATGTGTTTTATTTACATGTGTGGTAACAAAAAGTAATACATTATGTGAATAAAAAAAGTTAAAGATTTTCTGTTCAAAGGAAGCTTAAAGAATTATTTTTTCCTCAATTTCTATTCGAAAACTTATTTAACGAAACTTTTGACTCAATAATTGTGGAACCTTGAAAGCTCAAATTATTTTTTTAATTATAGAAGAATCGAATTTTCATAATTGATTTTACACAAAAATAATATCCCAAAAGAGTAATTCACAGTTGTGAAAGTTTAATTCCTCAATATTAGTTTATTGTTACATTGTTATTTACTACTGGCCATACAAAATACAGCAACAAGAAAAACAAAAGATATCAAAACCAAATTTATTAGAGTGAAAACACACAGTACAAAGGTGAAATTATTCATAATGAAGCCTTCTCTGAGGAGAGGAAGATATTAATGAAATCAATATTAAGTGTTCCCGCCACGCCTGACAATAGTCGCTACCTTGGCATTTAATGAAAGAAGCTTTGGATGTGTTGTTGGGATATAGCAACCCAAGAAATCTCCACACGTTGCTAAAGTTGAACTAATGTAGGAGTGGGTAGTATGTGTTGGACTTGTCGTTCTCCAATAATTGGTCAGATGTGTTCGTTTGGTGATAAATCGAAAGAACATACAATTCGAGATAGCAATCCAATCAGGTGTATGAAGAAGAAATCTTGAACAATTCGAGACACGTGTCGTCATGCATTGTCCTGTTATAATGTGATTGCTGGTAAGCCCTGGAGGAGGAGAACACACTTCAAATCCTCACAGATACAGAGCTCGCTGGTCATTGCAACGACAATGAGCACTACGGTGTATGCGAAGGAGAGTTCAATACCACGATAGGCCATAATACAAGGTTCTTAACAGATATGGCGTTGCATAAGGCAACAATTAAGCAACCTCTCCTTCCGATGTCTGCATGTACTAATCCGACTACCATGGTGTTGCAGGTAGAACCGTTATTCGTCTGTAAATACAATGTCGTGTCATTTGATTGCCCATGGCCGCCTTTCATTGTATCATTTGAGACTCAAA
Organism: Nephila pilipes; assembly: GCA_019974015.1. Lineage (NCBI taxonomy): Eukaryota > Metazoa > Arthropoda > Arachnida > Araneae > Nephilidae > Nephila > Nephila pilipes. Next base: position 247,374 of record BMAW01067298.1, on the reverse strand, counting down.
TGCCTACGGTTTTATGACAAAAGTAATCAAAGCTGGATTGTGATTGTTTATTAACGTCACACTGAGAAGCAGCACGAGGGCTATAAACGATGGATCTCGTAATTTTGAACCTCGATTAAATGACAAGAACGAAGTTTGATCTTGAACAAACTTCTTCTGACTTCTACACCACACTTTGTGAGGAATTGGGACCTCAACAGATTTAACTTGCAACAGCCCCGTTACACGGCGGATCTTAAGTGTCATGAGAACTCGAACCCAGGACTCAACGGAAAAAAGGCCAGCCTCAAATTCATGGTCATTTACCATTAGACTACCACGAACCACAGGTAATTGGTGCAATGGACACTCAGGGGGCATTCCACTGTACTGAAAGCAACATCAAATGATACATGTGGATACTGATTGTTTTGTATCAGACAGTATTTATTGCAATGTAGTTTCTGATGTAATAGAATCACTCATCACTACCATGCGCACAATATGCCTGTCATCACGTGCAGTAGTGCAGCTGCAGCGAGGTGGTTGTAATCGATGCCGTCGGTCAGTCGTTCTCTCTTGCATCCATCGATTATAGATCTGCATCACTGCTGCTTGGTGTCATCCGACACAGTTACTGATTTCTTGATGAATAATCCGCATTCTCTATAGGTAACTATACTTCCTTAGTCGAACTCAGAAATGAGTTCCAATGGCACATATATTCTTCTTTGATGCATTTCGAAGCTGCTCAAATGAAACAACCACCCGAAAAAGCAATTTCAATACTACAAAATTGTATTTTGTTCTCCCTTTATATGAGACATTTTGGTGACGCTACAGGTGGCCAAGGTGTGGGTCTGCGTTGAAATGATAATGATTTACCTTCCCCATCGGGGCTTATGAACGGTGAATATTTCATGCGCTTTGTATAATTGTTTTATGGTGTTGCTTTCTGGGTGGCCAGCAAGTGAATTATACAGTTAATATCTTGGTCAAGTTGAATTAGTCAGATTTTGTAGTACAAATTTTGCAGCATTTTTTTTTTTTAGAATTAAATATTGTGAATGATAACAAAAATGAAATGCTATAAAATTTCTGATGAAATAGTAAACTTTTTTGTATCTAGAATGTCCTTGATTCTATTAATTCATTTATGGACATATTTGGGGCCATTAAAAGTTATAGAAAATTCGTACTATTTCAATTAATTAAAGGAATATAATACTAACAAGATTCTTGTTTCACTTGATATCCCAAATATGACAAAGCCTACAAGCATTGTACTAATAATGATTGATTTACGTATATCAGGTTAGCACATAATAAATCAAAATTAATTTAAATATGCTTTGTCTGGTAAAAAATGGAAAGTATTTTTGAATGAAATGGAAGAGAAAACATTTTCTACCTAGAAATTTAAATCAACAGGTTCAAAATGAAACATGCATACATTTTGAATAAAAGCCTATTTTTTTTTACTTATGACTAACAGATCTAATATGAGAAGGAAAATAGGTCAGTTCTGTATAATGTTCATATTATTTTGCTCAGATATTAATAGCTAGAAAAACTGTACTTAACATAAACAATAATTATACATGTAATTCAGCATAATACGATACTATAAAAAAATTAGGTTTCTTTTCTATATTCATTACGCCAAAGATTCTTAAATAAACTTCAATTTATAAATCGGATCAATATTGTTTGCTTGGATCTAATAAAATCATATAAAGGAGTTCGAAAATGAATACAACTCTTAAAGCAATATTTTTTAATATGTTTTTCTTACTAATGAAGATTAACCTTTTCTCTTATTGAATAAAGAAGCAAATCTTAGATATACTGGTATAAAACTAGGTGAGCTATATGAGCATTTCGTGAATTAATTTTCGGAATTTCACCTTTGTGGTTAACTTAAAATGTCTAATTTACATAGCAGAACTAAAGTATGTTGAGTAGTATTTCTACAATCTAAATCATTATGCATAAAAACCTCTTTAAAATGGATTAGTCATTCGTGAATATAATCAAGAACCTTAGAAAATCAAATAAGATTAAATTAAATCCAGGTTATTTTGGAATGCATTTCTATGTCAGAAATAGAGTTTTAGTGGAAGAAAATACAAGTTAGTATATACGATGCATATACTTTAAAGTCTTATAGTATTATTTTTATCCATATTTGGATTTAGCTTACATTAAATTTTGTCTTCACAAATCCTCCTAAATCTGGATATTTGGTGGAATTCGTTGGATCAAATGTTACTGGAATTCAACAAAAATGCGTTTTCACATATACAGTGAAAACATATCTCTGGAAAACGCACAGATGCAGAAGATAATCTTTCATTTGGATTGAAGAAAAATCTGAGAACGTAAGCTATATCTAGAATCGGATTTTCTACATATTCTAGAAATCCTCCACACTGCTCCTTAATTGGTAGATTTGCTTAAATATTGTCGAAAATGTGGTTTATAAATAAAAATTCTGAATAGCGGGAGTGAAAAAGATATTTACCAATCATATTTTTTAAAAAAAAAAAAAAAAAAATACGCAACCAAGTTCAAATTTTTTTCCATAATAAAAAAATGAGTATTCCATTTAAAAACTTGTTACCATGATTATTCAGTATTTAGCTTTATCAGGGAAAGGTACAATTCTATCAGGTTTTCGCTCATTCCTTCGAGACTCAAAACAAGAGTTTAATTATTTTACTTAATTACTTCAGTAATTATGACTCAAAATTAAAACCCTAATTAAGTTTATTCAGCTTATTCTTTAAAATTATATGCATTATCATCTAAGGAAAAGTACTTTTGAAATATTTTTCCGATTTTGTAAGAAATTAAATCTGTATCATCCACATTTTTTTCCAAAATAATTGCAATGTAAAATAATGACTTCTATAATCAGTTTTACGACGATCAGTTTAATTTTAGAATAAGAATTTAAATTGACTTTAATTTGCTTAATTACTCTTTTAAACCTCTGACACATTTATAAAAGGCTTTGAGATGATAATAAATACGTTAAGTTCCTATCATATAACATTTCTCATCCGATTACTGAAAAATGTTTTTAAGCTTTCAGTACCACCATTTTGAATTTATTCGAAGAAAAAAAAATGCTTCTTAAGTGTTGATAAGTTAGCAATTATGCAAACACGCATCGTTTTTAAATATGCATACTCGAAACGAGGGGAAAAAGTTCAGACTGCTTATTAAAAGATTAGAAAGTGCTTTTTGGAACTAAAGAACTCAGCTCTAAAAATGAGCACTTCTTACTCTTTAACTTTTCTAAACTTTCTGAAATCTCGTCTTGCTTCTGGGAAAGTGGAATTTATAAGGCGAAAAAAAAGGAACTAAAAATGATTGCTCTTCCTTGACAAGCAGCAAAGTCAAGAGATCTCATGATTCATGTTTCATGACATTCAAGTGCCCATTACACAAGTAGTACCAGCTCTAAGAAGAATATTATCTTTATTTCTTTTTTGGCTTTTGTGCTTGTCCACGAGATTTACCACTGCGCTTGTAAGAAATATGAGATTTCTTCTTGACTTGGTTATTGCTCTTGTAATGCTGTAACTACTGGATTCGATCCATTGGAAGGGAAGTTACACTCCAAATTGCCGGTGATCTTATAACCTTTGTGTGCATTGCGATAAAATGTCGCCATCTTTCTATCATCTTACGAGGTCATAAGTATACATGATTCCATTTTTCATTTAAATAAAACCACTGGAATGGAAATCAAAGAAATGCAATAAAATTTTATATCCAGAAGGAATAACATATGTTATATACATGTTATTTATTGCTTTGCTATTAGTTATTTTTAACACCTTTGTTTACTGCTTACAATACCGTAGTTGAATCCATTTCTTGATACTTAGATAAAATGTTTGATATATACATATATATATATACACTATTCGTACTTCCGGGTACAAAACCATTGCCATTGCTAACAACAAAAAGAATAAAAACCGACGATTCTGCCATAAATATCAGTGAATGAAATATTAAAGTTAAAGAAAACTATCCATTATTAAAGTAGACAATAATATTCTGTTCAGATATTAAAATAAGAAAAAATGATAAAATATTGTAATTATTATAATCGTAATGTATTATAATATGAGTCTAGACCCTAACACCATGTATGCTTTATTTCATAACCACGCAACTTTGTTGAGGCCATTTTCTCAAAACAACATGATAGCACAGATTGAAGAAAAGTTTATTAGATTTTATTTTAACATCTACTTAAATACATATAATTTCTGATAAAGGATTACATTTTCTATGTATTTTCATGAAATACTTAAGACATGCAGTTTTATATATACCTCTGGCAAGCTTTTAGTATATTTTTATTAAGTTAAAAATGAATCTATATAGTTTCAAAACTACATTACCCTGATAACCCATGGATTACAGAACAATTATTTTATATTATTGCAACAAAATTCCAATTTATCGTTGTTTCAATTGTTGAATTATTTATTCTGTGCTAGTTTGGAAACAAAGTTAATCCACTCCCGAAAGGATTGTAAAGAATAAGCCTGAATAAGCTTTTACTTAATCACCGCAGGATCACTTGGAATTTAGGAAGTTCGAAGAAATCTACGGAATGACATTCCTTTTCCTTCTTTATCTTAATGAATCATTTTTTCCCTTTTTTGTCATTTTTCTATCTCATTTCTTTAGTTCTCAAGTTTTCTTATGTATGGATTTTGCAATTCAGATAGGTATGTCAGAGCTTTTCTAATTGATATGGATGGTTATTTAATTTTAATGTTTGGGATAGTCTATATTATGCGACTTTTTAGATAACTCGGCTTATTAGATAAATCATACAATAATATAACTACGTAAGGTTTAAGTAAATTAAATCTTTAATTTTATATATTTAAAAAAAAAATTGTAATAAAGTACGAAGAAATTGTCTTTTAAATATTTCAAAATATATTTAAGCATGAAAAAAATATATTTATATGTACATTTTAAATGATCTAATATTCTTAACTAAATAATAATATAAGATAATGAAAAATGAAACTTTATTTTAAAAAGAGATACTTAAAATTTTATATGGACTAACAATGGAATACGTACAATTTACTGTTCTTTATAAATAACATGATAAAAAATTGTATTAAAATAATACTTGAAAACTTATTTGAAAACCAATGCTTAAAGGAGTTTAAAGAAATATAAGTTTTTCAAATGAGCCTTTTATGAGTATTATACGAGGGTGGTTCAACAAGTACTTGTATTTCAAGGCAGAGGAGATCATTAAGGTAAAATGTTGTTACTAAAGAGTGCTTCCATCTGTTAAATGGAGCCGAAATAAATTTGATATTGAGTAATAAGTTAGTTTTGATTTGGGGTATTTATTTGCTGTCAAATCAAAATTGGTTGCTGCCACGTAAAATTGTCGACGTCATTTTGAATGAGGGGAGTGTCGCCTTCGATAATAAATGGATTCATCGTTATACACCGGAAACCAATAAACAATCAAAACAATAGGTTGTTTCCGGATAATCTACTCCAAAGAAGGCGAGGATGATCTTATTGCCTTAGAGGTTCTGACAAAGAATTTTTGAGGTGCAAAAGTTGTCATGATTAAAAATACGAGTAACTGAGACTTAGACAGCTGTCCGGTGAGTCATGATGCTTACTAAAAATAAACCATTTTCAATGCTACAAGTACTATCTCTTGGATTTTCTAAGGACTTTGTGAATGACTTTCGAAACTAAACATCAACCTAATCAGGAATAACATGGGAAACAACAAATATTTATAAAATATATCTGAAAAATATTTTTGTTGATAATTTGATAATTATATGTAATATTAGGGCAATATACTGTATAAATTCAGTTCCGAGTTTTGCTATCTTAAAATAATTTGAAACACCGTTAAGTGTAGCAGGACTCAATATTAGAATTGATGATATATCGATAATACAATTGTTTTAAATTTTGCTTCAGTTTCAAAATTTTCAAATGAGACTATACCTAATATTTTTATAATATTATTTCCTTATGAATACTACTATTATTATACTAAAACATTCTTAGAATTTCATTTTAATCAGTTTTGTAAGAAGACAATATGCTTTGGAATCTTTTTCCTCTTTTAATTTGCTTCTTATTTAAAGTATATTTATTATTTTTATGAATACATTTTTCATCAAGCGATATTGAATATAGAAAAAATGATACAATTCTCGTCGTATTTGTCTTAGCTCTTAATGTTTATACTAAGCTCTGTTGAAAGTTTTAGCTGATTAATGTGTGGCCCCTCATTTTAATTTCTATCACTAATTTGTGTCATTGCAAGTTCATAAAATTCAGTTACTAGTTAAGTAGTTTAAATAATCTTAACGAGTCAAATCCTTAATTTATTTTTATTCTTCCTGTTCAGAATAATCAAAAATCAAGATGTGTGTGACAACCGGCGAGCAAATCTCTGACGCATCCAGAAGCTAATTGGAGTTGAATTCTAATGTAACTGCTTTTAAGGCTGGGTCCGAGTCAGGACCTAATCCAACATCAAAACACTGATTCTTTTCATCGAAAGGACACAACTAATCTCATAGTTCACTCTTTTCGATCCCTCTGTCGTGTATTTTACTTCAATAACATTAACTCTTATATTACTACTGTTCATTCTTCTAACTATATTCTAGACGGCATGGTAGCCTAGTGGTCATGGTCGCGAACTGGTGTTGTTTTCGTTGAGACGTGAGTCCAAGCCATAATGCTGCTGAAGATCCGCGGTATAGCGAGACTGATGCATGTTAAATTTGAACTAGCACCTGGTTTCTTCAGTGGCATAGAGGGAAAGTTTGTAATGGAGGATGTCAGCTTAGGTGTCGTACTCATCACTTGACCGATGCTCAAAATTACGAAATCCGTCTCTAGTCATCGTGTTGCATTTAAGTGTGACGTCAATGATCAATCAATCAATTAAAATCAACCTTCTGTCCTTCTTCCTATTCACTACACATTACAAACAGCAAAGCAGTTTCAAGTTAGTCATAGTTGATTCAAAAATCGAAACTTTTAAGACCAGATAACGTCAAACAAATGCATGTAAGGCCATTTGAAGAGAAAATACGCTTGATAACCATTGCAAATTATGTGTGCACGAAAGAGAGGTTACAGAAAAAAAAAATGAAATAAAGGTTTGTGCTATCGTAATGTATGTACTTTATAATTTCTTAAGCTATTTAAAAAAAACAAACCTTGAGATAACAAAGTGAAACAAAAAAAAATTAAAGGCAATGCTTACTAATGCTTCCTATAATATCATGCAAATGCTTTAGAACTGTATTGCATAAAAATACATTGTTATTTTTCTCTGAATAAATTCACGGATTAATCAACATTGTTTTTCCAATTACAAAATAAGAAAAAAAGATATTTTATATATGCATTTTATTTAAAAGAATGTAGGAAAAATTTGTAAAGTTCAAAATTTAACCATTTTATAATTTGTTTAATGTAACATGTTTTAATGAAATTCAAAAAGAAATTAATGCATTTTTAAATATAGATATGTAATTTCGCTTTAAAAGTAATATTTATGATCCAAAATCTGTTTTTATCTTACGTATAATATTTAATAAAATCGATGCCAAAAACAACATAAAATATACAGAGATTTCTAAATTTTCTTGCGCTATTAAAGTTAATTGCATTAATCAGACGTCTTCATTCAGGAAATCCATTTAAGCTAACGAGCTCCTTTCTCTTCTACAAAGAAGAAAAGGCAATTTCGCAAGTTCTTCGCATAAAAGTGAAAGCTGATATCATGAATTAATCTCCATCTACTCAAACGTCGGGAAATATCAAAAATTACAAAGAGGTATATTCATTCTTTATGATGAGATGTCTTTCAATGTAATATACCACTTTACATAGAATGAATTCCTTATTTTAGTTTTCAAAAACAAGGTTAAAATTATTCATTTTGTTTATTTTCATTATAAAATATAATAAATTTGGTATTTTTGGGAGGATAAGCTATCCAATAATCTCATAAATGTTTTGATTATCAAGTATTTTTTCAAATATTTTCTATCGCTTTGTGAAAACTTAAAGAATCAGTATTCATTTTAATATTTGAATTAAATGTACAATAAAGTATATTTAAGTTTATTTGATTAAATTAAAGCAGCTCCTTCATTATAATTTCATATTTTGTTAATATTATCAGTACCACATGGAATTAAATTGCATACTTTTTTAAATTTGCTTTGTATGCTATAAGAGTTAGCAGCCTATCCATTTCTTAATATCGCGAGTTGATTTCTGGAAGCGATTAAAGACAGTCACATAAAATATCTAAATAATTCACTTAATAATTTGAGTAAATAGATTTTACAGATTTGCATATGTATCTATCTCTAAAACATGTTACATAAGTTTATTTACTGAGGCATTTAAATTTTTCTATTATCAAATTTAAAAATACTGTAAAAACGGAAAATTTATTACATATTAGTTTTTACTGTTAGATATATATTACTATTCAGGAAGTTGTTAAGACTTGTTTACAGAGTCTAATCTTACTGGAAGCTATGGTTAAGCATTTTTCTTTAAATATAAACTACTAATTTGTCATTATAACTAACTATTTAATTAGGTCTAGTCCTAAATATTGCATAAATTAATGCATAAAGGAGGGTTTAAGTACTGTTTTCTCTCCAAATATCTAATTTGTATATTCTTGACAGTATTTTAAACTTTCCAGACTAGCTGATTCATCTTTATGGTTTTGCATAGTTAATTAATGATTCCCCCGAAAACACTCTGAAAATTAAATTTTGCTTAACTATTTAAATAATCAAATGTTTCATTTTAGATTCCATTAAAATCAATCTAAAGTTACGAATTAAAGATCTGTACTTAAAACTTTAGGAGCAGTATGAAATAGTTTTAATTCAACGTACTTCATAAACATAGGAAATTTAAAATATTAGCGAGTAAAATTCTAAATGACCGAGGTTTCTTTCCATGTAAGTGAATTTTGAAGGCCAATATGAAATAAGTCTAATTACCGCGTTTAAATGCCGAAAACAGTTAAATGACATCAAATTAAATTCGTATCACACTTGCAGTGCCTTAACGATTTTGGGAACAAATATTAATTCAAAGTTACAGCACCGCAACGTAAAATACAATTTAATAACCTTCTATACTAAGAAACTTCTGCACAGGAAGAAATTCTTCTCCGACATCGCATAACTAAGCAATTGTAATTAACATGTAAGCTAGGATTTTCTAACAAGCTTTCCTTAGAAAACAGTGAAGAACTGGGGTAAAGCGAGTGTTTCTGGATAACCGCAAGGTGACGACGCTAATTGTTATACGTTAGTTTAAACTAACGGTGCATGCAAAACGCAATTTCATGCTCAGTTTTGTGAAAACGCTTCTTCCTATCAAGCTGTAAAATGTTCGATTAAATCAAGCAGGCGGTTGAAACTCACTGCCTAGTAAAATGTGAACGGCATGCAATAAAGTACTGAATCTCCTTACGTAATGTGATAAATATTCAAATTGATGCACTTTTTTCTTTTCTCTTAAAGATTCACCTGGCAGATTAAGGAGGAAAATTAATGAAGTTGAAGGGTTGGACTGAAGTTTTTTCAGCTTTTTTTTTTCTTACCTTTTTGAATTATCATAAAGAATAAGTTGTTATGTATCCAGAAGAATTATTAAGCTCTGTTCGACGGTACTTCAGAAAGTGCCTTTTTTATATATTTTTTTAATTCAGCTGATTTAAGATAAACATAAAATTTTAAAATATCTTCTTGGTTCAATTGAGAAATATTATCATTAAAAAACTAAAGAAAACTTAATGCAGATTTTAAAAATTAAATGAATAATATGACATTGTAACAATTGTCTTTTAAATAAAAGAAGAGTAATATCTTTTTTTTAAAAAAAATATTGACAGCAAAATGTCTTTTAGTACGCTATCAGAATAAAATAACACAAGATTAAACTACTTTAGAGTAATTTAGTTTTCTTAAAATTGGTAATCTATATTAAACATTAATCCAAGCAACTTCCAATATTAATTAAAGTTCTGACTTATTTTCTCTTTAATATCTCGACGGTATTAAATTTAAAATTTAGCCATGAAGAAAAGTTCTTTTCATAAGAAATGTATAAAATGTTACATCAGACTTGACCCTTTTCTATAAATATTTTAAAAGTATGTTAAAATTTATCAGAAGAGAATGAGTGAATCATTGAATCCAAACATCAAAGTAATAACTAAATTATTGAACTACTAGATATAGGTAAAAAAAAAAGTTCATTTTTTCACTTACATATTACAGATTGAAGGAATACATGTAATGAATTGGGTAGGTTGAGCATTAAAATTTATCACATTTTGCAAGAATATGTTTTACAATTTTAGTATATTTATAAAAATATAATTAAATAACTTTCTTGATAAATGTACATTTGAAATAAGCAAAAATATTCTAAAACAATGTACTACTTACTAATTTTTCTTAAGTAAAAAAGAATGCAATTTTATAATTTTGTTTATTGTTATGTATTCAGAACTCAAATGTATATTTGTTCAAAAGTTATTTAATTTAATAAAATATCTTAATACCATATATGAAAAAGGAAACATTGCATATGTAATATATTCAGCCTTTATTCGGAACCCCAACACTAAATACAAAATAAAATGTTTAGAAAAAAATTGTTATATTATGTATCCAGCATATAATATACGAACAACTTATATTTAAATTTTATTTCTTTTTTCCTTCATTCAACAAAATTTCAATTTAATGCAAATCTTGTTATTTGAACAAAGTAATATCAGGTTTTCAGGGAACCGTAATTTAATTTATTTGCAAATTCTTTGATATCTTATTTCTAAAATGTCTTATGTATTTGTAAGATATTTTTTCATTTTAATTCATTTCCTTATTTATACCGAAATCTCAACTCAATGTAAGTCAGGATTGAAAAAAGTGTAATTCTCAGAGTAGCGCAACGTCTGAAAAAAATAATAAAACTGTATTTCCTCTTTCTTTCAAGAAACAAATCTGAGATGCAGTGTCTTAGGAATAAGGAAAAATAAGTAAAATAAATCTGCAGATCGTGCTCGAAACTTGGTATTGAATGGTGTATGCATTATGCACGCACATGCAGTTTCCTGGTGTCGTGCTGCTACCCGAAACTCGATTTAGATTTCAAAACTCTAGCATAAACTGGAAATCTAAAAATATGTCGTGCACATTTTTGCCTCATTTTTCACTCCATCCTATTTCGATCTTAAGAGCTACACATGTCAGAAACCCTCAAACTTTTTCGGGTTAAAGAGAATGGAAGAAATAAAAAAAAAGAAAAGAAAAATATTTCGACATTTGAATCCCTCTTCTTTTTCTTTTTGTCGACCCTATTTACTTCGAAGGGAAACTCACCGCGGAGAAAAAGAGAATTGGAAGGGGGAGAGGGGTAAATTAAGATAAAAAGTAAAGCATAAAATCTATACGAAAGGAGTGCTTTTTTTTATCGTCTGCTATTTTTGCGTCAAAAGACATATTTATCCCTTTGCACAGAAGTTATTTTACTGGAAAAAAAGTGTCGTCTGACGTACGTTAGCTTCGACAGCTATTTGACAGCCACTTTAGTCATCACTAAAATAAAGTAAGAAACCAATCCACACTTAAAATTTCGAAAAGAGTTAAAAAACTATCTTCATTTCATTCCCTTAAAATATTTAGTGACATAATATTATAAGTAATTAGGATCATTAAATTAGCAGGTAATTTAAAACTCCCTATTTTAACATGTTGATCAATTACGGAGGCCATAAGTCAATTGTTAATAATTCGGGTCTGATTTTTTTTCATACTTTTGATACATTTCTCAGAAAATATCCTATAAAATCTTTTGTAAAAACACTTTTTAGGTATTCGTTCTGTAATTTTTGGCAAATAAATGAAATGATATTAATTGATTTAAATTTGCATAAAAAGGAATACAGTAGATTATTGAAATTTTAGAAAATTAGAGGATACTCAAATAAAGCTTTTCGAAAATTTGATGCAAAATTATTTATAATCATAAATAAATTTATTTTATGATTTTATTCATTTGATCTTTTCAAACAGTAACACATAATTGACCATTTTATTCATTATAATCTAAGCCGCTATATGATAATAGTTTGTACCATTTTATGAAATATATATGGTCAAATTACTTCCTTCATGAAAAGAGATAGCCTCGGTAACAGATTCGCAAGGTATCGGATTTTCATAAATTTCATTCTCATTCACTGTAGTTATATCTTTTCTTAGATCACAATTAATAATTTCAATTGGTGATCATTACTTTATTGAGTTTTAACCCTTTCTTGTTTGGAGTCGAGTGTCATACGTTCAGCCTTTTAGAGCCCATATGGTCCGCTTCATGCATGTTATGCAGCGTGGAGAAAAATAGTATCGTTGAAAGTGAATTCGTCGATATTTACGTCTCGTTACATGCTGCGATTATTTTTGTATTTCTGAATCACGTTGCTTAATACCTATTATTTTTTTTAACGCAGCGTGATATTAGTTAGAATTTATACGAAATATTTGTTCAAAATGATTTTGATATTTATTACCAAGAATTTTTTTTTAACAAAGTATGCAATAAAATAATCAGCATACAATTATTTTAATGCGTTTTTTATGTTCTGATAATCAAGAAAGTTCAGAAAGCTGTTTTGATATTAAAGTTGAAAAACCACATTTTATAAAACATTTTTACACATCTTTAATAATATTTTTATATAGATATTCCTTTTAAATACCTCAAAGAAATGGATTTGATAAATTCAATATCAGAAAGTATTTTTCTTTCATTTAAAATTTGGTTGGATTGCAAGGAAAACTGGAGATCATTTAACGGGATATTACATCTATGACCACCAGTAACTACCTACTATCTACTGAATACCTACTACAAGAAAAACTACCTACTGACAAAAAATATTTTCCATTTTCTAACTCAGAATGGAACATTATTTATTTTTAGCAATAAAAAATGCTTTTTGAGGGGTTGGAAATTTGAAAAAAAAAAAAAATACGACTAAGAAAGGGTTAACTTTAATTTTCTATACACAGACACACAGCTTAAATTCACGAGGGAATTTAAAGGCTCTTTCAAAATTACGGATTATCAATAAGAAAAAAAAATGTGTCAATTTATTTAAAAATTGAAGATATTCTCGAATAATATACAGATCTGTGTCTTTTTGGCTTTAGAAAATATTATTTTTAACCTGTTCGTATTGTGCTCCGATGTTTCCTAAAATCTTCGTAATGAGTTAGCTACTCAAAATCTGCGTTTAAACATCAGATATTTCTTTTATTTAACTTCTTACAATTTAAGATAAAAAAGAATATGTGTAAATTAATCTTTTATTCACCGATAATATCTTAGAGAATGCATCGAAGTATATGCAGTAAAATCTTTCTAAATTGAACTTTAACTGCATATAATCATCTGTATATTAATGGGCAGTTCTCTAATTCAAATGAAAACTGTACAATTTCAAACTCGCAAGCAAAGAAATATCCACATAACAAATTGAATTCATTACAACAGGAAAAAATATTTATAAAAGCAAATGATTTTACTATATTTTCAGTAACTCAAATCCTATAAATTGATTGATTTTATTTTAAGAAACACCTAATTCCATATATAGATTGGTTTTTTCCATAATTCATCAGGATTCTGTTGAAACACTTTCATTTATATGTGAGCAAATACATGTCAATTTCAAACATCTTTTGTCAATTTATGTAGATATCAATGTGTTTCAGAGAAAGTTCTACTTTAAGATTTTTTATTTTATCGTAAGGGGTAAAAGAACCGCTCGACCGAGATTCAAAATTACGAGGTCCGTCACCAGTAGTCTTGGTGTTGCTTCCATTTGTGACGTTAATAAGTAATTAATCAATTTTTTGTAAAAATCATGAAACAATAAATTTAAAGATTCTTTACAACAAAAGAATTTTCGCAATTAGACTTAAAATTTAACAAATACAAAATCTGTAATATTTGTAGAAATATTTGGTTTATTTTTACGTAATTTTCCACACAGCGATATTACTATAGGAGGAAATATAGTGACATAATAATATAGAAAAGAGATTAATTGTTATTTAACATACAGGTTATATCAAACACTGTCAAATTATGATACATTATAAGGTCCGTCTAATGTGGAGGTGTCCAAAATGCATTATTATACAAGAACTCATAATGAGCCGTCATACTGTTAATAAGAGTACCCAGAAAGGCTTATGCCAATAAATCCTATTCTTCTTAAAATGCGGCATTTAACGCCTGGAGGATCCTGGGATGAGGTGCTTTGTTCAATGGCTCTTCTGAGACCATCTAAAAAACATGTTCTACATGTTTGAGATCCGGAGGCTTCGCAGGTCAGTCGATACGAAGAATATCCTCTTCTACAAGAAAATCATCAACAATGTGAAATCTTTGAGGCCTCGTATTATCCACAACGAAAAGGAAGTCTTTGTCTGCAGCACCCCGAAATGCCTTACACAGGTTTCAAAGACCTCATCCCCATAGCGCTGAGCGTTGACACTACCTGCTTCAAAGACATGCACAAATGTATAACTGCCAAACTTGATATTGCCCTAGACAAGGATTCCTCTACCACCAAATTGGTTAATTTCCTTTAAGTAGGAGGGATGATAGCGAGCTTCACGTTATATCCAGATGAAGATTCGCCGAGAAACTATTTGCCGAATCTCGACTCATCAGCCAAAAGAACACTCTTCGTTCTTGGTGCATTTAATAATAGCACGTTCGCGGATTCTTGATATGCGTGCTTTCCTGTGCAATACACTTAGAAAGAAACACACTACTGAACTCCGTGCGTAATGGACCCTTCTCTTCTAGGCCTCTGTGTACTATTTGCCCGGAAATTCCTGTTCCAGATGCAGCAGAAAGGTCACGAGAAAGCTTTGTAGCCGTTGTCTGTCCATGTTATCGTGCTCTTATGCCAAGTATTAATTCTGTGCAGGTGTCGTCAATCTTGAGTAGCCTTGGCCAAGTGTCCTAGCGATAATACCACTTGTTTGGAATTGATTCCACTATTTGGATCTCATTTTGGTGTCACTTGTAACCAACGAGCCATCTTCTCTGAGACTGCCTAGCTTCAATCCTGCCAACGGGTCTCTATTTCAATGAGTCATCTAAATAATTGTGAGATTTCATTATCACTGTAATCAGTCAAACTTAAGGGGTTTTAACGCAATATTCATAACACTGCAGACAAAATTCTCAGATGCTTAAGCGGTGAAATTTCCCACACACATTGTGCTACAAAACAAACTCAAAACAGCATTTATACCAAACTGGTACACACATAGTGCTATACGTTCTTCAAATTATATCCGTTTTATCAATTTTATTAGTATCAGTTTATAATTATTATGAAAAGCGTGTTTATGGTCTTAATTTTTTTACATCAGAGTATTATTAGTGGTACCATAAGATTGTAATTATATAAAAACGTACTATATTCTTTACCGATTTTTAAAGGAGCAGTTGATTTTGAAATTCAAAAGGTGTATCAGCATTTTTCAAGTAAAAGAAGCGAAATATTATTGAAGCTTTGTTTCAATGTGCTTATTATTGTTGCATTAGTAGAATTATATTTATAAAGAAATATTTAATGCTGTCTGACAGATATTATGATAATCTTAAATATTGAGAAATGTCATAACAAATATTAAATTAAAGAATGACATTCGAAAAATGAATTTTTGCTTAAATAATCGTATCAATGAATTTAAACATAACATTCTGGTCCTATTACGTGTTACGAAATTCCTGTAAACTTCCAATAACATGTTTAAAAACTTGAAATGTTCCATTCATCTGGAAAACTCTAAGATTTAAAGAACAAGTTTCTAAATTATAGCTCATCTTTAGTGTCAAATTTCAGATATTTTTAAGTAAAAATCCTCGCAAGCAATTTTCAATCGCAAGTGCACAAATAGCAAATTATTTTCTAAATAGCATATCTGTTTCTCATATATTCCGAAATTCTTGCAAAATTCCAATAACAGTTTCAAAAGTATTTAATATTCCATTCCCCTGGAAAACATCAAGTTTTAAATGACTAGTCTGTAAGTTATAGCTCGTACTTTGCGCATTGCTTCACATATATTTTAAATAGGAACCCTTGGAATAACTTTTCAATCACAAGTCCACATCTGGAAAATCGTTTTCTAAAATACCTAGTGGCTGTCCCAGCAAAGCCTATGTCTTCGTAAATTACTAGAAAGGGATACATTGAAGACAAATGAATTCTTAAGACGGATAGTCATTTATGCTCAAGAGAAGGATGTTCAACCGGTAATATTGATTAAGACGTGTACGTCTGATAGAGCTCTTGATGAGTGGGAATGCTCACCTAACATTCCAACAACCAAGACATCCATCACTTTGCTCTTTGCTGGCCGCCGTCCAACATCCAAGACGCTCGAGAAAGGGGCTTAATTGGAAAACTGAAGGACACCCAACGTGCACGGCTAATTGTGACTCGCAATCTATTGACCACACCAGAAGGAGGTGGAGCTTGTGTTGGAAAGGATTTATTTCTTCTCAGGATTCAAGATACTCCTCAGGAGCGATAAAGAGGTCAAGCATACGATGTTCGCCTTGTTAAAGGTTTTTTCTTCCCCCTCGGAAATCTAGACTTTCTTAAGTTGATTGTTTCTTCTCTTCTTGCGAGGATGCTTTAATCGAGCTTGGGAGAAAGCAAGAGAGGAGAACGTGATTCCCAGAAATTCCTCCTTGGTGGAATAAGTAAGAAAAAAATAATAACAGAAGAGGATATAACCACGCATGAAACTACACTGTCTTTAAGAAAGCGAAGAGAAGAGTAGCAGAAAGAAATTATGTTATTTTATGAGAAGATAGATGCATCGCGAGCTCAGAGACGTGTTAAAATTTTCCGGAAGAATGTTGTTTTGAGTCATGCAAAGATGCACAGAGGACTAAGTATTAAAAACAACAAAGGATGCAGTGTACGGTAAAGAAATATAAGAGTGAAGAAAGAGATGTTTCTGTAAGGCCGAATATTCTTATTATTTTTTATAAAAATTGAATGTTTCTGTGCAATAGATTATTACTTCGTCCGGCAAAAGTTAAGGAAAAATTTTCTCAAACAGATTTCATAAAGTATTCGTCGTCAACCAAAATAGTTTAATAATGAAGGTTATATTTTTTGAGGTTGCAGTTATTAATATATTCTTATGTCTTTTATAAGTGGGATGTGGCCGTGGTAGCCTAGTGGTCATGGCTTTGGATTCTTTGTTGGCGGTTTTCGTTCAGTCGCTGGTTCGATCCTTGGCCTCTAAAGACAGGTCATGTAGCCGGGGCTGATGCACGTTAAATCTGTCGGAGCCCATAGTTCATCCTTTATCGTGGTGTGGAAGTTAGGATAGGGTGTGCCACAACTCAGGTGTCGTCCTCGTCACTTGACCGAGGTTCCAAACTACAAGGTCCGTCGCCAATACATCTCGTGTTGCTTCTTGTGTGACGTTAATAAAGACTAATCTAATTGGGATTAAAAAAGAAACATTTAAAAAATTTCCAATCATTCTATTTTGAGGTACTGAAATACTATTTTACTCAATTTTTTTATTCAAATTCTTTTATGAGACTCACATCTTTTCAAAATAGATCTTTTCTCTAGATTCGTATTGAAGCAACAGTTTAAACTGAAATTTTCTTAAATTGTAATTAGCTAAATTCTGAAATTCGGGAATTACTTATCAAGAATACCGCCCCCCCCCAATTATTTACTCACCCTGAAACTATAACTATACTTCAATTTCATAATCAGAAGTACAGTATCTCCTTTTTAATCCTACATTTTACCTTTCTAGCCTTGTCAGTAATCGAGGATTCATACAGAAAAATTGTTGCCTGTTATCAAGGATGTTTACACGGGAAAAAAAAAATATTTTATGTCTTCTACTTCAATATAATAATATATACTATCAATAAATTGCAGTACATATTTCTAGTTTTAATCATTTTGAGTGTTTGACACTTTCTTTAATATATAACTTTTAATACACCAGTATATAACTTTTGCTATTTAAATGCTTGCTTGTTATTGATTTTTATTTCTGTAATTTATTGGTGCTATGGTCCGATATCTGCAGGATTAACGAGAGAGTATTTTCATACAAATGTATCATCTCTTTTTAGAAACATTTAGGTTCGTGTTCTCGTCTTCAATACAATAAAGTTTCTGTCATCATGATAAAAGCAATTTTTTAATATTTATTTTGGTTGTAAATATCCGTGTTGTGTAAGCTAATAAATGAATCATTCAAACATTTTAGTAACAAATGAATAGCTAAATATTATAATCAAAGTACATTTTATTTCGTAACAAAGAAAATTGCAACAAAAAAAAAGAGTTCAAAACAAAAAACCCATTAACTTTTCATATTTCTTAAAATATTTTAATTATAATAACAATTTTTATGCTAATAATGAAACTTTTCTTTATGGAGTGTATAAATATAGTTTAAAAGTGCATTAATAAATTAACTGAAAAAAATATCTTGCGCAAGCAGTAATTTTTTTTCTTACTTAGTATTAAGCAAAAGTTATAAGTTAATGATATGGGGATTGGCAAAATGTACAATCCATAAAAAAGACATTTTTCAATTAATAAACTTCACAACCACTGGTCTAAAGTAATTATCTTTCAAATCTCACAGGAAATAAAAAAAAAATATTTCAAGCCTTTATTTTATGAATAACACACGAAATATTTTTTCTGCTTAAAAATGAAATTCCCACTCCAGCTTTATAGCACCCCATTTTGCTTAACCCCAAGGGATTTTTGCTTAATCTTCTGAAAAGCTGTATGTTTATTTTCTCTTCTTACATTAAAAAAGATATTAGTTAAGCTTCACAATATTAACTATCTGAAAAAAAATAGCCTAGAACTTTAAATTCAAAAGTACATGCTTAACATTTGTATAATCTGTTTCAGGCTGTAAAAAAATTATAACAAAATAAAAATAAAACAGATATGTAAAATATTCACAAGGGATTTGAGAGAAAAAAATCTTATCATGTGTTTTGAAACTTATCTTAATTTCACATTTTACAGTCAAATTTGCTGGAAAAGATTATGTTGAATTAGCTGTCTTTGTAATAAATGTCACTATTTCCTTTTTATATTCTTTTATATTCTCTTATTTTAAACAAGGAGATTTCCTAAGAACTAAAATTAAAATTAGATTTGTTTGGTTTGGTTTTTAATAAAGTACCACTAAAAGTAACACCAGGGCTATTGGAGAAGGACTTCACAATTTTGAACCTAGGCCAAGTAACGAAAAATTAAAGTTAGACGAAATTATACTGAAGTCTAGTAAAAATTGTTCTAATCTATTAATTGTTTCATTATTTGAAATCAACTCCAGACATATAATCAATTTTTAAATATCATTTTCTGTAGATAAAAATGCATTTTAACAAAATGGATTAATAAAGACAAATTTGAGCATGAGCTATTTGGAGAAATGTTCAGATGAAGGAAATTTTAATTTCAAATTGTGATATAACAATAAAAAAGAAAACGTACTAAATTTCAGAATAGTAAATGTAAAACAGATAAGTTATGTAGAATTTTCCTATTGGTGCAGAATATTCTATACTCATTTATTCCTTTATCAAATAATATCTACCTCGAACAAAGTGTGATTGTAACAATCGGTAGCTTAGGATCACTTTTCCGTTCTGTTATATATATATATATATATCATTAATTACATTTTCCTTCTCTTTACCTTAATGTAAGCTAATAATCACTTATTTGTCATTTTTTGTTAATTCTTTGGCTGTAACTGAATTTGTTGAATTCTCATTCACACAAAAGCATGCTTTGTTGAAACTTGAGGCTTTTTATTCCGTTATATTCCTTATTCAATGAAAGTTTAAAAGGTTTATCAGAAATATTTAAATTATCTATTTTGAAACTAATATATCAATTTAAAGCAAATTTTTCTAAAAATCTCTAATTATTAGATAATAGTTCCGTTCTACATAAATGTAAATGGAAACACATTAAATGTGTATTCTGTTTGTAATTCTATAATTTCCTAAATTTGTGTCTAGAGAAAATCTTCCATTAGGTGCCATTTTAATGATAAAAATTTGAAAATCCAGCTCTTTAATACTTTGAAGTCTTTATCACAGCCAATATTTTATAATTCATTAGGAATATTTTCTTTATGAGATGCAGCACCAATTTCAGAAAAATGTCCACTTTTTCAATTTATTATCATTTATATGTTGCAGTATATCAAAATTTTCTTCTTGTGCTAATATTTTATACAATTATTTTCATAAGTAAAAATTATCCAGAGAGAGAGAAAGATATAAAGTTAGGAAACGAGTATTCAGAATTAATAAAATACACAGTTTGACATTTTACCGTTAGAAACAAACATCAAACGAATTTCCGGACCATTCTTGTAAGAAAACAACTTATTAGATAGAAATGAAATCATTCCCTTATTATTTTGAACCTTTATCCAACAAATTGTATAAATATTTATTCTGAAGGATTTTAAAGAGGTGTTATTTTGAAACATATATAGTACATTGAAATATAATATTATTTTCTGAAACTTTTTAGTGGTATGATTGTTTCTATAATTCGGAAAAATCACAAGAAAATAATGTATAAATAATATATAACCAAGCACATGAAATTTGCACTGGAATCACTATAGCTTAGTGTAAAAACGGCATCAGACTCCACAAAGTGTTAAGGAGCTGATTTTAAAATATTAAGAGATTAATAGAAAGAATCTCTAAGAAAATACCTTTTTGCTATTTTTCTCAACTTTTTATTGAAATTTTTGTTTTTTCAAAACTGTTTTAAACAATATTAAAATGAATTATTTTGAATAAAATAATAGTGAAATTATTTTTTTAACGTGTTAAATTAATATATTTGTTAAAAGTAAGGTTTCTTTCATGTGATTAATTTTTGCTGCCAAAGATAGAAAGTTAATGTTTTTATCACTTAAATTACTCTACTTTTGTATGCATAGTCTCTGTTCCTATGGCATATTTAGTATAAAAAAGCTTAGAAACACTTAAAAAATTATTATAAGATTTCAGCTCGAACAGGCAAATTCAAATAACAATTCATTTATAAAATGAATAATTTCCTTATTAATATTGGTTTATTTTTCGTGAATTAAAAACTTACTTATGTATCAATTCATAATCATTAGATAGGCTGAACTAAACAAATCAAAATATTGAATTTTTAATATCTTGCAATTCAAATCTAAATACTATTTTTTTTTACTAATGCAGTATTAACTTTTGGTAATTAACAACTCTTACATTAATATTCATTTCGTCATAGCATAATGATAAAATCTTCATTCTTTTCATTAATGATGTCAATTCTTAGATTTCTAATTACATTTATAATGATGCTAGAAAAGCAATGAATGATAATTATTTTCGAATTTTTGACTCAATTTCACCATTCATTTTTAGTGACGCTAATATTTTTCAAACAAATGTCTTTAATAATTAAGTTATAGTTATGAAATAATATTCACAAAATAAAACTATCTTTGTAAAACCGATAAAAGTATCAGATAAATCACATGTTGAATGTTTTAGTTTCTCCTTTTATAAATATAGCACTTATATACTTCAGTTCGTTACTTTAATAAAATCACTTTTTATATTTTTATGTAGGAATAAAGAGATGGTATCTATTTCTTTTATTGCTTCAGTTAGTTCTTTGTTATCCTTTTGTAAAGCCAAAAAAGTTTTTTTTTTTATTTTGACACAAGATTACTATTAAGGTAAAGAAAGCATGACATTCATCGATTTGAAATAAAAAAAATTGTTCAATTTTCTGTAACTTATAATTGAATAAAGTTGTTCAGTATTATTGCTGCATTACCAAGAGTCTTTTTAAATAAACTAAAATGAAAATTCGCTATAAGTGGCCATAGTTTACTAATAAGAATCAACTTTATTTTATTGTTTTAATAATTTAGCGTGACATTTTTAAGTACAATATTCAGTAGAATTTATATTTCTTCACCTGCTGATTAATTCTTACAATACTCAAGCTGTAAGCTTAAAAATAAAACATGTATAATTCTTTGCAATGCCTATAGCTTTCAGAAATCAATTAATGTAAATTGTATTAATTAATTTATTAAGATTTCATAATACAAATAACTACAGATATATGAAAATCTCAAATTAAAAAATGAATAATACAAATGAATTAGATATACATGCACCAATCTACAAACATAGTAATTATTTCAGCCAAGGACTTTACATTATATTTAAGTAATAGGTGTTACTATGCATATTGTTTTGACAGTAAATTTACAAATATGACACCCAACATTGTACAAGTAAATTCAAACATTTTGCTACAATTTTTAATATAAAGATCTTTCAGTTTGTCTATAAATAACAAGAAAATAAAGCAAGGAAAATAACAGGAAACATTTTATTTCATTTCATTATTGTAATGTAACTAATAAAGCATAATCCGACCAAGTTCCATTCTATTCAACCATGTATTATCAATAATTCTCAATTCAACTGTTTTGAAATAAAACCACCATTTAAATGTTCGTTTGCTCTAAGCCTCGGATGAACAGGATCTCAATCTAACTGGAAGATAAAGATAATGTGCTTTCATGCTCAGGCAAGCACATTTGTGATAATTGTAACCAAAACATCAAGGCATTTATCTCCCAATTATTCAACGATTAGAAGGATGTATCTTGCGAACTTACCTTTGGAGATCTTTAATCGTAAATAATCTTTTCATGAAATATACGACTGATATTTATTTTACACTCTGGACAAACACAAGCTGAAAGCCCCTAACGCTTTAAGTACAACATAAAATATTTGTTCAGAAACTATTCATTGCACTGAAATACCCTTTGTTGCCACTGGAGAGCACACTTTATATATATATATATATATGTAATTATATATAAATATATATAATTATACATGAAAGAGTGTAGATCTAGGTGGT
>BMAW01067298.1:176482-219228 GCA_019974015.1 Nephila pilipes | reverse complement strand
GAATGAAAAACCTAAATTTAGAATTAAGCAGTCGTAATATAAAACTTGAAAGGAAAAAATATATATAAAAAAAACCATAATAAAAATAAAAAAAATATCTAAAATTTAAGATTTTGTAAAATGTTTTAATTTACCATATATTTTATTATTTTTTAAGTCTTAACCTTTGAGTAATATTGGACATCCACTACAAAACATTGGTCATGTGAAAAATACAAAGAGACATAAAAAGGCAATAACAGAATATTGAAAAAATGAAAATTCCTTAAAAGCAATCAAAGAAGGAATAAAATTATTTAATGTTACCTTTAGCTTAAGACGATGGAGTTGTTTATAAAGAGATAATGATGAAAAATCGAGTGATAGTTTTATAAAAAAAATTACTTAATCCGAAAATTACATACCATGTACAGTTAGACACGCAAATACAAAAGATTAGTGGTTAGATTAATATCACTTTATATATATGTAATAGTGATAAATCAAATTGCATCTTTCTTTTATTCAATTTCTCTACGCCACAAGCATTTTCTTCCACTTTTTAAAAATACTTATTTTCTCTTTGGATTCGTACTTGTTCAAATACCTCCAGATTCCTTTTAATTGCTGACTAATCAAAATTATTTTGGGGAACTCCCGTTTCCATTCCTGGTATAAAAGTGTTCTGCAAGACAGCCATCGCTTTTCACTGCTATCACTTACTCTGTGAGTGATGCAACAATGGAGGCTATCTTCTGTCATATATATATATATATATATATATTATCGTTTTAAAATAAATAAGCTATAATTTGTTTTTCTTTCATTCAAATCTAGAAATATTAATCTCGGATTTACACATCACCTTAAATAAAAATTGTTTCAACTTTAAATCATTTTATGGAACATATATGGTACGGATCAGTTTTATTTCATATGGATTATAATATTGCTTCTCAGATCTCACGAAAAACTCATTAAACCTCGTATAATGTGTTTTCCTAGTAGTCTTGAATTATATTATATAAATAAATATATAATTTTTATACAGGTATCGAGCCCTTTCATGGTAAATTAAGAAAAATTTAAAATAAAATAATTCAACACGCAGGAAAATTTAAATAAAAACACAAAAATATGTAAATGTAATTGCTAAATATGTTAGGCATTTTAAAAAGATATTTTGTCTTATCAAAGTTTACTAAGCACATATTTTCTTTTAAACTACATTTTTAATTCTAATATTCAGATGCAATTTAGGAAATAATTTGCATTTAAATTGGAACTAAATTAAGCTAAAATTTTAAATGAGCGGGAGTAAATTAATTCTCGAAACTATACTCCAATTTTGCGATACTTTATGAATAATATATGAATGAATCGATTATTTCGTTGTATAAAATGTGAATCTGATATATTTCATCTCTAGAGAAGAAACCATGTTATTTTCATAATTTCTACTGTACCATTTACTATGTATACCGTAAATGATAAATTGGAATAAACACTTAGTAATGAATTTGGACGAGCGATGAAAATTCTGTCAAAATTACAAATGATTATGCAAAATGGTCTAAATTATTGTCAAAACAAAAGACTTCTCTTCATCGCATATTTTCGCTGTAGAACTAAGAATTGTTTATCAAAGAATAAATGACTTTACAATGCATCTGATTAAATCCACATCCGCAATTTTGTAAGTAACGAATCACTGTATGAAACTTACAGAGCCCTCGCTTCGTTTGCGTACCTAATTAAAAATCTCTTTCTCAACATTCCATTCTTCGGCAACGAAATTAATTGCAGGCGACATTTTCGGAAATTAATGAAGATCATGTTCCACGACTACGTCAAGACTATATCGTATTCCTTCTAAATTCCGAGTTTATGATGTGTATGTTTCATTTATTAATTAGTAACAGTTAAAAATTGAAGTACAGCTTTGTTTTTCTTAAATTTATGCTTAGTGAGAGTGGAATAGAAATCGAAAGATTCAAACGATTTGTAGTTATTTAGTTTTTAAGTAATTTGAAAGGTAGAAAAGAGTCTTTTGGAGACGATCTGTGTAAATAACATGAAATCGAATAACATTCAAACGATAACTGTTAATTAAAGTAGTATATATTCAGCCATCCCTGCAAAGTATTACGAAAATATCCATATTTAATACAATATCTTTGAATATTTGTATTTAAAATAGAAGAGAGCTATATTTGATAGAAGCTCCTTTCTTTTATATATAGGGACATTAATATAAAGTGACAAATTTCTATACAAATGTAATATTCTCAAAGTTTCTTATTATAATGATTTATTTGAATGGTTGAAGAAGTTTATATATATATATATATATATATATATATATATATACGGCCACACATACACACACACACACACACACACACATATATATATATATATATATATATATATATATATATGCTTTCATTATGCTGTGATATTTGTGTTAGAAAGTATATTTATATTTTTTTGTTATTATGGAGATATCCCGATTCTTACGTAGTATTAGGCTTTACGCAGTTAATCCAATAAGCTACTTAACCTCACAATTTATTCGTAAGCCTCAATTACTGGGATATCCACTTTGTTTTTGTGCAGTCTTACTATTTGGATCTTTACATATTTCTTGACATCTATTCCTTATCGTGTCTTTCAGTCTTTTTTACATGTATAAATATTTAATTAATGTTTTTAAATCATGAATATTCAATCAAATTTGTAGGAACGTGTTTGGAGATTTCAGCGTTTTGTAGAAAAGGAGTGTTTATGCTCCATTTAGAAAAGAAAATTCTACATTTGTCCACCAGAGCAAAAGAAAAATGAAAAGTTCAATGCTGTTATGAAATAAGTAGTGAATGAAGCATTGGAAATCATATTTCTACAGAAAAATGTGAAGAATAATACGTGAGATGAGATAACGAAGGAATTTAATGTAGAAATAAAAAATATGAAGTTATCATGAAAGAATAACTTACTTCTATCTTCGAATTACTAAGGTATATGTGAATCTAGATCAGTTTAAATAACGTTATTATTTCAAATTCTTTCAATAAAATGCAATTTTCAGCATCTCAAACTAAAAGTAGAACTTAATTAATATAAGAAATCATTTACCTAAAACTGTATTTTGTTATAAAGGTGAAAGCTTCTTTTTACTACAAATGTGTTTGTCAAAAAAGGGGGGGAAATGTATGAATTCTTACATGAATGAAACCCAACTAATGATACAGAAATTCAGCAATCAATCGGATACGTAACCTTATAATAATGAAGCACCGGATACAATGTGTCAGAATCTTTTATGTTCACATTATTCTTATTAGAAGTTGTATTTTTCTACTAGAAATTTTTATGTCTCATAGTACAGGTTGCATATATAGTTTTTAAATTGGGATAATAAAGTGATGAAAACTGTCAGTGATAAATTACATATTTGATCAATTATTGTTAATGATTTGTCTGAGATAAATGTTATAACACCGTAAAAATAATCATTTAAGTTAAATACACCAATTATATTAACAGAAAAATTAAATACGAATGTTATTGCTTAAATGAAAGTAAACCTATGTGTTATACCTTTGCATATTTTCAACAATAATAAAATAATTGAAAGTAAACTGATATAAAAATGAAACCCCTCTAAAGTAGACGGTACAATAATACAAAATTTTAAATTTTTATGCTAGGCATACTAAATATTTTGATTGCTTTTTGGAGTTAAAAATAATGATTCTATTAAGCGGTATAAAGCAGTAAATCCTTATTAGCTGTACAGAAAACTTTATAGCAAAGCGCATGTATTCTCTTAAAAGGAAAAAGAAACTGACTTCGAAAGTTTGTTTTCAAGGAAAAAACAATTTGATAAACACGTTTGTGTCAAGGAATATTTTTCTGTTCCTCGTTTACGTGTATCTAAGGTTTTAGCATATTTTTGCATGCAAAATTTTCTCTTGTGACGAATATAACGAAGCTTTAGAACACAAGAGAGTCTCTATGTTTCTTGTTTTCATATTTTGTAAAAAAATTGTGAGACCTTTCCAACTGAAGGTAAAAATATAACCTGATTCATTCATGTTAAAATAGAATAAAAAAGCAGTAAACATAAAATGCATAAAACTAATCTTGTAGTTTTTTGATACCAAGAATTATTATAGAGAAAATTCCTTAAAACTTTTGTTATTAAATAGTTTTATAGTGCAGATGTAAATAGGCAAAGAAAAGCAGATGTAACTATAATTAAATTAAGTTATTTCTCTGCAACTAAAATCTATATTCTGAAATAATTTCTATTTTGATTTAAAATAATATTTGCACAATTCAATTAACATTAAATAACGCACACAAAAATATGTATGTATATATATATATATATATATATATACAAACGGATTGAAATATTCTTCACGATTTTCTTAAGTGTTCTCTCTTATTTAGGATGTTAATATTGATATAATAAATAAAGCTTTGAATTTTAGAAATAACAAATAAGTTTAAAACAATAATATTTGTTTTATATATTAATAAAGTGAAAAAAAGGATTTATTTTGTATGTTACAACGTAAAATGTAATAAAAGCTATTAATGTGAATGAAATATAAATTGAGTGAATCATACTTTGAAAGATTGCTTGTTTAAATTATTTTTCTTTATTATAGATTTACTTATATTCTAAAACTGTATGCCGTTAGCATTTCAAATTGTATTACATTTATTTTCATTTGGAAATTGTAAAATATATAAATCACAGATTTATATCAGTTATTGCGAAATATTTTAACTTTGCATAATAATAAGAAAGTTACAAAAATTATAGTAAGAAAACAACGCGTCGTTAACAATCATAAACATAAGAATTGATAATTTTATGAATTTATTTTTATAGTTAGTATCTATGATAGATTTAACAACTTAAAGCAATTGTTATTTTTAAAAAATTAAACGCTTTTAAACAAGCAATCCCTACGAATTTCTGTAAATTCTTTACATAAAAGATTACTCACTGGAGTGAAAACTAATTTAATAATCTTATTTATTGGATCTGGTTCTTTCAAATGTAATTTAATGATTCTAATCTTATCAGTACAATTCTCAAGATACAAATAATGTAGCATGTTCTTTTTCTTGGGGGAAAAAACAGAAACTTGACATTTTCCTTGTTTTATTTATACACAAAACAGAAAGTTTTAGTTATAGTATCAGGGTATGATTATTATGATAAAAGCTTTTAATTTTAAGACATTATTACTTTTTTCACTTAAGGCATAAAAAATAGAGTTTAAGAACTCTTAAATTTTACCGAGGGTAGTATTAATGTAAAAAAATAATAATGGATTAAGAGAAAAATAATAGAAAATGTCAAGTTATTTTAATGAAATCATGCGCTTCCTCTTAAAATAAATTGTAATATTTCCGTACACTAGAAAGATGTATGAGAGTAAATAATATATCAATTTTATTTTTGTATTACACATATATAAAACAATTTATAATTAAGAAATTTTTGTATTATTGAAAATTCTTGGACATTGATTGATTGAATGTTTTATTAACGCCGCTCTAAAAAACAAAACTATTGTGTTGTACCTCGTTGTTTTGAACCTCGGTTAAGTATTGAAGATGTTACTTTAACCGGAATCCCATTCTCCAAGCTTCCACCTCCCGTCAACAGGATAACTGTAAGCTTCAAGAGATTGAGCATGTATCAGTCCCTATGCAGGAAGAGGTTTTAGTGGCATCATGATTTTTCTTGAGCAACAATAACTCGATTTAGTGATACAGTGTCTCAGTTGCTTAAGGGTCGAAAAACGAGTTCAAAACTCACCAAAAATAATTGTATGCAGTGGTGAAAAGCTGTTTCAGGTTAATTCAAACGATACTGAATTCCTTACGTTGCGTTCTGGATGAGACCTGATATCACCTAATTGATCATAATTTAATTGTGTTCATAACTAACGCGAGATCTATTATACTCAAACTGAGTATAAACTATAATCAAAGCTACCATAATCAAAATGAAAACCAATAAACATTATAGTCTGAAAATTAGAAACATTTTTCCTGTATAGCACCCAAATAAGTTGCTGTTGTTTTTTGTTAATTACCTTATGTCGTTCTTTTACGAAAAATACATATTTTTATTCTTTTTTCTCACTTTCCTTACGTGAGTGTCCGTAGAAGAATGAATTATAGTATTGATCTTCTTTACACACCTACCCATATATATATATATATATATATATATATATATATATATATACACACACACACACATATATATATATATATATGTACACACACATATATATATATATATGTACACACACACACACATATATATATAGTAAGATCCCTTTATAAGGATATTTTGGGGGTCAAAATAATTTATTGTTCTAAAGAGAGTTACCGTTATAGAGGGAATCAATAACAATTTTTGTTCATCTTATCAAGTGGCGTCACCAAGGGTGCTATGCTGTCATTCAGCACCCCCTCACGTTCATGCAAAAATATATCTTAATTGGAGTGAGAATAACACGTTTAAGGTTTTGAGAAATTTTTACAATTCCCAAGTTTTAGTGAAGTACTCTTGCCCAGGATTCTAGTGACGTTATAGCCCACAAATGTTAATCGCATGCTTAAATTATAACTTTTTAATGCAATAACTAACTAAACCCTAAAAAGTTTTCAGTAAAATGTATCAGATAGTATAAGCAAATGAAAATATATACATATTAATTAATCCTTATTTATTTGGAAATCTGGGGAAAGAAATTGGAAATTTTTGTTCGTTCTTTTTGCATGAGATTGTCTCTGGATAATGCAAAAAAAAGGGCACCTGAAGAATTTAGATGTACTTGTGGTACATTAGGTAAACTAGAAATAAAATTATGAACAGCATCAATTTAGTAAACTGCTTCTCCAGGAGATAGGTTTAGCTTTACCATAGTGGAATCATCCTTTTCATCCACATCATCCTTTTCTGACTCGTCTTCTTTACCGTCATCACTTCTTATTTCAGGATGAATGTCTTCATCTATTACTTCCGAAAATATTTGTACTTCATTATCGATATTTAAATATTCATGAACAGATATTTCAAACTTTTTTCCAGTTTTATTTCCGTAATAGATCAAAGAATTTTACACACCTGAATAGTATTTCCTTCCTTAGAATATCCGCAAGATGTATCACTTTGACTATCTTTGTCAGTTTGAATGAAGCCAACTGTTTTCCCAACAATTAGATATCAACTGCTGCTTCATATCCCACTAACTCCCAGCAATCCACTCACATGCATCTTTTACAATAATTGGCGCTGTGTGCTTTTGATCAATATTAAAAATCATTTTATCCATTAATTGTTTCTTGTAATACCATTAGAAGCATTTTATAATGCCCTTATCGAGAGGCTGTAGAGCTGCAATAGTGATTGGTGGAAAGAAGTAAACTTCTACATTTTGCAGTTTGGGTATGAGTTTCTATGTAAAGCCATCATCAATTAAAAGAGTATGTTTTTCTTCCAAGATCTCGTATCTCTATTTAGTTTCAATAACTAGTTACTAAATATTTTTGAAGTCATTCAAGGTCTCTTGTTCACAGTGTAGTCTACTGGCATGCTCTTAATGTTTTTATAACATCTCAGCTTTAAGGATCTTCCAATTACAAAAGGTTTTAATTTATCCTTTCCAGACATATTTATACACAGATATACTGTTAGCCTCAATTTGGATTTCTTGCTCCTTTTATAGGTTTCTCCTTTGAAAGTTAATGTTCGTTCAGGTAACATCTGGAAAAATAATCCCATCTCTTCTGCGTTACAGACATTAGCACCGAAATATTTTTTTAAAAAATGTACACATTTCTCTCCGACGCCAAGTGCGTACGGCATCCAGAGGTATTGAATTTTTTTCACCATGTAAGCCATAGACAGGCATCCCATGTAGGTCTCGAAACCTTGTTAGCCATCCATTACTTGCTTTGAAATCTGGGTTACGCATCAGACATGCAAATTTTCTGGCTTGATCACACATAATTGGCCTATTTAAAGGTAGATTCAAATCCCATTTTTCTTAGAACCATTTCAATGTCGCAGCATAATTTAGGCATGTAAAGTTGTCTGTAGCCTCTTTCCTTGTGAATCAATATCATTAGAGTTGAAAAGGTTTTCAATTTCCAACCGTTTCTTTAAAAATGTTGCACCAGTCAATTGTGCGATTCCGTATTTTTTGCAAACCTCAGAAAAGCTTCATACCTTTATCAATATATTTTATGACGTTGAATTTCTCCTCGATAAATATTTGTTATCTTGGAGCCCTTTTTATCAATCTTCACTGAATAAACTTCAAAATAAACACAAAACTCATGAATAAACTAATGAAAATCTTCTAGCAAAGCACGAGAATAATTCCCAATTTGAATTACCGTAATTGACACAATATATTGAAGGTCAAAATTCTTTCGGTACTCAAGTGTTGATAAAATAAAGTATCATAAAGTTTAGTCTCAGAAGCTTCAAGGTCTTATCTATCACTTCCGGTGAAAGGAATCCTCGATGATTTTTCGAAGAAGGGGGGTGGAAGTAAGGTTCAATGATGTGTTTGCCAGGTAATGTAAACTTCGATGAAGTTTTAACGACAGAGAGTGTAACTTGAGAACCCAAGCCAACGGTCCAACCACGCTTTATCTGACTTTCTTTGTATACCATTTAATTCGCAGACATCAGTTGGACTTTAAAAAAATTCATGTGATGGAAGGAAAATTAAACATTACCATCGTTGTGGAGAGAATTACCATTGAAACGAGATTCTACTGTATATATATATATATATATTAGTAGTAAAAATTTTGAAATTTATCTTTTATTTACGCATGTTTCATTCAATAAATTCTTGAAACTTTGAAAAGAACTAGTTTTCAATATTTTGAAATTTAATATTTGTGTTCATATGTACTGAAAATTTCAAAAGTTGACCATAAGCATTATATTATATTTGGCATTGGATTTGATCTTGTTTACAGCTTGAATTATTACAGGTAATGAGGAATGTAGATTTGTATTTAGATGCTTTCCTACAAGATGTTACCTGTGCACGACACAATGAATACCTGAAACGTTTGTCACTTATTCCTTTATATAAGCAACAAACCTACGATAGCGACCTACAATTTATGGAACTTCATAAGTAGCGCATGCAACAATATAAGCATTACTCAAAGAAATATTGTTTTTTGTAAAGTATGATCTCACAGTATTAAATATATATAATCCTCTTGTATCTATAATGAGATTAATTGCAAATAGCATTTCTTTTCATAATGTATTATTTTCTTCAAAATAATGTACGTATGCCATCAACAAAGCATAATTACCTGAAATGGTAGAATCGTCTAATTACATGGAAAATGAAAAGTTTCGGGGAATACTTATAAGTGTTTTTCAACATTGCCTACTATTTCTTTAGTTCGTCGCTTTACTGTGTATATCTTAGGGGTAAATGTTTTAAAATTTGAGGTATATCCTGCTGTATTACTGTTGAGATAAATACTTTAACTTGGGATATTATTACAGTTTCTCCAATATTATAGCCTTTACCACTTTTTGCAATTAATTGCAAAAGGCGAAAAGTGGCAATTGATCCCTTTTCGTTTGATTGCTCCTTTTCTTTTCTGAAATGATGCACTGATTGCTGAACGATTTTCAAAACTTTTATAAATTTCCTGAAAGTATTCATTGCTATTATTTGGATGCATTGTAGAAAGATGTTCTCGCAATCAACTTGGCTTCATTGCTTCTTGGATAATGTTTTATGACTCAATAACACAATAAATACATTAGATGTTGTTTATTTGCAACAGATTCTATGAAACTCGTCATCAGATAATTTGGCAAATAGCCACGAGTGAATTTCTTTTTTTGGAACATGGGCTCACAACATTTTGCTCGAAGCTGTTTGCCCAAGTTTATTCTTACAAATCTGCTGTCCTAATCATGACTGGTCAAAAGCTAGTCGATGACTAATCGCAGCGTAGCTTGATTGTTCGTCTTTTATATCAATCATGATGGTGCAGTTTCGTAATGACGACGCATCTACCCTGAAACTACAAAGTAGGATTGCATCATTTTGCGGTTTTATTTGTGACTCGTTATAAAATATAAACACTAAAGAATTTTATGAAAACCTAATGAAAACGTTTTCAAATAATGCTATGAATATATTTACAAGTAATACCTTAAAAATATTTTATTTCACTGCTTTTAAGAATTCAAATTAAAAGAAAAGCCCTACCATCCACCATGAAAATTGGAACGCCCACTAATGGGTGGTAAGGACAAGGCTGACTACCATTGGTCTAATAATTTAACATTGAAAGGAAAATTTTTAATTGTTGTTTTCAAATTTTCACTTCTCTCCAAGGGAAAATGTTCAAATACAGGGCATTTTGAAACTCATGGGCAAAAATTTAAGGGGTGGTAGAAAACACCTGAACAAGTAAGTTTCACCATACATAGACGGAGAGCAAGTGGTGAGTCGCTAGACGGCCCTGAAATGGAGAGCTCAAAGTGCGAATTTTCTTACACATCATCATTTCTACCGTGGATTTCAGGTGACATAGTGATGTAGAGTAATCAAGAAAAGGCTCTGCTTCCTCTAATCCACCGTAGAAATGATGTGTAAGAAAAATCGCGCTTTATGCTTTTCATTACAGCACTGTCTAGAAATTCATATCCTGCTCTGCCTATGCATTGTATCGCAAGAATTGCTTGTTCAGATGTTTTCTATAACCCCTTAAATTTTTGTCCTTGAGTTTCAAAACACCCTGTATTTGAACATTTTCACTTGGAGAAAAATGAACATTTGATTACAATAATTAGAAAATTTCCTTTCAATGTCAGTTTATTAGACCAATGGTAGTCAGCCTTGTCCTTACCACCCATTAGTGGATGTTCCAATTTTCATGCTGGGCGGCGGGGCTTTTCTTTTGCTTGCTTCGATATTTTCTATCACCCCTTAAATTCTTACCCATGAGTTTCGAAATACCCTGTAATTATTTTTATGAACATTCTAGTGGTTTTTGTAATAATTTTATTGGTGTTGCTAATAGTTTGTGAGTAATTTCGAAAATAAGAAAATAATGATGTTTGATAGATTTTTAAAAATATCTACAAATTGTTTTTCTTAAAATTAAGTTTGTTTTTTAATATTACATAAAGTGAAACAGATTTCATCAGTTGCCCAAATAAATTTCTAAACACGATGAAAAGTTCCATCTTTATAACTTTTTCAACAGAGCATACATCCATATGTATCGAATATCTTACAAAATATTTTATACCTTAAAAATATAATATTGATGTACCCAGCGTTTTTTAACGTACGTTTCTTTTTTCTTTCTCGTATGATATGTCTACTTTTTCAAACATAAAACCGTTTTATTTCTAGCAGCATATGCATTAAGTGAAGTTGTAACTGAAGCCCAGGAAGGTTGTAAAAAAGGAGTGGTCAATACCTTCACCAGGAAAATTCACAAACTTCGGTCACGCAAAAATGTCATCAAGCAGATATTCGATAAGTTGTATAAAGAATTCATTTGTAGGCGAATTTTGAACGTTTACTTTCTAAACCGTGAATTTCAGGGAACGAAACGATAATATTTTGAGAAAAACGATTCAAAGATATAAAAACAACTTTTAACATAATTGCTAACTTGTTGTTGGAATGGCTGTTTGTTTTGCGAAGCTGTGGTTTTTCTGAGATTTGAAATTGCGAGCGCTGAGAAAAGACATAAAATTTCGAATAAAAGTATCATTTCTGGAATTCTAAATCTATATATCATTTGCAGTGAAAAAGGGTACGATCGTTTACTTATTTGGCGTTATTGTTTTTATGTAATATTTAGAATAAAATAACGGGTACGCATTTTAAAAACATTTAAAGCTTTTCCTTATATATATCAGTATCAAATGATTATACATCACAAATAATGATAAACCTTTATTAAAGGTATCTATATTAATATTTTGCATTATTTTCAATCAAATACAAATAATATGTTTTTTTATATTTAAATATTCTTCGAAAAGCGTAAAACAATTTCTAGATATCTTTGAGAGTGCAGTATATTGTGTACTAGGAGTAACGTCATAATTACAAGTTTCAAGTAATGCTAATGAACTTTATAAGGATATTTACCAGATTTTAAAACCTTTACATATTAATGAAGTATACTTTTTATAGACTTTTTTTTATTGTTAATATCAAATGGGATTTGCTTAATCTTAGAGCTTTCTTAATTTTATTAGAAATGATATTCACATTATCAATAATGATATTTATGTATAGTAAGTATATGCTATGTATATATATATAGGTTTAATTTTATTTATATATCAAATACTGATTTTTAAAAAATATAATGTACACTGCAGTTTCAGAATCATATAAATTGTTTAGCGTTTGGATCTTCAAATTCGTCATTCATTTCTCAATAACTTTCTGAATATAAACTATATGAATTTAAGAAGTATTTAAAAAAATCCTTCTAGAATTAATTTGAAATGCCTTTTTTTTAACAGGAACGAATAGATTGTTTTCGAATGCTGTTTATTTCTATTTTTTTTCTGTACATCTATCGAAGGTATTCTTTATATATCATAGATTTCAACTAATTAACTAAGATAATCATTACCTTAAAACTTAATTCTACAGTTTCTGAAGCTGTCGCATCATCACAGAAAAATGTCAATATTCGAAGTATAGGAATTAAGAATTTATGCTTCAGTAAAACAGATTGTTAGGAAGTACAATTAATTAGTAAAATATGAATAAACTCGATGAAGTTATTGAGAAATAGTGAGGAAATATGTATGGTAGGAATAGCTTTGAATAACTAATATGAAACAAATACTTTTCTAGAATTGAAACGATTGCTTAAAATCTTTCGTTAATTATGCATTTCTGATTTCAGAGAGGCGTGACATATCTCGACTCCCAACAATTGTTTATATTCACGGAGATTCTTACGAGTGGGGATCTGGTAATCCGTACGATGGCTCGGTACTCGCCGGATTTGGAGAAGTGATTGTCGTTACTCTTAATTATAGACTTGGGATTTTAGGTAAGTGTGAGATATCCTTGTATTAATAAATTTTACATTCAGAATTCATGAAAATTCCTTTCGCACTTTCGGACGACCAAGAATCATTGGTTCGTTAATTTTATATATAATTCCAATGGAAAGCGTTGTTTTAATTTTTTAATCTCAAAAATCTTTAAGTGAATACGTAAGTTGTTGAATTACTTAGAGAATAAATAAATTGTCGCATAGGATTTAAAATTTATTTATATTAATATCATACATTGATGAAATCTCAATATATTTTCTTGAGAAAATCTGGTTAAAACTAGATATAAATTCTACTTATAAATTTCATAAAAGTTACATAAAGTCTAATTTCGCTTAAATAGTTATTCATTACTCTACCTGAAATTGAATGGAAAAGAGTATATTTGTTACTTAAAATATAATATAAATTTATATAATAAGACCTATAAGTTTCTTATATTTGGTGGAAATATCAAACAATCAGTAAATTTGAAAAAAATATGAAAATTTGTAACATGAATCTTATCAAAGTCTTTAAATGGATTTGGAATAATTTGAGTGAATTGTGTAATACTATCACTTCCACAATATATTGTTGATAACAGAATTATATGTTTTAAATCTCTTATATATATGTGTGTGTGATAGTAAAATAAATAATCCTTTCTATTTTTGTGTTGTTTTTAAATAATGTTAATGCAGTATATTTGAAATCACATACCTTAAAACTTATTTATATATCATATAATTTCCTTAGGAAAGTGTTAAGCTTCAAAACAACGCAAAATTCTCTTTAATGTTTTGAGAGAGAAGTTAAAAGATAATTTAATTGAATATTTATTTCCTGAAAATTATCAAGCATATAAATTCTAAACTTGTCTATAATTGTTGTAGGTAATTCGGACTGGGCAGATAAGAGGATATATGTAAAATAATTCAAAAGGTCATCTTCTGTAATGCAGTTTTACTTATTAAGTAAATATATATAATAAATTTTATTAAATTATAGTGATTGAAATTAAGCTTATTAAAATAAACTGAGTGATAATAAGAACTTCCACGATATGAATATTTTGCGTTACATTTACACTCTTGTGACACATTTTAATTATTAGGAAGTAATTTAAACAAGAAAATATCACTTAACTTTAAAATAATCTCTTAGGAAAAAAGAATTTATCAAATGGAACATTTCGTTTTCCGAGAAACGGTTATTCATATCAAGCCCAAATATTCATATGCAGAAAAAATAAATAAAAAGTATTAAAATGTTTGACCCTCACATAGCTTCAAACTGTCAAAGGATGCCCTTCAAAGAAAAAATTTTCACTGTTTGCACATTACGATCAGGGGTCTTGCAGGTTCTGGTTTAGTAAAAAAATCCTATTTTACTCCAGTGAATATTTCTTTTATTGCTTGAGTACTATTTGATTTATGTTTAAGGTACGCAAACCTCATTTGCCTTTCTTTTTTTTTTCTCATGGTTCTAATTTTTTTTTGGAGTACAAATTTGCAATTAAAATTGAAACTCAATGGCGTGTGTATCCCACTATATGTAAAATAAAATGTAAAGATGTCTACTCTTAACAGAAATTCCCTATGTCAACTGAAATAATTCGATATAAAAACCAACGTTTTTAAAAACAACGTTTTTATATGGTGGCAAAGTTTATTAGAGAAAATTATTGAAATATTAGTTAAAACTGTTAGTTATTTTTAACTTTAAAATTCACTTAAAAAGAGACATTTTAAAAAATTCATAATACTCATAAAATCAAAACATGCATTTGAAAGTTTGTAAGTCATTCTATTAAAAAAAGAATGGGAACCAGAATTCAGAAAAAATTATTGTGATAAGACATGGCGCCAAATATTGGAAACTTTCTTTCTTGCGAATGATTACTCACTAAAAGTCAGCAACCCTTACTATCTCGCCGATAGTAAAGGGGAGATAGTATCTCCCCTTTATGAGTACAAAAGGTTTACGATACCGCATGCTGCGTGGGGAGTGCCCGGTGCTCCCAAAGGGGGAAAGAAATTTTTTCCTCAATCCTAAAAGCGCCGAGAGGAAAGAATATTTTGACTTATTAAAATTATTGAAATATTAGTCAAAACTTGTCGCAAACGTCTAAATATTGCATTGTTAGGCGAGTACGAACGATTCCCAAAATTTCAAAGCTCTAGCTTGATGGGAAGTTGGTTAAATTATCGATCGAAAATTTGATGACACACACACTCACACACACCAAGTGAAATTCAGAAAAACGTTGTAAAAAGGTTAATCTTAATCTTATAAAAAGGGAGCTATGGTAAAATTCTGAGTTCAGCAGTTTGACGAGTTAACGGGTCTGACTGTAATTCCAAATTTGATTTCATTAAATTATAATTAAATTTACACTCAGGTTCTTCAAGGTAAATAAAATTACTTTCATATAATTTAAAGATAGATAGAACAACAGTATATATATATATATATATATATATATATATATATATATATATATATTAATTTATCACAATATCAGCAATTGCAAGTTCTATATATAGGTAATTTCTTAAATGAAAAATACGTCGCATAAAAATTATTTTTTCAGTTACGATGAATTCAGGAAATAATTATATTCACTCAGTTATTTTACTTAATATACTATATATTACTTAAAAATTTTGAAGGTAACAGTACGGAGGAAAAAATAATTATCATTCTAACAAATTCAATAGTGTATGTGACGAAAATACGTTATTTCTCTAAAAAATATTTTTACTGCACTTCAAGATGATTATTGTTTCTTATTTTCATGATAAATAATACAGTGAAATAAAAAATTTATTTTTGATGAAATAAATTAAGTAAGTTTATTTTGCGGTAAAATCAAGATAAAAATTCTGCAGGTAATTCCTAATTTTGATGTTCCATAATCATTCAAAAAGAAAATTAAATATTAGCTAAAAATTAAGGAAAGAGTTATTTAAACATTTGAGTTTTATTTCATTTTAATTATTACCTTTTTAAAAGAAAATGCTTGTTTTAGTTTTCTTTCTAAATTGATTAAAATGAGCTTGTTTTTAAGTCTTTTAATACTTGCGTTTTGCCTCTCAAAAATATTCTCTTTCTTGGCTTTGATTTGAAAGAAAATTTATATTTGATAAGAAGATGCTTTCTAACATTATACCCCTTTTCCTTATTTTCAGATAAATGCTGATAAATCTTTAAGTTTATAATGTTTTAAGTAATATTAAGAGATACAGCATTAGATTAATTTAATTAACCAAAACAAGAAGTGTATTGGAGTTGCATTTCTGTGACAGAATGTACTTTAAGCAAAGGAGTTTATTCCAAAAAAATTTGCCGGAAAAAGCAAAGAGAAACAAATCAGTAATAATCGGAGAAATAACATCAAAAGAGGTTTGATCTTGAGTAAAAAACTAGATTACAATTTTTTTTAATCTGATTTCTAAAGAAATACGTTTTAGTATTATGAATTTGATTTCGAACAGTTAGAATTTACCTTTGAAAAACGGATCAAAGAAAGGAAACTACCGGAAAACCGTAAAAAATACAAGACGCAACAGCAATTTATGCGTTTTAAAAAGCCTCATTTCAATGGATTGTTGAATTTTTAACAAGATTCTCTTTTTCAAACTTGTAAGCCGCTTTGTATTTTATGTAAAAATAACATGTTTTTTGAATATTTTTCTTTCTTAAAATAATTTGTTTGCTTATGGATGCTTTTCATTGTATTATGAGTATTTGTAATTCTTCATGTGTTTAATTTCTATGCATGGCTTTTTTTTTAAATGAGAAATCTTAGTTTTGTTGAGTGTCTTCATTAATTGAATTTTCTTTCGGGAATATTAAATGTGTAGGGAACAAAGTAGTTAATAATTATTAAAGTATTAAACATTATAAATATTGTATTATAATTATTAATGCGTTATGTAAATAATTTCTTTTCTTTTTGAAATATTTGTAAGAATTTTAATGTTTTAAATGTCTAAAAGTGAAATGCAAAACATGTATTTTTTTAGAACAGTGCTATCTAAGCAGATTTAAAGCTCATGAAACAATTATTTATTTAGTAGTTAGTTAAAAATCAATAAATATTTTTTAATTTTTTTAATTTATACTTTTTATACATGTTTTCTCTAAAAATATTCAAGTATGAATTAGAAGTAGTTATACAAATTAAAATAATTTGCTTTAATAAAAGGAAGTTTCACTATTGAAGTAAATTATAAGTAATTTAAAATTTTATTGTAATTTTTTCAGAGAGAAATAACGTTTCATTGAAAAAATTTAATTATGCATGATAAAAATGTGCAATGTTTTCCAAAATTGTTTAATGTATTTTAAACTTTCTTGTTTAGTACCAATTTTAAAGACAGATGTGACAAAGAAACAAAAACACTTATGCATACTCTAAATAAATCTAGAACAGCATCATCAAAGTATAGATGGCTCTTAAGTAGGTCTGAAGTACAAATTATACTCGAATGGATACTTATAATTACGCGTGGTTGTCAAGTAAGAAACAGGAATTTGAAAATGGAAAAAATAGAATAAATTTTTCAAAACACAAATGTAATTAAAATTATTTACTTTCATTTGGCATTGACACAAATTATTATTCATTTTAAAAATTTTAAATTTCTTTCAAAAAGTCAGCATGATGCTCCATAAAATTATGTATTCACCCAGGTTTGGTGTAACCCAATCTGTCTTAATTTATTCTTAGATTACTTACTATTGCCAAAATTAGGCAAAAAATTTGTACGTATGCTAAACTTAGACAATTTATAAAAACAACAAGAAATTATTTATTTGTCCAAAGAATCAGAATAAATATTCTTCATGTAAGATATGATTAATTTCTCCGAAAAATTTCTTAACAAAAATAAGACACAATAGTGTATATGTTTTACTAGTTATAAGCCAAAAAAAGGACTATTCCATAATTCAGTTTACAAAAAAAAATAATTCATTATTGATTAATAATATACCTTAGTTCTAATTATATTTAAATTTACTTAAATTATATGTAAAAATAAAACATTCCACACATTTAATTTTAAAATAGGAATTTTAAATGAATTACATCTCCTTTTCAAATTGAAACTGAATTCCTAATTATTTGATACGCGCTACATTGGAATTATTTTTATTCTGATTATACAGACAAAACTGAATTTCTACTTAATTGCTAAGTCTTTGAATGTGAGTATGCATTTCAACGATGAGATGCAAATATTATAAAAAACATGCCCATTTGTTCATAATCCGTGGTTCTCTTATTAAGAATGCTTCAAATTCTCCGTTTTGTTATGTATGGAACATAACTGATTATGTAAAAAATAAAATTTTCTTCTGTATATTCTTCACAATTCTTTACAATAATTGATAAAATAATATAAAATAGCTCTATTTTATAAGATTAAAGAATTGTGCCTATTAATCATTTATACCTATATGTTTTAAGTGCATTTACAAACGAATAGAAGTTGTTAATACTACATACACACAAATGCAAATATTTATTCAAAAACATTTATTTTCTTTTCACCCTAAACAACTTTCCCTTAACTATTGTTCTATTCATTATGGACAGATAACGTTCCCATACAATCACAATTATGAGCACTAATTAGTTTCCAAAACTTTCCATGCTAGTGCATAGATCTCATCTTAATTTCAGACTGAATGAGAAAATCGCAAACTGCACTGTTATATATCTCAATTAGAACCTATCGTCTTTAGGGACGACAACTTCTCTTCAGTAATTGAAAATCTACCAGCATTTACAAACAAGCAAATCGGCGTCTTCTAGCAATTAAACTAGGAAATGGAAAGGACAGCACAATTTACGATAGAGAAGACAAGATCGATATTAAATTGTCGTAGGAAATTACGCTTTCTTAAAAATATTGAAACTTTCATTTGAATTAACGAAGAAGTCCCTAGTGTTGTTACAATAGTGTGATTCAACGTGAAGAATCTGTACTACAAAAATACAAAAGTTTGTACATTTAAAGAATTAATTACACTTACTTCCTATGCTTTTATTTCTGTCGAAACGAATTTCTTGGAATTGCTTTAATGTAAAATTACAATAAGACTTTAATGGTTTTCAGAAGCACATTCTCACATTTCAGCTGATTGCATTTGTTTTATATGCAATTAATGTAAATTACTTGTATGTAAATCAACTGATACATGTTAAAAAGAATTTTAAAGCATTTCTTAAAATTAAAACAATTTCCAATGCCTCTTATAAAAAAAAAGAGCGATTAATTTAAAATTTGATTGTTTCCAGAGAATATATATGCTAATCTTAAGGATCTATATGTTTAAAGGGCTGTAAAAATTTAATAATACAATACGTTTTGCAAAAAAAGTCTACAATTTACCAATTTTGTTACATAATTTAATGTAAACCTATCCATATAAAAATTATTGTATTAATAATAAATAAAAACACATGAATGAAGTATACGCACATTAGCACATTCATAAACATTTTAAAAATATTTTTTGTGAAATATTTGAGAAATATTTTTATCATGTGATACCTTAAAATATAATAAATCTCAATAACAGCTAATATTCTTTTTATTGTGAGTGCTTACAAGGTAGAATTCTTAATACAATAATGTATATATTTTAAAAAAATCAATTGTTTCTTAGTAATTTAACTACTTGAATTTCCACTCTCCTTTTTTATAATACACCTTTGCTGGGGGAAAGCTAAAAAGCAATTGATGTCAGTTTTTTAACAGTAGTGCCATCTTAAAAACAAAATAAGCTTGAGAGGGAAAAGAAATCCAAAAGGGATAAAGCTTTACATCATAGATATTTAGGTGTTCTAATGATGAATGAGCAGCTTGCGCCGAAGGCTCATACATATATTCTGCACCAAAAAAAAAGAAAGAACAGTCCAATGTTATCACAGAATTGTAGGCTTATTCTATTTTTTTACCCGACAAATAATTTTTTTTCTGTCATATGACTGTGATTCAGGTTTTTTTTCCCCGTCCGCTAAACTAATACTTCGTTCTTTTTCTACCACTGATGTAAGAGACTTCGACCGTAAACCATCCAAAGTTTGACTTTAGAAGAAGCATCTGATAAACTTGCAATTACAGATTATGTTCTTTCACTGTTTGGTCTTAAAAAATCAAGAATTTCCAATAAAATGTCATTCAGTGTGATACATTCTAACGAATAAACTTAACCGTCTCTAAATAATTGTTAAACAAGAATTTTTCGTGTAGAAATTTTATAAATATTCCAACAGTAGCATAGTTATTTTTCTAGTTTTAAAAAGCATATTTGTGCTTGTACAGAAACTTTGCATCATTTGATGATTTGCAGAAGAGCCTAATTTACGGATACCTAGGATATTCCTAAAATTAAAATACATAAAATATAAAATAGTCACTAAATTATACCTTTAAATGAATACAAATTTTTAAAGGTATTTCAACACATTTGCTTTCTTCAAAGCAGTTTCAAAATTTTCAAAATAAACACAGTATCCCTTTTTATCTCAGTAAAATGAATGAATTTAATAAAGCAATGTATTTCAAATCTGCTTTTAGCATTTGTGTATAGGCAATTATTTTTGAAATTGTTTCTTTAATAATGCAGAAAAGGATACTTAATTCATTTTTGGAAGAAATAGAATTTATAAAAAAAGGTTATTTTCTTATTATATTGTGCAGAATTAGAAGAATTAACCAGTTTATTATTTAATTGCTAATTTAATTTTTACCATTTCCTCATTCTTTTCTCTGAAAGTTTCTTAATATTTCATTAAAAATCTATTAAATAGCTGAAATAAGTAAATACAGAAGTGTAGCATAGCTAACGAAATTAAC
Source organism: Nephila pilipes (assembly GCA_019974015.1). Classification (NCBI taxonomy): domain Eukaryota; kingdom Metazoa; phylum Arthropoda; class Arachnida; order Araneae; family Nephilidae; genus Nephila; species Nephila pilipes. The sequence continues at coordinate 198,249 of BMAW01067298.1, read as the reverse complement.
TCTTTCACAAAAAGACTTGGAAAAAAAACGGCGAAATGTAGTCTCAAACTCTAGAAGCTTTTCATGATTTCGTTAGTGTTTGGGGAGGGTATCTGTCTTATGTTACGATTCTAAAACTTGGGAAGGGTGGGAACGTTCCAGGAACAAATTTAAATTTATTGTTGAACTTAAACTGAGATAAAGTATTTTTTGTGTTCTTCGAAATGGAAATTGAAAAAGAAGGATTCATAAAATTTGAATCGATTGGTGCTCTGAAAAAGATGTTAAATTTAAAGTATAGTACTTGGTGGAATATTTATTTTAAGCTCAAAATGCTTCAAGATTAATTTGATTCTAAATAATTCTAAAGACGTTAAAAAAGAAATTTAAATAAAAATCCATACAGAAAAATAAGGAAATATGGTGATTTAAAAAGTTAACAACTAATATGAAAAAAAAAACAAATTTATTTCATATAAAATGTTTATATGAATGTATTAATATGAATATCTTTCAATAATAGAGCCCAAAACACTTCTTTGCTCCATAACATCTATTTAACTAAGTGAGTGATAAATATATATATATGTATGTAATATTTTTAAATAACTACCACAAAAAACTAAAGTTTTAAAAGAAAATGTATTTTTCAAATATTATATGCATTTTTAAATAAAGTTAAACTTCTTTATTTACTCTGTGTCCTTGTATTAAACATTTTAATTTGTCTGATTCTCTTTATATTTTAGAAAGATGCCCATTCATAGTGATGAACAGGGCACTTCTATCTGAAGTCTACATATCATAATAACTTTTTACCTATATTCCTTTTTTTTCATTTTAGTACTTTACCATTATTACCATCTTTACCAGTACTTGATTTCTTTCATTTCTATATTTCATGATACTTCTTTATTTGATTTTCTTCCTAATTACTTTTATTTTCATATGCATGAATAAATCAGTCATTTATCTTATATATATTCTTGCTTAAAATTTTTATAGTAAAACTTATGCAATTAAATTTAACAGAAATAAGAAAAATGTTCTCGAAAGATTTGCCTTCCCACAGAAAAAAATACGTTCAATAGAAGGAAATATTAAATGTTAAATCTGCCATCTATGAAACATTTTCTCTTTTTTAATTTTTAATACAATTTTTTTGCCCACACGCCTTACGAAATGAATAATTTGCTATACCAGAATAAGTCTAATACCCTTTTCACAGAATTCTGTCGCCAATCCTTTCAACAAATTCTTGTGACAGTCTCCTTAAATCAGGTATTCATTCTATCCCACGCTCCAGTAATCGTAAAGTGTCGATTCTCTTTAATGATGTCATCAACCTTTTGTTTGAATCCTCTCCTAGATAAGAGAAGGGTTCTCATAGTTACCCCTCATCATGAACGTTTGTTCTTCCGTGTTTGAACATTATGCACCACTCTCTGAATTTGAATTCATTCATAAAAACTTTCCAAGCGCTTGATAGAGTCTCTTATGAATGGTAATGGACAAATTTGGAACAGATAATGAAGAATAATAAATCAAGATTTGCATTTGATGAGTATTTAAAAGTCTGTGTTTAATCTGAATGATGAAAAATAGCAACAAGCCGATTGAGTTAGATAATAAATTGTATTGAGATTTAGCCAACTTTTAATATATTGGAATAAGGGCTGCTTGTGAATTTGAACGCACTTTTATTGTAAATAAATTTAATGACAATGATTATAAGATAATAATATCATGAACAGAAAATATTAGTTCCTAATTAGCATACTTTAAATTGTATGTGGAAAATTTTTTGAAAATAAAAGTTAATATAAAAGAAAAATATATTTCATACTAGAATATCAAAGTAGTTCTTGTTATGGGATATCATAGCACTAAGAACAACATTGGAAATAAAAATAACGCATATCTGAATAAATTTGAAATTAATTCACTGAATCAATATAATAATTTCAAGATCAAACCTTCTAAGTCTTTTCAGAAATTTTAATAATCTCTCTAATTTTGGGTTGATTGGTTTTATTAATGTTGCACTATAAGCAACGCAAGGGCTATTGGCTCGTAATTCTGAACTTCTGTCAAGTGATGAATCTAATTTTGGAAATGGAATGAGAGTTATGGTAGAAAATCAGTATCCAAAGGAAAAACATAATTATACATAGTTGAAATGTTTTTTTATTCTTACAAACTTCTTCAATGAATGAATCTTTTTTCAAACAAAATAAATTTTTATAAAAAAATAAATGAAAATATAAATTTCTTCACCTGTGGTTTTCAATTTCCACTCTTCTATTACACATAATAATTTGTACTGTTCTATTGAATCATGTTAACATATGCAATGGTTAAATCTCTGATATGTGAAATGAAATAGAGTTTTGTTCGAATCAACAAATTCTAGAAATATGTCAAACCAATACTATGTCTTCTGTTTTAAAAAAAAAATTCCAAAAAATAATCCAAACGCCCCCAAAAAGTACTTCATTAAAACACGCCGCTGTGGATTGCAATTACAAAAATGCTTTATTTTTGCTAGTTTTAGATAAATTTATTTTTCCATTCTTTTTCAAGATTTATTGCAAAGACTTCAGACAATGCCTCCCGTGGTCGTCAAAGCGTTTTCATTGATCTTTTTTTTTTTCTCTTTCTCTCTCTCGTTGTAACCGTCATCGTCTCATTAGATGGCGTAAGATCTCAAAAGAATTGAAAACGTGGCCTGTGGCACACCGAAATAGGAAATCTATTATGAAGCTGCAAGTTCGCTTCGAACAAATACAATAAATGTTTCTTCCGTATTTTTTTCCTTATCATTTTTGCTTCTGTACAATACAATGAGGCTGCTACATCTAAAAATAGCTCGGTACAGCTGGAGGAAGTTTTTAGACAGTTTGTTTGATGTTTCATGATGACCGTCACGATTTAATGATATTTTTTATGACAATATGAACAATTTATCTGTAACAAATGTTCAAAAACTCTACCTACAGAACAAAAGTTCTGTAATTAGAGTGATCTGACTCACAAATTGATCCCTGAGGCATAGGCTGTTAGCCCCAGTAAATGTTGCTGTTTTATCTTTAGAAATATTTGTTAAAGATACACTTCTAGAAAGTTGATCCTGCATTATACTGTGGCGTCTGGATTTGAAATGCTTTTTTGTTGATATAAAAAGAAATGAATAAAATCTTTTATCTATGAGTTTTCAGCTCGATGAATAAGAAATAACTTATTTTTTGCAGTAAACTATCTTTCAGAGATTTTTATTATTAAAATTTTAATATTTTTCCGAAAGGAAAATAAAACATTAAAAAAATTTTTTAAATTCTTTTAAAACCTTTTATTACAAGTTAATAAATATGCACTTTTGCAAAAATATCTTTGTAATTAATATCTGCTAAATATAAATTAATTACATTTCTTAGCCCCAATAGGTAACCAAATGTAGAAATTGACTATTCATATCAAAAGCAAGTTCTTTTTATTGTAGTTGTCAAACACATGCTCTAAAGTTTTATTTCAAATAAAATAACACAAGTGTTACTGTATAATTCAGTTCTTAGTGTCAACTAAATTAGGAGGAAACGATGTTCATAAATAGTTAATTTTTTATTTATTAAACTATACGATTGTTTAAAAGTTTTTATAAGTATGAATATACGTTTTTAAAATGACAACGTACAAAATATAGACGCACATGTAGAAAATCAGGGATTTAATTTGCAAAAATTGTGAAATTTTAACACAAACTGAGTGATCTTCAAAGACACTCCGTAAATAATGCACATTGTAATACTGATATGTTGACATGTTATCATTGAAATGCAATTTTAAATTCCTATCAGAATAAATAATCATCCAGAATTCTGCTGGATAATTTTTTTTCACTGATTTAGAGGAAATTTACTTCATTAAGGAATATTTAGGTATTAATTTAAATAAAAAGTTTAATTCATCATTATGCCTCTAATCGTTGAATATTGAATGCTTTCCAACAAAAATAGTAAGATAACACTACATGTGCTTCTAAATAACCTAATCAGTTCTGATTGATACTATAATTGAATCGAGTATTTTATTTATTTTGCTACTAAATCTCAAAAACTATAAATATTTTAAAATTTTGCACAAAAAAATATTTCACTTGCGATTACATTTTAACTAATGTGAAGATTTCTTTTTTGTTTGCTAGAACAAAAATTCAATTTAAAATCAAAATGCTAAAATTTCTTTGTCTTAAATAGATTATATTTACTAAAAAGGATTTCTGTAGTTCAGTAAAAACTCCCTATTTTTAGTCTCTAGTGAATGTGAAAATAATCATAGGGAAAATAATATAATGATTTCCTTTATGTATCCCTGAGGTATTTTGAGAAATAAAAAAGAAAATGTTTGATATAAAGTGCTAGAAAAATACGCTTCTCTTTTTCTGAAAGAATCTTACCACTACTAACAAGAAACATCTAGAAACCACACAAAACCCCTGGGCGAGCGTCTTCATTTCGATTAGTTTTGTAAAGAAAGGGAAATATGGGAATATCCCATTCAATGGCCAAAAAACGCTTCTTTTCTTTTAAAATAGAAAATTCAGAATTAAAAATAATTCGAAAATTACTTACGAAAATTAAATCTACTAAAATACTGGCATGAATTCGAAGTAAAAGCAAAATGTGTGGCAGTGTTTTTCATTAATACTTAAAAAATGAAATTTATAAAAGAAAATTTAGCAGATGAAAAATATATATAGTTGGAAGTCAACACTTTATCTCTTTTAAGAAATTAGACTGTTAAAATGTGATATTTTAGTTTTGTTGAAACTTCGTTAAACATAAATGCGTAAATTATACTTACATTTTCTTCATGTGGCAATTAAGGCATGAATTAATTTTTAAGCTTTGAATTAAATTTAAATATAGAATATTTTACTTACATAGAAAATACGTAATAGTTTTATATAATTTAATATTTTAATTATATCATTTAAGATGTTATCACAGAAACTGCGTACACAAAACCATAGTCCAGTGTTTCTATTAAATAGTTTTATTGTTACACACACACGCATATATATATATATATATATATACATATATATACAACATGTAAGAATCATTCTCTTAAATCAAATTGATTTCTTGAAAGCTTATTCGCCACCATTCAGCTCTGGAGTGTTTTGTACACTCTATGCTCTAAATTTCATACCTTAAGAGTTGTACTTGCAATACTCTGTGCTTTATGGTTTCATTTTTGCGTTTGAAAAGATTTTATTTATTGTTATTTTGTACATTCTTATTCCTAAAGATTTCCATTTTAAAAGTGCATTGTTTTTAATAAATTTATTTTTAATAATTTTTTTAGTTTAATTTCAGATTCTCTTGGATTTTGAATTATAACCATACTTTACTAATATATTTTATTGTTGGGAATTGCTTAGCCAACAGCTCTAGAAGAATTCAGCCTAACAGTTTATACCCTTTTATAAATTTAAATGTTATTATTCAATTCTTTCTTTTTCTCAAATTTTGTTTTTTGAATGTTTTCTAAATTGCTACATATTTTAGATATATCTGATTTTTACTTTTCCGGACAGTTAATAGGGGACAATCAAGAATGCTGATCATAGTGCTAGTGCGTTACATAGTTTAACACAACAATATCATAGCCATGTAATTTGTAGAAATCAAGATTTCTATTTATTTTCACGAATATACATACATACAAGGCCACACACTCTCAGCTAAAATACACCTCTCACACACACACCCCCTCATCACATGGCACTCTCATCACACACATATATTAAAAATATATACTTTTTATCTACTCAATAAAAATAATTCTTCTGAATAAACTTTCTATTAAAAATAATTTTAGGGTTGAAAAATTATTAAATTAATAAAAACGAAATTCCTTCAAACAGAGAAGAAAATATTTATTTATATGTAAGGTATCAAATACTTTTCGAATTATAATTTTAAGTGACTTTTTTTCTGTTTTAGACACATCAACAAGTTTCGTATAATTCTAAACAATTTAAGCTTCTATAAATGTTAAAATTATTCAGCATACCATCGAAAAGAATATTTATAGCTCCTTTATTCGGTACTTTTGAATCAAAAAAAGTTTTTTTTTTATAACATAAACTGTAGTTAAGCGAAGAAACAGCCGAACTTCACCATTTTGCATCGATAGATATGTGATCCTTTTCTGAAAAAAGTATTAAAATTGTATGTTTGAGAATCCTTGCTCTCTTTTATACTAAATTAGAATAAAAAAACTCCGATCTTGCAGATATGATATTCGATTATTTATTTCTTTTCCTTTGAACTTTTGAATTTGTAACGGATTTTTCCTTTTCTTTCTCGTTTGTATCTTCACAATTTGATTTACAAGAGTGGTTCGGATGCCTAACTTTTTGGAACGATTAATCGTACTGATATAACTATGTTGTTATGAACAGAAGGAACAGAGGGAAATGCAACACAGATAGTAAAAACTCGCAAGTCATTTTTCATAATAAAGCTTTGGACTTTTTTTCCAGCCTTGGAATAATAATCTAAGAATGAGAACATGTTTTAGGGAAGGTATGGAAAGAAATTGCTTTCTTTTCTTTCATTTGGATCGAAGATTGCTCTATAAGTAGCTAGCTGGAAATTGTTTCGCCTACAGTTTCCTTTTTTCAAAATAACATTTTTCTAAATGAACTCTGCTTCTATGGAATAAAAAATGTACTTCTATAATATTTTCGAAAAAAAAAACTTTTTCTTTGTTTTCTGGAAAAAAAATATTCACTTTTGTGAATATACTTTGACTTATTTTTTCATACCAGAAAATTTTTCTATTGTTATTTTAAATTAATTTCTACAATGAGATACTTGGATAAATATAAGAGATACGTGAAAAAAGTCAAATCCTGAGAGAAAAAAAATCTAAAATATTTATTGTTGGTAACCTTGAGAATACGTAAATCCGATACGTAAATAAAACTCTGAAATTTAAAACTTCATCTTTCAACTTCCAAGTAATGCATGGAAATTGTACGTAATAATTCATAAATTGTTGAATCATATATGGTTACATCCAAAAACAGTTTTATAAACGAAAAAAATTAAATATGTATTATTATATATAAAAATATTATATTTAATAATATTATGTAACTAAATCAAGAAACATGTGATCTGACTTTAATGTTACAAATTCTGGAGAGATTTTATAAGCATTTTTAAAGCATGTGCCAGTACAGAAATTCCATTTGCAATTCCTTTAACAAATTACTAATGCTTTTAAGTTGGAGAAAGTAAGTTCAAATTCTGGCTAATTTTGTTTTTCATTGAGCATTAGTTATAGAGCTTTAAATGAATACTCCAGATTATTTCCTATACGGTTCCGAATAAAATTAATTTGTTATTTTACACATTTATCACTTCTAATAAAATAATAATATTTCATATTATCATTAATTATTAATACTTATATTGGAAATATGGTTACATATACTCATATTTATGACTATTATACCGTCTTTTCGTATATTTAAAATAATATTAATGATCATAGAACATTATCATATTTTGTTCATTTAAAAGGATTACTAAACTTTTTGAAATCTGCGTAAAGAAATGCAATTGGATAAATCAATCGGATTGATTATTTCACAAAACTCAAAATTGCTTATGCTATAATAAAACAGATAGTTTGTTATATTTATGTACAAAAGAAATTCAAATACTTTTGTATAATATATCAAATTATTAAGCATTCCTTAAAAATGTTATAAAATTAGTAAATATTTTGAATATGTTCATATATTTTATTAAACTACAGAATCATCTATTCACATTTTATAAAATTCCTCAACTATATTAATAATTAAATGATGATGTCTCATAGTTTATATTAATTTTAAATTCGAAGATTTTGCAATATAAAATATGTCAAAATAAGAACACAATTATTTACTTGTAGGAATATTATGTTTATTCTTTAAACAGAAATTTTAATTTTCATACATATTATTTATGCGAATTAATATCTCCAGAACATACCAAATTCAAATATTGTGAATGCATACTTTTTCTTCATTTATGACGCAAAAAATTAAATTGATATGTTTAGTGAATGAAAAAGCTCCAAAATTAAAGTTCTGAAGCAAATATATATTAAGCGTTAAAGACAAATTAATTTCTGTTATACAAATACTGATGCAATTCTGATCTAATTTGTAATGAAGTTTCCTGCTAAATTTGGATACAGCTTATATTTCTTCAAATTATTTGTTTCTTAAAATGTAGTATTCAAATCTATATTCCTCACAGAAAGTGGGAAGAAAATTAATTCGTAACTTTTTCTATCAATAAGGGAGTCTGAGAACAATTTAATTCAAAGTAAACGGCATATATACTATTAAAAATGCAATAAATCCTTGAATAAACTTAAGATAGAAAGTTCATATTTATTTTACTAAGATGAACACTTATATTTAAGAATACTCATAGATTTACCCCCTTATAGATCTAATGTTCTTCATCAGAAAAGAGGTAGCTGCGAAGTCGTGCAGTGGACTTATTAATTCAAAGATTTAAAAATTCTACTTTAATTAATATGTATGCATTTTTTTCTGTTGCTGTGTTGAAACATAACTTTAATTAATAATGTACCCACGAAAAAAATTCTTAGCGCAACAGACACTTTCATCTAAAAGTCACGCGATCTGACATCACCCTTACATCTCACTTGCCGTAATATCCATCATCAAGTCTTATACTCTTGATTCTAGTTTCGGTGAAAATGTAAAGGGGAAAAAAAGACGTGGGGAATTTCACGTGATTTACAAGTGCTTTGGAAAGGGGAAATATTTAAATACTAACGTAGCTACGACATTATTTAACCAAACCTTCATATGCTTGCGAGTGTTGATGGTTGGAATTAATTTAAATATGTGTTACCCTGTTTACTTGTAACATAAGCCAGGGAAGTTATTGCTATTTTACCCCTCCCCCTTGGCAGTTAATATCAAGAAATACGTTCAGCTTTCGCAAGAAATTATTACGTATTTCTGTTTACTTGAGCGTGCATAGAAGTAAAGAAATAACTTACATCACCATCAAGAAGCATATATTTGTGTAGAAATAAGTTTTAGCTTTTTAACTTCATTTAATGCTTTTGGCAAGACTTATGAGAACTTCCGCTGTGTTGCTAAGGTGGCGTTATAACGTTTCAAAAATAGATTAAAGTAACATTTGCAGCGGTGGTAATCGTTGAAAATGTTTGAATCGTTGACCTCGTATACGAAAATTGGGATTAAATTAGATGAGAATACATTCTCTCTCTCTCTCTCTATCGGTAATTTTTATTTTTATACGTATAAAATAATTTCTTTTCTAAAAAGAGCGATATCGTTCCTAGATCCATATTTATCGTTATTACTAATAGTATCTTCATTTCTTTTTTAGTTCATTTTCATCAATAATTTTGAATTTTCATAGCATTTAATCAAATGGGTTCTTTGTTTATCCATGCTTACTCCATGTGATATAGCAATTTAAGTAATATCTATTACATAAAACTTCAGATTATTTTATTATATATTTAAAATTCGTATAATTTTTATTCATTTTTGATAACATTCGTATTTGAATTAATGGTGGAATAAAATTATTCACCTTCTCTACTCAAATTAATAATTAACATATCTGAAATATTTAAAAGCACTTGCGAAATAATATATTCATTTTTAGAACATTTTTTTACTATTTTACCTTTCAAATAAGGAGATGAAAAATATTTTTCTAACTGACTTTGTATATTATTTTTCTGCAGCTAACCCAAGAAGTTGTTGAGTGTAGTAACTTTTTGTTCAAAATTAAATAAATTTTAAAGCTTATTTTATCTCCACAAAATTTCATATACATACCAGAGAGTATCGTAAAATTTTTATTACTATATATACACAAAAATAAATGAGATATTTGGATAAAATATTCCTGAATATTAATTTATCCTTATGTACATCATGTTGAAAATTACTGATGCTGATTTGTTTGATTTCAAGAAGTCGTAGATCGAAGTAAATAACAATATTGTAAGGTTTTATTTATTATTTTGGAGTACCATAAAATCTTAATGATTGCAAAAAGTAATAGAGATAGAATCTTAATTTTTATTTACAATGCTTAAGACATCTATACATAATCACCATCCAAAGTTACACATTTCTAGCAGCGTTTTTTAATCTTTCGAAAGACTCGTCCTTGTAAAACTCAGCAAACTAAACTTTATTTTCTTTATACTGCTGCTTACTTTGAATTACGGCTTTCCGAAACAAAAAAAATGAACATTAATAGCTGCAATTTACAGCATTATGTGCATAAAAATAGCTGACGAATAAGAATAAAATAATATGCAGAGTACATTTTATCTAGATACCTCAGTGACACTTCCTTGTGTGTGTATATATATATATATATATATATATATATATATATATATATATATATATATATATAACCCTCCTCTTTAAACTATTTTTGTTATATTAAAGCTATATTGTGATATGTTTGAAAATAATATTTAACTGAATCTCTGCAGTTTATTGCAAAACAGATTGAATCTATTTAAGCGTGCCACACGCGCTGAATTATTGTGTTGCATAATCATTTCCCAACTTGTTCTCAGCTGGAATGCGATTACACCCGCTTTCGTATTCTCATATTTGCAAGTCATTCGTACATTCCATTTACACGAAATTCTGTGATGCATAGATTCATTAGTCGTCCACGCCTAACCAAAGAGTCATTCATACGGATAATTAATGTTCAACTATTGAAAGGGACCAGAGGAGCCTGCTCTATCAAAACTTCCATGATATTCAGTAGTTTTGGGACAGTCATAACTTTCTAAGAGTAATTTGTTCCCATTCTGTATCTACTCTTTCATCAAAGAGTATGGATATAAATAAATGCAGTTTTTCTATTGATTTTTTTTCTGAACTTTCTATTTTCCATTTCCTTGTGAAATTCTAATTATATCTTACTTTCTTATGTAAAGGAATATAATTGTACATAATATAGCAATCAGAAATATAGACAGATACTTAATTAACAGATTTTAACTGAAGGAATTTAGTGTTAATTAATGAAATCATATTTTGACCAAAGATATTTAGGACTGATATTTAATATGCATTTGGTTTTTAGATTAAAATTCGAAAGAAGATTCACACTTATATCAAAAACGTTTTTGCATCAATACGCTATTGTGGAATTAACATTAAAGAAAAAAATACTTTTAATGTATCTATTTAAAATTGTAAGATATTTGTTTCATATAAATAAAACATTACTTAAAAATGAATTTTAATAGAAATGGAGCTCATATTTACATACTTTCTGTCTTATGCATTTCTTCTTGAATTATTAGGAACGAAGATGTATGCATCTCTAAATCAGCAACGCATTACCTTGAGAAGTTCATATCACCTTATTTATTTAATTTTTAAATATATTGTCTAAAAATCAAAAATATAACTTTAATTTTCAAATTTTAAGAAACCTATTATTTATGAATATTCAGAATAGAAATTTAAATTTTCAATCAATATTTTAAAAATAATACATTGATAAAAAGTTAAACAATATTTTAATCACTTATTTTTCGGAGAATTATTTTTATGATTCTTAAGATAGATGAATTTGAAATTGAAAGTTAGGATTTATAATAACTTTCTGGAAAAAATTCAAAAATTCTTTTACTTTAAATTATATCGCACAATTCGCCGTCCTCTTTCAATTTTTCGTATTACAAAAGAATCGAAAAAGGAGTTAAGTTTCATATATACGAAAATTTAAATTGTGTACTTCTTTCTTTCTTATTCAATCAGGTGAGACGGCTTTTTGTAATAGTGTCTTATAACAAATTTTTAAAAAAATACAAGGGGAAAATCATAAATAGATGTAAAAGAATTACACTGTAAAATAAGAGGATTTATTATGCGCATATTTTATTTCAGGAAAAATTTTAATTACTTTTTCAATGCAAGAAAAGCTTTTCAATTAAAAAATAAATAAAACTATAAGCTTCATTAATTTCAAAACATTTCTTCTGAATTGCGACGCAATTCTTAAAAAATTATTACTTTAGAAATTGAATGCAAAGAAAAATTAAATATTCGTGAGCGTTCAACATATAATCTATCCCCGGCTACAGAGGGATATTATAGAATTTGGGAAAAATTGTACATTTCCAGATTACAAACTAAACTTTTTTTTGTGTAAAATGCTTAAGGGTTACTTTAAAATATTTCTTATCCTATGATAACATTTATCTTTTGGAGGAATACTTAAAAAATAAGTTGTCATAATTAAAATCCATGGAAGCTAAGATAAAATAAATTATAGAAATGTGTTGATTAGATCCATTAAGCATAGAAAGGTTAAAGCGAACAATTTTAGTAAAAAAAAAAAACTATTCAAAATAAAATAAACTAATTTATATAAATACATACTCCTAATTATTCATTAATGATAAGTTTAGGTTAATTAATATGAAAAAATAGACTGATATATCACAGACTTTCAGAGTTGCAAACAAAGAACTGAAAATTAATGTCTTTAAAGCAATATTATTCCGAAGACTTTCGGTTGGTGTAATTAGGAAAGGGACTGACTAAATCTTCGTAGACTTATAAATTCGAGTTTGGCTAAGGATGAAAGGTTTCAGTTAGATACCAGTTTCCCCGTTTATCACTTAAACATTGTTCAAAAGTTAGAGGTTCGATATTAATAACCTATTCAAGCATCTTTACATATGAATAAAGAGGGCATCCAATAAGTTTATAAGTAATTCAAAAATCCATAAAAATGGAAGGAATTAATATATTTGAATATGGTTTGTGAAATGGTTTTACATGATGGGGTAGTGTTTTGCTGGGGAAAAAATAGTTCAAATATCTATCAGCACAGAGTGCTATAAACAAGTATCTATAGGAATTCCATGTAACTATTTTTATTGCACGCGGGCAAATGCTTAAAAGCACACCATATATTATATATCTCCGTATCCTCCATCAGCACAAATGTCAAAATTTTAAAGCGAATGACAACACAGTTAAACGCAGCATAAAGCTTACAGGCTCGAATGGAGAAAATTTCATTGACGTCCACTATCTACAAAAGTTGTTTTATTTTATTCGCCATTAAAATTACTCTCTTGAACAGTCACTTTGTCATGACTGAGATTCAGGCTCTCTCTCTCTATATGTGTATATACATATACTCTCATATATAATTATATACATATATAAGTAAATATTAATGTGAACTTAACATAATTTTAAATTACGTTAAACTATACGCTAAATTACAACTTATAACTATTAAAAACCAAAATTTAAATAAAAAAATTAGAAGCAAAAAAAAAACTACAAAATTTAAAGAATTTATTAAAGCAATATTTAGTAAATAAAAAATATGAAAAAAAAAAAACATTTAAGATTAAAGTATTGTCATCATTTAAAACAATCAAAATATTGTAAAAAAGATGTTTTTTTTATTTAAGTACAATATCAAGAAATTCAAGAATACATTTTATATATGACAATTTTATTTTAAAAAAATCATTAATTAAAATTATAACCAAGTTAAATAAGCACAGATTTATAAAAAAAAAAGCAAATCTTTAGAAAAAAATTTAAAAATAGAGATAATGTAATTTTAATACTGTCTCAGAATTTGGATTGAGAAAGTGTGATTAAACTAGTTGCATGGATCTGCTACTAAATTAACTACATTATCAATAAAGGTATATGCGTAATTATCAGAAAAGTTTATAGTACAGGTTGTTCAAAATTGACATTGTAATATCGAATGAAAAATGTGTCTAATATAGAGTTTGGTCCTCACTCACAGCCAGAAGGGTCGCACAGCCTGACGGTATACTAGGCAGGAGGCAATTGATGAGTCTGTGCGGCAGTCGATCTCACTCCCATATCAAGGCAGTTCTTACCTCCGAGATGGCTAGCGAAGGAGGATGGCGAGATGCAATTACTTTCCCCAGAGCATCCGAGATATACTTTATAGGGGTAATGTTTGGCACGTTGTCTGCCACGTATCAAATGCTCACTCTTGTGTGCGGCAGTTAGTGGAACACGAACATAGTGGGACATCTGTCACATAGTCTTCTCTCAGGAAACCTTCAGACAACTGTAGACTTTGAAACTCAGGTTCCAGTGAAAGTATATAGCTGACTCGAGAGCTGTAAATCTACAGCAGTCCTGTATCGCCTCGATGAAAGTACCAAACAATTACTCTGATTCCTCTTTATGGGCTTTGGTCGACCTTGCCTATGTATTTTTCTTATAGATCCAGCGTCCTGAAACTGCTTCCACAAATTACAATCGACAATTCGGCTTTACATGGATCTGTAACCACTTGCACTTGTTATTAGCCTATCTCTAATATTCCGACAATTCTCCATCTCATTCTGTCATCCATATGTTCGTGGCTATTCAGTTTTCCTGATATCTTGTAAGATGTATCCAACACTTGCAAGAGATACGGCGAGCGTCGGGGAGGAGCACGCAAATTGCCGATAACACTTTGTGCGCTTATGTTCTTTCTACAGTCACAACTCAGCAGATACGCAAGTATACGCTTGAGTATTCGACTCTGGATATTTGTATAATTTTTCAGTGGCATAATGAGGACCTTTTATTCAATTAATTTTTGAGAGCATATATAATTTGCAAATTCTCTTAATTTTGCACACGAGCTTATATTTATATTTTATTTTTTAAACATATATATCTGCACACACACGCATATATATATATATATATATATATATATATGTGTGTGTGTGTGTGAGAGAGAGAGAGAGAGAGAGAGAGAGAGAGTATGTGTATGTGTGTGTGTAGGGTAACGTTAGAATAGGTTATGGTATAATCGAAAATGGAATACCTGATAATTAAGACAATGGAATTGCGGGATCCCTTTTCGCAGTTTTTTAACCTGAACAGTTTTCAATGGCAATGTAATACTCCTCAATAGAGTAATTTCTCTATAGCCAAACTGTCTCAGTATTGATTTATTTAATTTCTCTAAATTTAACTTTAAATCTAATATTATTCCTTTTAACTTTTGACTTAAGAGATTAACTTCTGACCATAACTTCCACATACAAGTGTTACATCCATCTTTTAAACGAGTACTTTCAACGATCAATAATGCTCTTATTGTAAAAGTATGTATTCTTGTGTCTTAAACTATTTAAATGTTTCAGGTAAGGGCAGCAACTAAAATTATTAAGTGCCATACATGTATATACTTAAAGAACTTGTAATATTTTTCACTTAAAAAAAGTTTTGTTCCTGAAAAAATTCCTATAACTCTTTTTAATCACGCACATTTCATTTTGATTAAATTGATTCATTTTTCAGAAAAGTTCGAAGCAGATTCGATCAAACAGGTAGGGAAAAAATCATTAATTGTTTTTTTGTCTTCCAGTCGTTCTAAAAAGCATTGCATTAAGAAAGTTTAGTACCAAGAGAAGTACCTACATCAGATATTAAGTCTCGATCGAAAAACATAAATCCGAAATTAGATTTACCTGAAAAGGATATAATTAAATCATAAAACTCCGTTTCATTGAAGAAGCAACCAATGCATTATTTCTTTTCCATTAATTTGTTCCGGACTCATACGGGAAAGAACATGCGACAGCGCGTTTTCTTTCTTCCTTTTCTTCTTCCTAAGGTATGAAGAAACTCGTCCGGCTGTAATTACTTTCTTCTACTTCAGTTCCCGGACATGCACTAGGTCTTTAACGAGATTGGAGCCAAGGAAGTTCTACTCGGAACACTTGGATGCTTTACTTGTTCTGTTCACTATACGGTGCCAATTGCTGGAATGAATGTGTTAGTAAATTCCTGTTACTGATTCCTTCCGGATTTGGATTTTTTAAGCAAATCTTCGGTTAAATAAAGTGTCTTTTATTTAAGGTGAAATTTATACATAATTGAATGGGAATATAGTTTCTTGGTATGTGATGATAATTAAGTAAGTAATTAATTTTGAAGAACTAAGACTTAATTATGCGCTGGCAATTTATTAACATATAACCACAAATAGTTTCAATAGATGAATAATTAGTCTAATTTGCTATGTCAAAACATATATTTGCACATAGAATTGAACAACTTTCTATCAATTTATTACACAGAATTTTTGACATTTGTATTTGTATATATTGTTGAAATATTTTTTATTTTATTCTTCCAAGTGAGACAATTTCCAAAAGCCTCTTTCTTAATAACTTGACACTGCGGTTTATATTTTTTTCCGAAATATTTTGGGATATTTCTATTCTAAGTCGTTGACTATCTTCATATATGTACAAGAACTATTGAGCGCATTTTTTTAAATGGAAGTTTAGAAAAGACTTTTGCTCCGTCTGTTTTTTTTCTCGAGTTTCAAATTTGAAATGTAATGTTTCTTTGTACATCAAAAACGGTTTTAAATTCTTTGAAATGTATTATTTATTACATATTAATCCAATTAAATTGTTAAATAATAAGCATAAATTTGGGATTAATTCTTTTATTAGGTATCTTATATTTAAATTTAAAAACAAAATAGGGTAAGTTTCCTTATACATCACAATAAATGTGTGTAATACTATATTTCATATTAGATGTGTTTGTAAATCTACATGAACAGAGTATTTATTATAATTTCAGATAATTAAAAATATGGCGTTATACATTACATAAAATTATATAAATATTTTTGAAATTTTAAAATAAGTACTAAAATTTAATTAGTTAAACTTCTTAAAAATTATTTTATAAAATGGTGTAAAACTCAAAATTAGCATATGATATAATTATAATTTTCTTCTGAACCTTTTAAAACATCAAAAAAAAAATTGAGTCTTACGATGATCCTTAGTGCTACAGGTAAAATATTTTAAACATGATGTGACGTGCCTTTAAATATTTATTAATCATTTTCACCTAAAGTTTGTAATCCCAAATGCTGTATTTATATTTGAAAAGAATAAATTTTAATTTACAAATAAATCAATGTCATATAGAGATAAATGTAACGTATTATGTTCAAAACTAATAGGAAGATAAAAATTCTCAGGTAATTGTCTTAATGTTCTATTACAAATATCCCACTGTTTTAAATGTCTTATGCGTTTCATTAAATTACTGTTAAAGATTTAAAATATGTAATAATAATATAACAATTTGTTAAAATAGTAATATTATTAGCCATAATATTTTAATTTTAATAAACGTTAGAACTATTAATAATGGGGGATAATATATTTCAAAAACAATAAAAATGTGATTTCAATTTCTTATTAGTGTTAAATTCTGCTAGAGGAATAACTCAGGTATTAGCAGAGATTTTACCACTTCCAATTTAGAAAATTTGAGAACAAAGCGGACAAATGTAAATTGTTCGGTACTACAATGACTAAGAAAGCAAATTAGGAAAAATCCAATTCTGCCATCTTGACTATACCTAATAAGTGTTTAAACTGCACATCCGTCTTCTAAATTAAAAAATTTCTATAAAGAGCAATTTGAAATAGAGCCCGTAACCTACTTCTACAAAGAAAATAATGACTCTGTACTCAGTCAAAGTTTATTATTAATGTAAAATAAAATAAAAACTAGTGACAACTTTTCACACACATATTCTTCATCTCAATCATTCAAATGCGTTGATATAATTTTCAGTTTTTATTCTACGATATATTAAAATCATATTGTTACAAACATTTTTTTTCTAAACAGCGCTTAAGTCATAAATTGAACACCGTGTTCCATATTCAAGTGCTAGAGTGAATGAATATACACTTCAAAACATAATGAATTCATATTTAATGCATAAAAGCATTAAAGGCTCATTTTTAAGGAGAAAACAAATAGCGAGTCTCTTCACTTTGATGAATAATCCTTATTAGATTTTGACTTATTCTTTTCGTGGCACTTTAAATTTTTTTACAATAATGAGGAATTTAATGACTTTGAAAGAGCTTTTTACCATTTAAATTAACAGCCAATAAACAGAGAATATTAAATGCTAGCAAGATATTGTATTAATTTTCTAAGGAATTTTGAATCCATTGAAATAGGTATTCGATGTATATTTTCTTTGTTTTGAAATAACAATGCAGTATTTCATATAAGAAATTATCTAGGGTATTTTATTATTCATTGAATTAAATATTCACATCATTTCATCACTCTGAGGTTTGATAAATTAAACCAAGAGTAAAATATAATGCATACGTAAGTATTTAAACTTTTAAGTGCGAATAATAAAAGGTGCATTTATTTTGTCAATGGTTTTTTTTTCTATTGTGTTAGTAGCTTAAAAAATGTGCAACGTATTCACTAGAGTCTTCATAAAATGGTTTGATATTCAAATTTTTAAACAAAAAAGACTTAATTGCTGAGATTTTAAGTACGGAATACTAATTTTTTCCTAAGATTTTTCGTTGCAGAATTCACTCCGGTTTTCATTGATTAAAACCTTAAGGATGTATAAAATTTACTGAAGAAATGAAGCTCCGTTTTCTCTCGAAATAAAATGAAAACGCTATTTCTTTTCCTAAAAATAATAATTGAGTGGTAATTTCTGGATTTTTGTATATTTCTACAAAATTCGTATATTTTTACGAATATTTTTTAGTAAATATTTTAATTGAAAAGCTACTATTTTGTATATTTTAATTAAAAATATTTTTCCAAAACTTAACACATAAATTTTATTTTATTAATTTTTTTTATATTTAAAATGGCACTTCAAGCTATAACTATTTTGTGAAGCTTCTGAATTTAATACAATTAATTATTTCGAGACATATTATTTTATTACATAATTTTTTTCAATTTAAATAATGTATAAATTTATATTTATGTACTTAACCAATTTGTTTTTTTTTTTATTCTGTTAAATATATCTCTGGAACAATATCTTGAAATTATTTTGTCTATCTCTTTTAAAATTATATATTTATTACATTTATATTGAGTAAAAATTTATTTGAGAGAAAATTAATTTTTTACGTTTGAACTTTCAATAATCTCTTACTTCTATAACAAATATTCCCCTACAAATTATTGAAATAATTATTGACAGTTAAAATTTTAAAAATAAGCATTTAAGAATAATAATCCGACACAGAATTTCATAAAATCTAAATTGAATTGATCCGCTTCTTATGGATTAGAGGGCCGTGGTAGCTTAGCTGTCATGGTTTCGGATTCGTGGCCGGCGGTTTTCGTTTAGTCGCGAGTTCGATCCTCGGCCGCCAAAGACCCGCCGTATAGCCGGGGCTGATGCACATTAAATCTGTCGGGGCCCAAAGTCCTCCCGTTGGCATAGGGTTGATGTTAGGAGAGAGGGGTGCCAGCTCAGGTGTTGTCCTCGTCACTTAACTGGCTCAAAATTATGAGGTCCGTCCCCAATAGTCCTCGTGTTGCTTCTAGTGCGACGTTAATAAAAACTAAACTACATTCTTATGAATTAACATATTTTTTAAAAATTGTTTGCTCCTAGTACTAATTTATAAAAGTAACGTTCTGCGAAACATTTAGTTGAAATCTAGTATCTTAGAACGGAGAAATATTATAGTGAGTTATATTTTAGTATTGGGGGACTCTATGAGAGTTTGAGACCTATTTATTCAAATACGTTTATTTGATTAATTCAGAACTGCTTTACATTAAAGCTAATGGAGTTTCAAAGTCTTAACATAGCAAAGTGTGGATATTTGAAAAGTGTGATTCTTCCTTAGATGTTGTTCACATTTTCTAATTTCAACGCAAAGGTTGAGCTCTGACACAAATATAATATAATTAGAGTGTGATACTTATAACCTCTTGAAACAATTTAAGCATACTGTGCTAATGATAAATTATAGTTAGTGAAAATATTCTCCGTATGAAACTTTTTTCATCATAGATTTTTAAAAAACAAATGATGAATAAAAATCCGTTAGTCAGATATTTACTTTTAATGCAGGTAAAACAAACAATGCATATTAAATTATTATGTCAATACCTATAAGTTTTTGAAATTCAAATTTATTTCACAGAATTATTATTTTTATGATATAAGATGTTCAGAGCAAAATTTGAGTAATACACAGTAAATCTCCTAGTTTGTCAATAATCTTACGAATGAATCATCTACACAGAATTCCATCGAATCTTATTTCATCAATGTAATTCTAGTTCATTGTCTGTTCCTTTGATAATGATTAATAAATGTATGCTACCAATTCTAATGAATAAAGCCATTCCACACGAAATACAAAAATTAATATAGTTAGAATAAACAATTTTTTACTGTCCATTAAATGTTTCATTAGCACCTTTGGAATTCAATCTTCCACATTCCTTTTAATATTGCAATGATAAAAAAAAACCTAAAGATTAATTTTTAGCTTCAAAGGAATCTCATATCATTTCTTCCTACAGGTTTCCTCCCTGCAATGGAAGGTACTTCCAGAGGCAATTATGGTCTATTGGACCAAATTGCAGCACTTCACTGGGTTCAAGAAAATATTGCCCAATTCGGAGGAGACCCAAGAAATATTACAGTACTTGGACATGGTTATGGTGCATCTTGTGCTCATCTACTCATGTATTCTCCGAAGGCTCAAGGTAAATTTATGTCTTCTATAATGTAGCAATTCTGTTTCTTTTTATTGATCTCATAACTGGTTTGCGTTTTACAAGGTATCAGGTCGAAAATACCTATCTATCGTTTGTTTGGTATGATAGTCTCTTTAAATTTAGTGAGATATTGTATTATCAGTGCTTTACACTCACAAACACTGTAGTTACTCTAAACGGTATTTGAATGTATAATGTTAAACCACGAATCTTATAGCTTATTCGATTTCATAAAGCTTTGAACGAAGAATTAAGTTACATGTATGATTATTTTTATCCAAAAAGAATTCATCGCGATACTGTTGGTTTATTTTCTCTAAATAACTTTTCTATAGAAATGTTACTAAGTAATGCCCAGATCAAATAAAATGTTGTGGAATAAATAGAAAGTTTATTGAAATCTGTATATAAAATAATATATTTAAATATACTGAAAGCCAATTGCAGTTTGCTTCAGGAAATAAGACATGAATCAAATATTTTTGAGTTACAAATAAAAATGAGTTTTAAATTTTTATGTATCTTTTTATTCAATCTACTCGTATATGCTTCAAATTTCTAAAAATATATCACTTTTTAAAATTAATATCTATATTATATATCGATAAAATATATAAAAATAACTAATTATCTCGATAATTATACTACATTATTCAGAATTTACAGTTTTTAATACGATTTGCACTTATCGAAACGAAATAAAATATTCAGTCGGTTAATTGATGTTTTCATACGAATATGTTCAATTTCTGAACATGATTTGTTGATAATTTTCACCATAAACTCAGTAAAATGCATCCATATAACAATTTATGAAGCAAAATATTTTTTAAAAGTTTGAGATACATTGATGTACAATAAAGAATCTTTTTTTAATATTATAAGGAATACCCTTTAAGAACTTAATGAGTGTAAACATACATTTCCTTTTTTGATTACATTTTTTCTGGAGGAAAAAGAAAAAAAGTCAATGAATATCATTATCTCATTTTTCTGTTGGTTGTGTGACCATGCCACTTCATTAATTGTACATGTGTTGTCTGAGTCTATTATATATATATAAATAATAGACTCAGACAAC
>BMAW01067298.1:110374-161482 GCA_019974015.1 Nephila pilipes | reverse complement strand
TTTTTTTTTTTTTTTTCTGAAAAATAACCTGTAGATTGCAAACTCATTTGCATAGAACAATTCAGTGCTTCTTGACAAAGTTACGTATTGTTTTATCTTGCTTTTACACTGGATAATTTCCTCCTAATTAATTTTGAGAATTGTTTTTATTTTCTGTTGATAACTGCTGTAACAATGTCATGGACATATTTTACCATGAATTTAGTTATGCAAAAAGAACAAATTTGTAATAAATTTAAACTTATAATTTGTCTTTCGGAAACGTTTTCTGGTTGTATTTTGACTATTATAAAGGTCAAAAGATCACTCTTTTGTAATTCATATCATAAATGTTTTTGTATTTTTGTTTTTTTAGATAAGTCATGTTACCTGGGCGTTTAGATTAAAATTCGATAAAAATTAGTTTTTAGTAGGAAAATAAAACTGTTCATTTTACTTTGAAAAGTATTTCTAAAAAATGTATGTTTAACTAAACAATAATTCAAAAAAGTACTATGGTTTTAACTTTTAATAATTTTTGTCTTTGGTTTCCAATCAATTTGCATACTGAATTTGAAGCAGAAAGTAATCTAAACTAATATCTTTCCAACGTATTGTAGATCATTTATCCTTTGAGATTATATTGATAAAGAGCTTTGCTATAATTTAAATTATGATACTAAGAGTGACTTATTAAAAAACAAAAGAATGCTAATGAACTCGAAAATATGCATATAGGGAAACACGTGTTTTTATTAGGCATTAAATATAATTTGTATCGGTCATTATTAGTTTTACTAATGAAAATATTTTTAGCTTATCCAGAATGGCATAAAAAAATTTCTGTCCCTTAGGTGTGATAAATATCTCTTTTGGTTATTAGTGTAATATGTCCTGATTTAATGTAATTGTACTTATGTTCTGCATCATTTTCTTTTAAATTCAAAGTTTGTTTATATATGTTATTTTATGTAATCAACAACCCGTTTTCCTTTATGTGTGGTCTATACTTCTCAATGCTTTTTAAAATTTGCCCAGTGAAAATTTAAAAGAAATTAAATTGAATGTCAAACCTTCTACAATATATTTTTTATCAGAAGTTGTTTCTGAGTAAAATAATGGAGTATATTAACTGGAGATTTTAATAACAAAAGTTTATCTAAATCTTCCTGTTATTTAAATATATAAAAATTTATGGGGTATAAATACTATTTCAAAACTTAAATTTTCAAAATTTTCTTATATTGGTAGCATTTTATTTTCATTTTATCTTTTAAACATCAAAATAAATGCTATCTAAAAGGAATATATTATAGTACTTTATATGTATTCGCATTAATTAAAAAATTATTATTTCTTATATACCTTGGTGAATTGAGGAATAACTTTTTCTCAGTTGTAGGCAATTTGATGTTTGGTAAAAATTATTAAGATAATACAGGTTTATAACAATAATTAATAAAAAATAAGAATTATACAAACTTATTTCAATAATAATTCAAAGTGATGAACACAATACGAGTATTATTCAGTCATAAGGTTTTAAAGAAGTATGTTTTTAGCAGGTTATGCAGTCAGTTTGCGTAATTTTTCTTTTACTCTTTAATTACACTTTATGCAACCTACAGATCCAGAAATTACTTTCAAAATTTAACATTAGGGGAAACAGAACTGTAAGGAACTAATCAATAGAGTTGCTCAAAAATATAATTCTTTTCTCAATTTCTTTTGCAAAACATGCAATTCCTTCAAATCCCCCCTTCTGCATCTTCATGAAATAAAATCTTTTTAAACTACATTTTGTATAAAGCGAAAATCACTGTAATCACAGAAATACTCTGAAAATAAAAAACATAATTACGGCTTAAATGAAGTTCTAAGTCCATTTGTTATTGTGTACCAAGTGATCTCAATGCCATTGAGGAACTCTGAATTCCTTCTAGGAAATCCTTACTAAAACAATATCCAACAGGATAAAAATTCTCACTCGTAAAAAGAATAGCGTTAAATTATTTTCGATTCAGACTAAGAGCTATTAGATAGATTTTGTTCTTATAGAAGATCTACGAATCACTGAAATCCTCCTAGATTTTCTGGGTATTTAAGGATTTAATGTAGGAAGGAGAACATTTTTTGCAACGACGTGATTCTAATAGGTGATAAGTCCTTGGATCACTTACGGAAAGAGAAAGACGGCAAAAAGTATAAAAAGCAACACATTTGAAACATTTGTAACATTTGAAACAATTTTCTTCTAAGAATTCTAAAGCCAAGAAGTTCCTTTTAAAATGTTTTCATATTTGCTATGAAAAACATTGATTTAAAGCATTAGTAATCCATCAATGTTTAAATCCCGAACCAATGCATTTAAAGCATTAAGCTTTTAAAATTTTGATAAGGCAAAAGAATGCTGATACCTAATCCTTAGACCCCCCCCCCCTACAAAAATTATGCATTTTCAAAATTTAACAGGGAGGGAGAGGGCATAGTGTTTTTCGTTGAGTTTCTCTGTTAGATGCGAACTAAAATGGATAAGCTTTTTTTTTATTTTTCATTGAGATGCGGTCTTATTATATAATGTAACTTAATTATATATAGAAATCGGGCTTATGGTTACTTTTTCAGATCTTGAATTATTTTATTTATTTGATATGTCTTATTATTTGTTCAGTAGTGTGCTCAGAATTATATATGAATCTAACTAAAAATATTAGTACTTAAAGTGTATTTTAGTTTTTTTGTGTTTCTGATATTCCTTTAATAAAAAAATAAATACTGAATTTATTTTTATTCTATTTCTTGAAGTGAAATTTAATCCTTTATATTGCCTATTCGTATCACAGTTATTACAGATTTTAATCTTTTCATATAACTCATCTCATATATTTAAGAAACTACGGGTTCTAAAGACAAGGAAACCTGAAAGCTACGAAACTCTTCCGTCGTTGAAGAGTGGGAGTTTGAAAATTGCGGTGCATACTCATATATCGTCCTTGTCGCTTCACCGTAGTTAAAAATTACGACTTCCTTTGCAATCGCCCTCGTATAGCTTCTAAGTGCAAAGTTAATATATAAAAAATCGATCAATTCGTAGTTAAGAAGTTTCTTCTGTGCTTATGGTATACGTAATTCACTGTACATATCAGAGTAGAGACCTTCTCGAGTGAAGCGGCTCCCAAAAACCTTAACTCGCCTCGAAATTTGTACAAAGTATGACCCTGGGGAAAAAAAAAGATATCGAGTCTGACGTGGTGGGCAATTTTTAAATGTTTTTCATGTCCCGTTTTGACAGTTATCTATCTATCTATATATATAAGCGAAATACCACTGACTGACTCATCACGAGATCTCAAAGACTATACTACCGATTGACTTAAAATTTAGCATAGTTACTCATTTTTCGATGTAGACGCTCACTAAGAACGGATTTTACAGAAATTTTATCCAAAATGTAATTTTCATCCGTTAATCTACTCTCATTCGTCGGTTATGTAATTTTGGCGACTTTATAGCCAAAAATGATATGACCGACGCCAAACGGAATATATTTTTTATATGTACTGTGTATTATCATCAATTAAGTTTACTTGGTGAGATTTGCGCGTGGGGAATGGAAAAATACCAAATAATTTAATATTGAAATGCTGATGGAGGAGTGGCAAGATTTTGGCGAACTTGCTCTTTATGTGAAATTTCCTGCATGTCGAAAATAGGAAAAGTACATATTTAACGATAGAAATAAATGAGTTTGGAATCCCACGGTTGGTAAAAATGTAGTTTAGCTCCAAAACTTAGCGAGGATTTAAAAAATACTAAAATGGTGACTTCTTACGGAGTAGCGCACACGCAAGACAATCTTCGTTTATTGGAGAACCTCGCTACATGCATGAACGAACTCAAGACACTATGACATACGTAAGACATTTTAGACATCTCGATTTGCACGACTTTTTTTTAGGATTGCAGTCGCTTACAATCCTAAATGGTCTGAAATCAAAGATCTCTTGAGGCAAGGACAAAAGTGTTATGATAGACAAGATGTTATTGCGACGGTATTTCATTTGAAAGCTAAGCACATGATAAATTTTCTGACAAAAGGTTGTATCTTTGGTAAAACTAGGTATAACATGTATACTGTGCAATGAAATTTATCCATATTATATACATATATGGGTGACTTTTTACTAAAACATTTTATTTTTCTCATATATTTGAAAGTCGTGGATAACTATTATGACACACAATCAATTTCTTAAAATTTTAAATTTAGATTATCATTATCGTTTAAAAATTGAAAATTTTCTTGATATCTTACGTTTAGGTTCTTAAATATAATATTAATGTCTGCCTAGCGAAGCGGGCGGGTATCAGCTAGTCATTTATGTAGCTCTACAAATGAATGTTTTTGGTTTTTCATACATATTCACTCTTATGATGAAAAGAAGTTAAATTTCTATTTATTATTTATTATCGTATGAGAATCAAACTAAACATAAACACTTGTAGTTCTATTTCACTTTTAGGGGAAGAAAACGTAGTATATTTAAAATGCAGTGTTTTCATAAATTAACATTAAGTAATAATCATAAATTTCACATTAAGTAATGCGTGTGCAGCTGTTTTAATAATTAGCAGTAAATCATGCATAACGGTAAACTTGAAATGAAGATTAACAAGAAATGTAATTGATACAGTGGGTGAGATATTTTTGTGGTTGATTTTTTTATTCGAAAATATCTTATTAAACATTTGCAAGAAAAGGTAATTCCACTAATTAGTATATATAAATAGCAAAAAATGTGATGAATTAAACTGGTTCAACTAATAGA
This sequence comes from Nephila pilipes, assembly GCA_019974015.1. Lineage (NCBI taxonomy): Eukaryota > Metazoa > Arthropoda > Arachnida > Araneae > Nephilidae > Nephila > Nephila pilipes. Next base: position 156,674 of record BMAW01067298.1, on the reverse strand, counting down.
AAAAAAGGTATTTAGACAAAATATATATTAAATTAAAAAATGCAAAATATTTGATAATTTAAAAACGGAAATCAAATTTTTCTATGGCTCTCCTACATTTTGAACAAGTTATTAATAAATAGTTTTCATTCTTCAGCTCCCTATCGCCATCATTGATTCTTATTCAAACAATTTATAAAATTTGATATTTTATTTTTCTAATCATATGTAATAACAACTTACTTCAATTTAGAGTTTTTTTACTTTAAGGAATTTGATTTATTTCACCTTTCAATTTCTTCTACAAATTAGATTGTAAATAAAATTGGGTCCGGTTTTAGACGAGCATTAGGATAATATAATCAGAAAATTATATTGTCAGGTAAGATGGGAAAATCTAAAGCCTATTTCGCAAATACAAAAGGAGCAACAATTAAAATATAAGATCAATTAGTACCTGAAAAATACTTGAACACAAACCTGGACTTATAATAGCCTGTCTTACGAAGAAATTATTAATTAACTCGCATTGTCTTAACTATCACCAGAATAAATGATAAAAATTTGTATAGTAATATTTAGATATTGACCATTAATTAAAATAACAGCTGTTAACTATCCGATTTTTTTAGGTTTGTTCCAGCGAGTAATCCTTCAAAGTGGATCAGCCTTCAGTCCATGGGCTTTAGCACATGAAACGATGACTTTCTCTCGAGGCTTAGGACGTAGTCTCGGTTGCCGTGCAAGTGACCATAACAGTCTCATCAAATGCTTGAGGCTCCGACCTTTATCAGATTTCAAGAGAGTTCAGATTGTTGTTCCTGAATATTTAACATCCTTTGGTCCTATGGTCGATGGAGTTGTAATACCAGAGGATCCCGAAAAACTGGCTCTATATCCACCTCCTGAAATGCAAAATACACCAAAAATTGATGTTATGATGGGAGTTACTAGAGTGGAAGCTTTCTCCTTCTTTGCAGCCGCTGACGAGCGGTATGGGCTCGAAGCAGTTCGTCGAGACAGAATGCTAAGGACACTGGTTCGAAATCTGTTCACATTCCATCTGCAAGAAATATTTCTTACCATTGTGAATGAATATACTGATTGGACAAGACCAGTTCAACACCCTGTGAATATTTTGGATGGTACAATAGACGCTATGACAGATGCTCTTGTCGTCGCACCCTCCGTGAGCAGCGCAAACTTGTTTTCGAAGATGAATCACAGAACATTTCTTTATGTATTCAACTATCCTTCGGATATGAGCGAGTTTCCTCAAAGAGTAACATGCGTTCATGGAGATGATATGCCGTACATATTTGGTGCTCCTTTGGTTCAAAATATGGCACATTTTTCTGATAACTACACCAAATCAGAGATAGCTTTATCGGAAGCTATGATGACATTTTGGTCTAATTTCGCGAAATCTGGGTAAGTCTTTACAATTTTTTAACTTTCATAAACTATGCTCATATATTTTTATGGTTTCAAAATGAGCGGAATGAAACTAATAATTTAAAAACTTAAATTTTGTTATATACGATGTAAAAGTTGCACAGCAATTGTCCTTTTTCTAAATTTTTTGAACATTCGTCACTTATTTCAAGATGATAGATTACGTACGCTTAATGCAAATTTTAGCAATATTCTTGCATTCTTAATGACGATATAATAAAAATTAAAATGTAAAAAATTAATTATTTTAATAAGAAGTAATAAAAGGAAAATCATTGTAAAAATAAAACCTTTATTAAGCCGATAGCTGCTATATATTTCTTTCTACATAAGTTAACTAATCTTCAGTTAATAATTATTATGAGAACTGTCTACCACTTTTGAATGACAACACGTATTTCAGCAATTAATTGAATTTAATTATAGTTATTAGTAATTATTACAATTATTTATAATGGAGAAATTTTAACCCCTCTTCTCTTGGAGCAGAATCATACTGAAAAGCGTCGGGGAATGCGTCTGTTCCCCCTTTCTCCCATCAAGCCGTCTAAGTGTGTGGCTATCAGCTTGAATGAGCCATGTCTCTCAGCTCTTGTTTTTAATGAGTTACCTCTGCGTCCACTGCCTTATCTAATGGAATTTTCTATTTCCGCCCTCGCTTTCTTGGAGGAGTCTTTTGTTGGGGTTCATCTGGACATCTGTACTCCCAACCCCTGGATGGGGAAAGGGGATCATCTCTGTGGTCACGCTGTGCCAGCACCAGTTAGGGGATGGGGGAAGCAGTCTTCATCCCCAAATTATTTTGTAACATTATTTTGACATTAAATACCCATTCACACCTTTTCTTTGCTTCAAAACTGGATTAATATTAAATGGCTTTAAGTAAAAGGAAATAATAATCATTATAAAATATGTAAGCATGAAAATCAAAATTTAAATATGTTGTGCTAAGAACTGTTGACGTAATACAAACATATGAATTTTTTATGTAGCATTTATACACTTATAATTTATTCGCATTATTAATTAGTTTCTGGTATTTAATCTTTAATCTGCAGTTTGGCCTACAATTAACTTATTTCTGTCTAGAAGCAAAAGCCGAAAGCTACTTCATTTTTAGTATAAGAAAATTGCTTGTTTTCTACTACAAGTTATACTGATTGGTTGTACTAGCAAATTATGTCTCTCATTACTGGTTGGTTGCACATTACTCTAAGTCACCCAATACTCTTTGATGAATATTCATCATTTCACTGACAGCAGTCCTTTGATATATGAATTACTCGGACGATGCCTCAAAGACTACAATCAAATTAAATTAATCTCGTTACGCGTGTCTTGGAAAATGCATTACTAGTTCAGTAAAATGTTAGAAGTGGCGATTAAATTACTTTAGAATATTCAGATATTTCTATTTATCAATTATGACACCTCCTAATTAAAGATCTATATTTCAAATTTTTAATTTTTTTTATATTAAAATAAATTCATTTAAAACTTTATGGTAATGTAATATTTATAAAACATTTAAAAATATACATGCTTGTTAACGAGCCTCTGAAAGGAAAGGCTTTAGGGGTAAATTTCAGTGTAAATGTACAAGTGTTTAAATATCAGATCATTAGATATTTTTTTTTAGAAATAGGTTGCCGTTAAAAATATACATTCATCATGTATTATATTTAATCAAGAATACACAAAATATTAATTTAAAACGGTGAAAAAAATTATTAAATTAGACTTGTCAAAAACTTAATCTGTTGTGTGTGTTTGGTCTTAAAAATATAATACTTAAAGTTTAGCAAAAATCTAAGTTTATAATAATTGATAATACGTTTTATCCATGAATTTCGAAATTTGATTCTTTTGAATCAAAATAAGAAATTTTATAATGTAAACAAATTAAGTATCAAATTTTGTACATACTCGTTATCAAGCAGGAGAACATTTATATAAAATTAAATGAAAGTATTAGATAAAAAACCAACTACTTATTTATCAATAATATATTGTGATAACCTTGCATTTTATTTTTCAGAGATCCGAATATTGTCACTGACGTAGATATTCCAGATAAGTTAAAATCAAGATACGAAAAAATTGATTGGCCTATGTATGACAGTGTTAACCAGAAATATCTCTCATTATGTAAGTAAAATATGTTTTCATGTAATTAATTACATATACTGCTTATATTATGAAACAGTGTAATTTTTTCATTTACACATAGGATTTATCATTATTATTTTACAGCATTGGAAATAAAAGCTTAATTTTCCTTACATATTTAAATTTATTTATTACTGAAGTTTCGATTAGGGAGTATTGTTATTAAAAAGTTCAACTTTGAGTTCTTTATTTGGTATAGGGATTACCTAAAAGTATGTTAATGCATAAAAGGGGAGGTGGAAAAATAGAACATGCAAGGGATGCAGGGTTATAATTATTAAAAATCATTTAGTTTTTATATGATCCTGTTATTTTACTCAGATATTTTTTGAACTTTGAATTCTCCAAAAAATAAGTTTTTACATTTTTAAAGTTTAATAAAACTTTTCCGAGAAAATTTTGCCAGAGCCTTAAATTTTTTGAAGAAAATCATATGTTCCTGTAAAGATTTTAAAATAATAATAATACAAAAGAATTTCAATCATGTATTATTTATAGAGTTTTATTTATTTAATATGTAACATAAATTTCAATAGAAGAGAATTTAATATAGCCCAATACAGAAAAATTCTGACAGTACCTGAACTATTAATATTTCAGTGATTTTCTTAGAAGCAAACAATTTAGTCGCCAATTTCAATTTGGTTTCCTCTGTGTTCTGCTCTAATTCTGAGACTACTTCTTTTACTGAAATCCGTTTTATCGTCAGACGTGTCCGTTTTGTCTTCAATTTTAGTAATATTGTTTCAGGTAAAAATAAGAAAATATAAAATGGTAAAATATGTAAGAGTGAATAACGTGAAATAAATATGACATAGTTCCAAAAGTTATATTAATTCAAACACTACGAAAAAGTATGTGGAGATCCAATTTTTTTTTATTACATTGAGATATATATATAAACAGATCAGTCTTCCATTTGCTTGCGCCTGCAAAACTCGAAAAGCTGCCGATGAATTGACTTCAAATTTTTAAACAACGTTTCATTTCTATGTAAGTGTGTTTTTAGACGAATATACTTTTTATTCCGAAGTTCACATAAGAACGGGAATTTATAAGAGTTTCGCGAGGTTTAAAGAAAACAATTATGTTTGGGAAATTACTATATGTAACACATTTTTTTCACTTACACATATTACTATTTTCACTCACTTGTTTTAAAGTATGTCAAATACTTATAATTTTAACAACTAGCATACAATTAGTTAAATAACACATTTTTGGGGCAGTCGGCGGTCTCACTCACGGCTGTCACAAGCGGCCAGGTCCTGTCAATATTTTGCTTTTTTTACTTTCTGTTGTCGAAAGTTTTCTCTCCAATTTTTCTTACTATCATGTAAATAGTGAAGATATACGTCATAACAGGAAAAAAATGTTACTGTCACCAGTTGATTGATATGCATATATCCAAAATATATAATCAAATGCTAGAATTGATTTGATTTTATCTGAAAAGTGATTTGATCATCTGTTTTCATAAAAATGAAAATGATGATATCATACTGAGTATCGTATTCAATTAAAATGATTTCGGTTACAGTGAAGTATCGGGTGTCCTTTAGTGATTAAAGATTTTTGGGTGTGATAAGAATTTCAATTGAGGAAATTGGTTTTTGTTGACTTTGTAGCTCTTTCTTTGAGAATTTTCTACATTGTCACATTCCCCCATCCTTTATGATTGTTATTCGTTTAAAGCAGCAGATTGTTTTTGAAAATCAGCGGCAGATATTTTATAAATATATTATATAATTCTTTATATACTTTATAACCCTTTTCTCCTAGAATCATTTATTGTTGAATGACTTTGGGAGATTCTTTAATTGTTTATTTAAGTTTGTCTGAAAAGTGTGAGTTACTTTTTTTCTTTTTTTAATGATTTATAGAGAAAGGGTGAAATGCCTGTTTTACATCAATGCATGGATAAAGATTTAATTTTAAAAAAGATCGAATGTTCGGTTTGCAAAATGAATGAATGAATTTATCCTACTTCACGGAACTACTTAAGAAAATGGAGATTATGTTTTTGTATAAATCTAAAATCATAATCTTACTATATGCTTCAATTTCTTTGATATAAATTTTTACAATAAGCTTTAATTACTTATTTTATTCTTTATATTTTATAGAATATGCAAACTTAAATAATTAAAAAGTATTAAAATTAAAATCAATAGTTATAAATACTTGGTATTATTCTATCAATAAAATTAATTACTTATAATAAATTATGATTATATATTATAATTTATAACTATTTATAATACGTGATTTCATTTATTTAAAAAAAATTACATATAATTATTATTAGAAGTACTATAATTTAAGTTATTTATAACTATAATTTATTATAAATTTATAGTTAAATATTACATTTATTATTAGCAAAACTTATGTGTTATAATACATATTTAAAAGTAATTATAATGTTTCATTACACAAAACAATCATTGCAAGTGAGTGGTTTGAATTTAGAGAACGAATGCTTCTCTCAAGGGCCATTATAAGTTGCATGCTTCAGAGTCGGTAAACCATCTTATGTTTATTTTTTTTTGCAGAAAATTGTAAGTCAAAAAATGTAGTCCATTCACTAGCTTTCAATATATATATATATACACACACACACACACATATATATATATATATATATATATATATGGTTTAAATGCATTTGTTAACTTTTCTAATTTTTTTTCTTATTCGGAATTTCATTCGTTTCTGAAATTTTGATTATTTTTAGTTTGTACCTCAATTGATAGTGTAATTACTGAAGTGTGATGGTTTATTTCGTAAAACTAGTTTAATACGCATTTCCCATTTCAAAGTATGGGACCGTATTAATATTATATTGTCACCATTTTTGTTTTTCATTACTTTTTTTCTCTAAATATATGCTATAATTTGAGTAGTTTTGCCTTTAAATAAGCTGTAATTTTTAATTACTGGTTTATATATTTCTTATTAAAATTATTAAGTATAATTTGTATTTAAGTAAATTTTAGCTTTTTTTCATAATAATATTTTGTATGTTTTTGATTTAGAATAATTTGCTTTAAAATTTTGTGTGTTTATTTTTATAATTCACTGAATTTTTAATTGAATTTTATAATATCAGATTTTTAATGTTAATAAATATTTCATATTTGCCTAGTATGATTAATATGTATTTCAATATGATTTTCTATAATTTATAATAGTCAAATTAACATTAATAATTACTTATACAAATATATATAAATATATAGAGATATATGCAAATAAATATATATATATGTGTGTATATATATATATATATCCATATATATATACATATATATATATATATATATATATATATATATATATATATATATATATGTACATATATGTACATACATATATATATATAGACTTGGTAATGAAATAGGAACAACTCTCACAACTATACTATTTTATAACATGCATAATAAAAAATTTTTGAATTAAATCTCATTTTAATATTAAATTATGTTTCATTTTACAGCTTTGAAACCTAAGGTCCGGGACCATTATCACGCACATCGGCTCTCTTTTTGGCTTAGTCTCATTCCGAAACTGCATCGTCAAGGATCTGCTACTGAAGTAGCTTCACAACATCACCTTCTGGATGATCACGATAACCCAAACCTTTATGATGGAGTTGTTCGCCAAGGATCCGTCCTTCCTCCGATAGGTAATATTTAGTTTAAAATAATAATAAATCAACGTAGAGTAGTGTTTAAAGAATTTCATTTAGCGTCTGAAAAATTATAGCATGCTGTGAAACGGGCAGGATTAATTGTTCATTAAAAAAGTAATTATAATGGAAATAAAGATTATGCGACGGCGACCTTCAACAACAACTACCCCAAATGTTAAGACAGTTACTAACGAGCCAAAAAGATAATCTCTTTTAATCTAGTTGAAAAAAGCGTAGAAAAAACCGCAGGATATGTTTTTTTTTTTTTTTTTTTGACTCAATTGTTTAGGGTTTGAAACGTTGATACTATCAAGAGTCCTTCCTCGTTATGAAGTAGAAAATCATCTTCCGATATAACGGGGAAAATATCACCAACTGAAGTGGTGACCCTGGACATGAATACCAAAGAGCAGCGTAGCCTAGAAGAACTGATTGATTATGCCCTAGATGCAAAAAAATCTTGCCCCCGTGTGCTTAACAAAATTGCACATAAATCTCATCTAATGATATACTGGCAACAGCACACACTCCAAACAGACAAGCCATCTCAACTCGAGATTGCCTATGACGGCATGTGTTAACTGTAAGAAAAACGAAACTTAACAGAACAAGGAGAGGAATATACATCAATTGCAATAATGACTAAAAATTGAACTACTCTTCAACTGTTGTTCAGAATGGTCCTCCACGAACTGTCAGGATTATACTGGAGGGGGAAAAACTTGGGGTTTTATTCAACTGTGACGATAGAAGTTAAAAGGCCTTAATAAGTAGCCCGAAGGAGAATGTCTTTTGGTCTGGTGATGGCAACAAGCGAAATAACTTTTCATCGGACAGACAGGTCGAGAGATCGAAATGCCACCGGCACTAAAGATCAAGAATTCCCTTCTCCCCCCCCTGGTGATAGAGACTCACAAGAAGTCTAGGTGCCGGAGCGACAGGTCGGATATAATCCCAAGTTAGAGGCCCACGCCTTATTTGCCATGAATTCACCCTAGATGGTAGTCAACCGGTTCACAAATCCGGAAAGTGGGGAGAAAAAGGAAAGCACCAAGGTACTCCTCGGAGTACATGTGCGACTCTTGCTGTGGCCGAACGAGACAGTACCAAAGATACGAGAGCCTTCCTATTCCAAACCCGTAGTGCACCATGTGCCGAGCGGGTGGGGGGGGATCTCTCGAAATATGTCCAATGCCCCACCCCCCCCAGGTAGACAAACGTTTCTCGGTGTGGCAAGGAGAAAACTCCAAAATTACATGAAATATAAAATGGTATAGACATCTTGTGAAAATATTTCTCCATGAAAAATCACCATAAATTAATGCTGGGAAGAATTAAACTGCACAATGTTTTTCAGTCAGTAGCTTTTTCTTTCCTGAATTAAAAGAACCTTCTAACGATTTCATTACTTTTTAATAATGAGCTTAGAAAATTTCTCTTTAGTATCCAATACGTTCATAATATTCATTACATATTTTATGTTTATAATTTTGAACGGTTTCATTATTACATGAAGAAAGTTGTAGTCACAGATTTTGATCAGTAGCTCCGAAATAAAATTGTATTATTTGAACATACACTTTCAAAATAAATCAAAAGGGAAGCGAAAATAAAATATTTTTAAATGTAAGCTGGTTAACCCCCTCCCCCCACACATACACAAAAGATACTCTTAAAGATACATGAAACTTACGGAAATGCAAGATATCCTGAAGAAATCTGAACTCTGAAATACAATCAAATCGTTGTTTAACGACACTCTGTTTTACGACTACTCCTATTTAATGGCCATATTTTGTGGTCCCAATAAATCCCTTCCATCAAACTGAAAGAAAGATGAATTTATTGAATAACGATTATTTTTTCTCTTTATGAACGAATTTTTCTTGTTACACTAAGGGATTGGAATATTTGGGTATTTTATTACTTTTTGTGAAGTAAGAAATATTTAACAAGTTTTTGAATCAATGACAGAATAAAAATTCTTTATGCTGAAAACTTTATTTTAGTTCCTAGAAGAAATGATAATTTTTTGTGAATCAAATATAAATATTTTTTTTCTTCAAAAATACTTTAATTAACCAATTCTCTTTTACATAAATGCTAAATTGATGGTTATATGAAAATTTAAACAGTGAAGATTCAAATTTCAATTTATATATAGGGAAAAATATTTTTAAAAAAACCCAGTTCTACTAATATATTTACAGAATGAACTCAAAACTCCGTTTCTCTAAATATGAATGAAAAAGTTTTTATTCAATTCAGTTCTATTTAATTTCACTTTTATTTCAGCAATGTTGCTCTAGAATCTTTCAAAGTTTTCCCTAAGCCGTACATGGATTCGTCTTTCTACTTCTTTTTTGACTCTTATAGAATTTAAATGTCCGTCGAAAATTCACGAAAAAAAGGTTCTCTTCGTTTACTTACAATTCTCTTCTTTAGTTAAAATTAGCCTAAGTTAATCGGATACATTTTCTCAAAAGGTTTGTAAGCAATGGCGTTTCTCTGAAATGAAAATTCTCAAACGTTCTTATACAGTTATCTTCTTTTGCTGAAATTGTTCAGAGTTAATAGAACATATTTTCATAACAAAAACTTCTCAGCGACAACTTTCTTTTCGAGGTGAAACAGGTTACCACTTCGCTCAAAAGTAAAATCTACCACCGAATTGTAAAAATCACAATTCCACAGTTCCTTACAACTGGTTTTCCCACACAGCTCTGGAACTTCGAATTTTTTGATTTCATTTAACTTTGATAGAAGAAATGATTGATCTTCTAAGTTTTCTCTCATTTTTTTTTATCAAAACACTTGACGTCCTGGTCTGTGAAATATTGTTTAGGGAATTTCGTCGTCTTTCTTGGATCGATATTCTCACTTTTAACTCTCTTCAATATTTGAATCGTAGCTATGGTCTCGAGTGTATTTTAACGAAACTTCTTTTGGCCCATACCCAACTATAGTTGGTTTTAAAATAAGTTGAATGTACTATTAAAGATGCCTTTCCTCATTCAATGCATCTCGCATTTTATGTAACATCCATTACAGTTGAAAAAAACTGTGGAAGCAAAACTTTTTAAAATAATTTTGTTTGCTTTCTAAAGTTCTATAATAAATGTAGCTATAACTTTTTATACATTACAAACCTGATGTATCATAACATTTTTGAAAAATATATAAAAAAGGACGATCAGTAACTCTTGAAAAAAACCTACGATCCCAAACTTTTAACATAGTCTCGGATATATTTTATAAGTGTTATAATTTCTAGGTATTAAATATTTGACCGAATGAAAATGTACAGTAAAATAAAAGCACAACGCGTAGATTTCTTATCGAGCACACCAAAGCATGTGCTTTAATTTATTTTATTAGAAGAAAGCATTTGTAAATTATGGCCCAAGATAACATCACTAAATATTTTAATGGCATATTACATACATATTAACTTAGTGGTATTATATGTTATTGAAAAATTTGAAATTCGTGGATCGTAGTAATTGAAATATGTGTTACAATTTAGGTACTAACCGAGGTATCTAGATAAAATATTAGTGATACTAGATAAAATATTAGTGATATAAATTACAGCTATTAATTTAAATTAGTTTAGCTTCCTTTCATATCGATCTCATTTGACAGTTTAATTTACAGTATACCAAAACGGAAAACCAAGTGAAAAGCACCACTAAAATTTTCAAGAAATTTTAAGTAATCGATAAAATTGTGTTCATAAATAAATGATATCCAAACAGGAAACTATTTACAAGTCATATGACTAATGTGATAATTACCATACTAAATGTAAGTTCAAAACTGTTTTCTAATGCAAAATATGATATCCAATTTGATGAATGTTTCTTTTGTTTTAGTGGCTGTAAATAATTTAGATGGAATAAGTTCGAATTTAATCAGCGACATTTGGAAACAAATAACGATATTAAACTTAAGTAAATAAATAGTTAAACATAACATGTTAATGTTTCTATAAAATTATTAGCAAGAAAACTAGAAACATAAGTAGCGAATTAGTTAACACACATTTCTAATCAAAATTATAGAAGATGCTCAAAATGGCATGTTGTTACTATCGAAAATAGTTTTTGGTTTGGGTTTAACAAAATTTTATCCAAATATAAACATAAGTATTTAAAATTTAAATTCCATTGAAGCATTTAAACTAGAATCAGAATAATACAATGTTTCTAAGGAATTTTAAGTCTGGCTATTTTTACTGCTTATGTCAAATTATATTGAGCTATGTTCTGTTAGAAAATGGATAAAGATAAGTTATATCAAAGTCAATGTATTCAAATTACATTTAATATAATTAGGAATCTCTGATTGAATTAATTCGCAGTCATAAATAATTTAATTAATCCAGAAAATTCTCGTACACTAAATTGAGAAACAACATTATTTTTCTACTAAGATTTAATTCAAAAGCAATAATGTAAAAGACTATATTCCATGAAAAATACATGGCATATATTATAAGATGAAACATAAATAAAAGCAAAATTGCTGCTACTAATGTCTTTGAAACGATCCATTCGATATTGGTAAATATGACAAAAACAGATGCCAATTATGAGCTCTAAAAATAATCGAATACAACATATTAATAAATACAAATATTTGCCAATCATAAAACTTAACAACAGATTCTCTATATTAAAAAGGGACCTTAATCCACCCTATTATTTTGATCAGGAAATCTCTTTTCTACGACTGTGATACTCCTTAAGATATAGGAGCAGTATATTATCAAGTTTGGAGACGTGTTCTTTTTTTGTAGTTTTAACTCTATAAGCAAGAAGTTATTATTAATTGAAATTTTCAAATTAAACTCGATATGTTTTGGAAGATAATAGCGGTATATGAAGTATCTAAAAACAGCAAACGAATTCTTCTTAATACGCTAAAGAATAAAAACAATGTTATAAAAATCCGAATAGGTGTATTTACAATAGTGAAGAAAAATTCAAATTAATGAACTGTTGTAGGTGAATATTTTGTTGACTTTTTATGGAATATATTTTTGTTTATGAAAGGATAAAAAAAAGGATAATATGATGCAGATGTCATTTAATTAGTCCAAAAAAATATTAAGAGTAAAATATTTTAAAATTTTATACTTTAAACGTTTTGCACAAAACAAATTTGAACACATTCATTGGGCGATAATATTTTTACTTTGGCTTTAATACATGTATTTATGATAGATATTACATTTTTCTTTCAGTATAACAAGTTATTAAGTTAAAGTAATAACAAAACTGTTGCAAACTACAAAAAAGTAAGAGATATAATACTTGAAGAAATTGAGATGAATAAGGAAAATATTTAGTCAACCCTACAAAGTTGGCAAATATGTTGGTTTTTAATATAACTTACATTTGTATCCAAAAATCAAGAATAAATAGTAATTATGTAAACTATGAAGGAAATCTAAGTCGAAATAGCGAGAAACGTGATATGCGATTATAAAAAGATTATAAAGTAAGAAAACAATGCAAAAGAACAGTAACAATCACTTTTATTATTCAAAGAAACAGTTTGAAAGAAAACTGGGCATATATATATATATATATATATATAAGAAGAGCTTACACTTTAATGAAAAACAAATGAAATATAAAAGTTTATGCTGCAGTTCAATAAGATGTGTGGTCACCTCTGACATCCTATAATACTTTCCCATACTTGCTATATTATGGATAAGTTTTTGTTCAAAGAATTCCAAACGCGCTCGTGTGCGGCATTAAGAACTCTTTTAGTTCTGGAATGGAGCTTGGTGGGTGAGAAAGGGCTGCAAGATGTCTCCCTAACATATCTCATAAACATACTCTATAGTATTCATATCAGGTGAGTTAGCATGCCAAGACCAGCATCGGATGTTCTCTGTTTCCAGAAAGTCCTCAAACAGGCTCGAACGGTGACAAGGGCATTTATCATCCATACATATTAAGTCAGGATCTACAGTATGTCAAATGAAATGAACATAAGGTTCGAGAACTTCTCTGTATCTTTTAACAGTTCACAGATCCAGTCTCTTTGATATCGAGGTCTATTCTGCCGTCCAGTATGCCTGTCTGCACCTTGATCCTCCCCCGATGGATAACGATGTCTTTCCATGATATTTTCCGGTTAAAAACGAGTTCCGCGTTCTTGATATATCATTAGCTGGTGAGAGTCAGTGTTCAGACTAAAGCGAGATATGTAACTGAACATCACATGGGCCCAATGACCTAAACTCTAGTGTGATGTTCAAGCTCCATTTTAAACAAACAAACTAGGGCGTAGCCATTAGTGGAATGCAAACCGATGATTGATTGGCACATAGATCAACATGAACGAATCGTTTGTAAGCACTTTGTCTGTAAACTCATACTCCTATAGTGACTCTGATTGCTACGTCCAATTCCTTGGCCCAACTGTCCCTCTGACATCAAGGCAGGTTTTGCTAGATATCAGTCTTGGTGAATGGTTATGAATCTTGGTCGACTTTGTACTAGCTGTCAGTTAATATTTCTTTCACTTTGAAACTTCTACTGCAGTCTTTAGATCACACCCTAAGGCACATTCAGAATTCAAGACATTTTGGTATGTGATCTTACTGTTTTGAGTATTCTAACGATTCTTACTTTCGCAAACATATCCAGTTGTCGTCTTTGGGCCATGATTTGTTCTGTTTAATTATTAACTCGTTCCCTTCATACATGAATTACACGAAACCTACTTATGCCGAGTGAGCCGGTTTAACTACGTTACAACGTGTGCAGGTATCTTGCATATAAAATCCTCCCCTTCAACCGATTGTTTTTCACAGGTTATTTCTTCAAATTCATCAATATTTACTCATTTTTTTTCACATTTACGAATTATTCTTAACTTTTGGACATCATTGAATTTTCAAATTATATTATTTCTTTGCACGTATGACTTACGAATAAACTAAACTGGTTAAGAAACAAGCACAGCAACTTTCGATTGCAAAGGATTACTCTAAGGCCTAGCATTTTTAATTTCGTATTCTGATAGACAAATTATTGAAACCGACAAGCATCTCCCTATTTGCCTGTAAGTTGGAAATTACAACATTATTAACAATTACAGTTTAATAAAAACCATGCGTTCGTTTTGATGAAAAAAATTTAATTTTTGAATTTCACGCAATTAGTATCTTCATCTAATCAGTATTTCATAATATGTAACAATAGTAAGAGGATCATTGTCATGAAAACTGAATACACTTATCCTTATTATCAATAGAAAATATTACAAGTTCTAAAACTCACTGACATTTTTTTTGAACATATATATAAAGTCTTTAATCTCCAAATATTATATGTATATCACATAAAATAATGGAAAACCCTTTTAAACTGTTATTAAAGTCCAATTTTGGCTACTTTTTTCTATAAATAATCTCTGATTTTTTTTAAAAAGGATTATCTTACCATATCGGATAATTATATTAGATTACGAAAGCCATTATATTTATCATTTAAAAAAATGCAACACTGCTGAATATTATGATATTTCATGCTCAACTGATTTTCCAACTTCAGATGTGGCAATGAAACTATATTTTGATAATTAGAGACTTACGATACAACGACGTCTCAATTATCTTTCTCATTAAAGCTATTATCCAAATAAACCTCTATCTAAGGAAATAAGAAAATTCTTATACAAATAAAAGAAGCATTGTGATTCAATTTTCTGAGCTATAACATTTATTTCACACAAAAAATGTACTGCACACAAATAACATATTGTTAAATATCATGTGCAAAGATTGATGTTTTTCTAGTTTCTACGCTAAATTGAAGAGAAGTCTTTCTTTTTCAAGACAGAATAATCAGAAAAGAGCATTTATCGCTATATCTGTCCAAGCATTCGTTCACTTCCCAACTGAATTCGAAACTTTTTGTTTCGGTAATGATAAGGGTAAAAAATCCTTTATGCTGAAAGGATTTTTTTTTATTTCTGTATAAACTAAACAACCGATCTTATTCTTCATTAACTTTTACACGCAATCGTAAAATTTCACGGTAGAAAAGCCAGAAAGCTCTTGAGAGCCATTTCTTCGGGAAGTCAAAAACGAGCATAAACTATTTATTAATGCGATGAAAATAAATAACAAAATATCACTTGAGGATTTATGACTTCCCAGCAAAAAATATCCTATGTGCCTACATCTATCGTCATAAAATAAATTGTAAAAAGTGGCACTTTGTTCTGTTTTCTTAAAGAACGACTCTGATTTTTTTTTTTTTTCATGCTGAGCACAATTTAAAACTTTTTTCTGTTTATTTAGAATTTTTTATTTACTTTTCAATATAATTTTTAATTCGTCAATTTTCCATTTTACGTTCTGCATTAAATATTAATAATTAAAAATAGTCACATTTTCTATTCCGAAATTAGTTTGGGATATAAGTAAAGATTTTTCTTAAAAGTGCAGTCGAAAGGTTATTTTTAATTTAATTATTTTTTAAAGTTGTAGACTGAATAAAAACATTATCAATAATTTTCCTCAGAATAAAAAAAACGTAATTTAAATTAAGTGATGTGACGTTTTGCAAAATAATTTTTGAAACATTTAATTTCAAACAGAAATTTAAACCAGAAATTTAAATTTTGGACTTATAATAAAATACATATAATACATTTAAATATCATGTAATTACCATTAGCAATAAGTATCATTGTAAAATATTTATTTTATCTAGAAATAATATACCCAGGTTTAGTCTCAATTGTATTTAATGAGTCATCACAAGGCATTGGTAATAATGATTAATTGAGTCAAAGTTTAATTATCATGAAGTAAATGTAAAATACGTAAGTAAACTTAAAAGCTAAGCTCTTTTCAAGAATTTTTTTCGTAAGTACTAAACTTGTAGACACAGCTTTTCACTTTATTTCCGCTTCATAATCAATGAAGAACAGCAGTCACTTGTAAAAATTGGAATTGCGTATGTGCGCTCGTATTAACATCATTCACACCGCTTTCCCGAACATTCCTCGGGCCTTAAAATGTTGAAAAATAATCAAAACAAATTGTCACATAAATCTTTCAAATAGCACAGGAAAACATACAACTAGTTATTATTAACACACATAGAAATAATTATTACATAATTATTCATAAACTCATTCATATTCTAATTATTCATAAATTCATCTATTTATAAACTCTTTTACAAATGCATCAATGTCAATTATTTAAAAGAAGAAAATACAAATTTGTGATAAGTAGTTTATAATTAACTGAAAAAGTTTTCACTTACACAACTCTAACTTTTTTTCATCTTTTTCTGGGCGAACAATAGTTATTCTCCCCTATGACCATTGACAGGGTGGCAAATTATCCTCTTTTAAATGGACTTAGTATCCTTTTACAACATTATCTTTTTCAAATTTTGAACAAGATTTCTGTTGTATAGATTATTTAGATTTGAAACATTTTACTCAACAAATAATATGGTTCTATGAAATGGGAATACAAATAAAGTTTAACTGATTACAGTCAGAGGATTTCAAAGTATAAAATTTAAAACAATTCAGTAACTCTGCAATAAGAAATATGCATAAACACACATAAAAATATCCGAGGAAAACTAAAAGCTCAAAAGTTAAAAATTTAAACCTGGACGAAAACAGAAGAAGCACAGCTCAATTAAAAGGAGAGGGTTATCTTTACAAAAAGTTCAATGAAGCAACACACGGCAAACGGAGGCACAACACACGAGAACACGAAAGTCTAAAAACAGCAAACGTGAAAGAAAAACATATATCCATATCTTTGAATGGAAGACGAGTCTTGGTTGCGCGTAAAAGAGACAATAACTTGTAGAAGAGTGCACCACTTGACAAGATGAAAATAAAAGAAGATGGTCGTTTCTTGGACAAGTCAGTGGAAGAAGCAGACTGAGAGTAGAGGTGGTGGTGGGCCATGATGGTTCTCATCAAGACCACCAGCATCAGAGCCCAGTCTAAATGCCATTCCCGTCAAATGCTCCGACATAATTTCGTTATTTTTTGCAAATGACTAAGACTATTTACTTTAATGGTAGTCAAGTCTGTTTCAATTTTGGATATAATTGGCCACCCTAAAAAGAAAAGAGCCGGTTTCAAAACATTTAAATCCTCCTTGTCAGCAATTAATGGAGCCAATGGACAAGAATTTAACAATCCCTCAACTTTTGCAATCAATTCTTTAAACTCTTCATATGTTAAAATTACATTTCTTGCTAATTTTTGAAGGTAGCATTTAAATGATTTTACACCCACCTTCCTGAAGCCTCCGAAATTAGAGGATCGAGGTTTTAAATACTGCTAATCAATATTTTCGCAGCTCACACACACTGAAAAACAGTTATATAGTTAACTAAACAGCTTAACAAATTTAGTGAGCTCTGTATTATCACCAGTTAAGCTCTTAGAGTTGTCTGTATAGAGCGTATCACATTTTCATCTTAGAGATACGAATATTTTTAATACATCTCTATAAATGCAGCATAAGTCAAATCTAACGATTTCCATATGTAGTGCCTCGGTCACAAAACAAATAAAATGTATACATAATTCTTATTATACATCCTTTTCCAGTGATTTTTATATTTAATACAGAGAAGTCCACAAAAGTCAATTCCAAAAATATTAAACGGATTTTGGGTAATGCGATCTTTCGGTAAATTACCCATCAATTGTTGAGCAGGCTTAGGATTAGCTCTAAAGCAAATTATACACTTGTGTACAATTTTTCTCCTCAAACTTCTCTCATTTACCATCTAAAACCTTTCTCTGAAATAGAGAAAGAGAATTAGGTCCAATATACAAATGTTTTTATGATAATACTCAACAATTATATCAGGGAACTTATGATTAGATGGTGGAAAATAGGGAATTTTTTAATATAACTGAAGTCGCGGTGTCTAAGTCCCTCTTCTCCCTACTCTCAATAATCCTTCTTCATCTTGAAATGGAAGAATATTTTGTATCTGATTATTACATTTTATTTTACTTGTTTTCATGAAGAGAGTTTATATTTTCTTAGAGTTTATATTTTTTTTCATACAGAGAGTATATATCTTAATCTTTCTACTGGATACTTTTTAAAATAATGTTTACAGATATGTTAAGCTCTTTACTATTCGCGAGTTTATCTGCTTTCTTTTTTCTACAATTACTTATTAATCTGAAAATAAATGCTAAAATGCGAATTATCTTGTTATAGTTATTACTAAAATGAATTACATCAGGAACAAATGAACAAATAGTTGTAGTAAAAATAGAAATCGGATTATTAAAATAACAGTCTTTTAGTTCTTCAGATAAATCATCTGGAGTAGCTATTGTAGGAATGTCTCTGTTAGGATACTCATTTTCCTTTAGGAACGATGGTTCATTCCACCATAACTCACTTTCTCTTAGATTGTAAGGGCTAACTTCTCGTGGTAGAGAATACCGGTAGAGTTTTGGTGAGATGGAACATGATGCCACTGTATTCTTTCCGTCAATTTTTGTATCAGAGAAATCGGATTATTAAAGTCACAGTCTTTTAGTTCTTTAAATAAATCATATGAAGTAGCTATTTTAGGAATGTCTCTATTAGGATACTATTTTTCCTTCAGAAATGACGGCTCATTCCACTATAACTCACTCCCTCTTTGATTGTCAGGGCTAACTTCCCGTAGTAGAGAATATCGGCAGGGTTTACTTGAAGTGGAACATGATACATCTGCATTGGCTCCGTTAATTTTTGTATCATAGAGGTTTTACTTTCAACACAGATTTTAAATTAGAATGGTTCTTTTGTTTAATCCAAGCTAGCACACTCATGGAATCACACCATAAGATATCATTCACAGTAATTTTTAGTGTATTTAATTAGCCTGTTTCAGCACTCGTTTAATTGGCTATCCAAGTAAAACTGCTGCTCACAACTTTAGTCTAAGTTTTGTCACTAGCTTTACAGGAAAAACTCTTGACTTACTGATAACATAATTTACAGAAGATCAGATTTTGTTTCTGATTTACAGTACATTGTGGCTCCTTAGGCAGCTTCAGAAGCATCACTGGAGTCGCACTTCCATCACAATAGCATCTTTCAATAAGATGCACCTACTAATCTCAATGCCATTAATTAATCCTAAGGTAGCCGAAAAGAGCTTCCATTCGCTGTCATCTTTATCTGGCAAAATGTCATTTTAATCAATGTTCAATAACCATAGTTTTTTAATCAACTATTTTTCTCCAATTATGACTGTAACTACTAAGCTAATAAGATTGAAAATATTCGTTATGATTGACAAGACTTGACTCAATGAAAATTTCATCCATATCTATTTTAACGTTGAAGCTTAAACTATCTTTTCTAGAATCCCATAAGAGGCCTAACGCTACAGATTCTCTTGAGTTATCAAAATGATAAATTTTGTTCACTGTTTGGTTTAAATCTGGAGCATTACTACACCATTAGTGTAAAGCTATGTCTCCACTTAAGAATTCCTGTTAACTGATTTTTAAGCTGTAATGCAGAGCTTAGTGACTCAGTAACGGACAGGACATCTCGTTCATATAATAACCCTTTCTCAGTACAGTTGTAGTCAAAAGAAACTTATTTCGTTCAACCTTAGACAGTTGAAGTAGTGTTCTCATCTCTAAATAAGGAGTTCTCATTGTCCCGTATGTGACAGTAGTAAGTTCAAAAATTTAATTGGCTTGTTAAAGCTTTCTACCTATAATATTTCTTATGCTTTCTTTGATCAGGATGAATAGCAGTATTCCGATATATGTTTTGAATATTAGCAGGGAAAGGAAAAATGTGTGTGTTTTCTAAATCTAATCATTATTTAAAGCATATCCACCGGAATCCTATCTCCGTTATATTGTAGAGCATTAAAATTTTCCTTTAGTTGTTAAGGAAGATATGCTAAATACTATGTTGGGGATTTACTTTTCTCTATTCCTTTATAAACACCAAGGTGGGGAATATAATACGATCCATTTTCCTTGTCGCATTCACTAATTTTAGTGGTATCTGTTGTCCAGTGGTAATGGTCGTAGACTCAAAGACGGTGATATTTTCTTTGAGATGTAGTTTTGAACTCTGATGCCTTAAGACCCACCATTTAGTGGAGCTGAATTGTTAAACCCGACAAGGTTCCAAATACTCCCATTGAAGGGGTGTGGATATTTAGAGAAAGAGCTGTCAACTCAGGTGTCATCCTCGTCCCTTGACCAAGGCTCAAAATTATGAGGTTCGTTGGCAATAGCTCTATTGTTTTTCACTGAGATATTAATAAACAATCAATCAATCAAAAAATCGCTAAATTTAATTATAAGGCTTAACTATTGATACTTTTTTAAGAAGTCTGAATATTATTTTAAATACTTGGATCCCTTGCTAAATAATTCCACAAAGAATTAAGTTTCTTAATTGCAACTTGTTTATAACTTCCCAAAGTATTTGGATTATTTTACTGTATTTTAGCAATATATCTACTAGTTTCATCTCTTGTATAATTTTTGAACGAAATGTTTTTTCACAAATTCGTGTTCCTATATTTTTTAGGTTATTTAATCTCAATATTGTGGACTTTCTTAATTCTTTCTAAGAGTATTTTCCTTTCTGATACTCAAAACCATAAACAGCGTTTTAAAAATAAGATCGGAGTTACTAATACGAATTTGTCCCGGTTTTAAGAGCTCATAAGAAATTCCCGCTACAAGTAGCATATCTACTAGAGTTTAACATAAGAAAAATATAGTTTTCAAATGTTAACAATACCAGAAGGTACTAAATTGGTGGTTATTTTTGGTACTAAAAATTCAAAATTTTGACAAAACTTTCCTTTTTCTTATATATTGAATTAATAACTTTATGTTGTTTTGTCTAGGAAGCATCATTTAATTCTGAAGCTAATATGTTTCTTTTTCTTTTCTCAAGTGTAAAAGCTCAATGAAATTATGAGATAAGTAATTAAAATGACTCCCACATCCACAGTAAACACTTTATTCTAAACTTACGTCTTGTCTCAAAAATTAGAAAATATACTGCAGTCGAAATCAAAACTATAAATTCTCTTTTTGAAAAGTTACTCAAGAATTTTTTTTGAATGAAATCCTCTACACTGGGGCTCAAGATCAGTGATTTAACCGCCAGTTTAGTCTTTTGTTTTTTTTCTATTACATTTCTTTAATGATGAAAATAATTATTTTTCGTTTGCTATAAATTCTACTCATTTTTAGAAAATGCAAAGATTTACGGTGGTGGTTTTTGAAAAAGCAACTACTCTTTGATTTACAGTTCGATATTACGCGAGGATGTAACTGAAACATACTTTATGACTTTTACACATTTTATTCTATGCTGTGCAGATAAATGTAAGTAACATGGACAATTTATTAAAATTATATTCATGACATAAAACACGATCTAAAGTCTTAATGTCCGACAAAACCCTTTAGTTACGTTATTTTGGTTTCGGTATTGTCCTGTGTTTATGATTAAAATTAGAATTCTCAATAAGGGAAATTAAAATTCTCAGTAATTTTCGTGACGTAAAATATAGATCAATCTTTGTACCTAGCTCATTTGAGGAAAACCACTTATTTGCTTCCTTCCACTGATTTGAGAAGGTATCACGTTGTCTAGTGGTTGGTACAATTTATCCGATACAATAAGTTGTTTAAACCCAATAGTCAGAATCATTTCTTAGTTTTAAATAATAATCCGAATTTGTCACTAGACGTGAAGCAAATTACTCATGAGTTTCATATGATTGTTTGTATGATTACCTAAAATGCTTTAAATAAGAATATGGCACTAGTTGAAAGTATCTTAAGACTAATTATTTTATTTTCTCATGATTTGTGATACCCTTACCATTCAAGTACGTTATTATGTTGAAGGCTCTATTCCTTAATAAGTCCAAAATAATTTCCTCTTTTTAAATCTTAAAAAGAAGTTTAATATTGAAAGTTCGCTATGAAGAATTAAAGAAAAAACTCCAACCCTCTCAGGACGTATACATGATTCTCACTGGTAGAGTTTTAATACTTTTTATTAGTTGATCTAATTATTACGATTTTGTTTTGCTTTCACTTAATTTGATCCTAGTTTCAGATATAATTGAATCTAGTTCTACTTCATTTTTTGGTCTTTTCAACTTCATTTTCTCAATTTCAAATCGCTTTCTTCTTCGTATTTTGGATTCTCAGTTAAATTATTTGCTTCATCCCTTACAAAGTCTGGTTTATTTTTATACATATCACTTTTTTTCTCAATAGCTTAAATCAGCCATAGTTAATTTATCAGTTATATTTAATTCCAAGCCAATAACATCAAATCCTTTTTTAAGCATTTTTAAACATTTTCTTACACTACAGTTTTTGCATGAGAGTTAAATTCACAAATAATTGATTCAGATTCCTTTACTTCTGCTCAAAAACGTAAAGAGAAATCGAAAAGCTCACTCTCTCTGATAGTTCACTTCAAATTTTCTCTGTTTAGTGGTTAACAAGCACGAATCAAAAGTACTGCGTAATATATTACGTATCAACTAATTCACTTATGATTCACACACTAATGCCATAGAAATAGCAACGCAGTCGATGGAACAGATGCATGTAAGTGCTCAATTCCTAAGCTCTGTTTTACCTCTGATTTATTTCACCGTCACAAACACTGCAGAACAGCGGTCACGTGTACAAATTGGAGCTGAACACATGCACTCATCTTAACATCACTCACATTGTTTGCTCTGACAGAAGTTTTTCTGACCAATTATAGAAAAAAAAATTGAATGTTTCAAAATTTACACAGAGGAGTTTCATATATTATGGTATTCAAAAGCTTACTTCAAAATTGACAAGTTTAAATTATTATATTAACTCAGAATGTTTAACTATTATACCTTCTCAACATAAATTACAGACACATATTTATTTTTCCGTTCGTTAATAATGCTTGGTATAGTAGTCAAAATAATAACATAGTAATAAATTTGAAAATAATGGCCCGCATTTTCAGAATTAAGTTTTTTAAATAAAATTATGGTCTTTCATCTAGTTCACTATAAAATAAATCTTGCAAAGATTTAAGAGAGATAAATGTCTCTTTTCAGGGGTGCCACCACGTTTACCAACAACAATGAAGCCCAAGCCTAACGTTGTAAACCGTACTTCAGTAGGTTCTGGTGCCAAAGTTGGAATGACACACTACGCTGAAATGAGCTATTCGTCCCAATCCCCATACGAAGCTTCTTATGATGAGCCCTTTGTTGCTTTCAACTACTCTAACTTTACCAACATGGCTTCAACAGGTAACGATACTGAAGAAGAGAATTACGATGGACTTCTTCAAATCACCATTACTGTGGGATGCACACTTCTGTTCTTTAATATCTGTATCTATTTTGCTGTGTACTACCAGAGAGCGCAAAATCGGGCTAAGCTTTCGATGAAAACCTGGCGTTTGTGTAAGGTAAGTTGAAGTAATCCTTTTTAAGCGAAATTTTAGAAATTAATGAATTACATACCAAGGAATTAGAATATTATTCTTCATATCATGGTAATTATTGATACTAAAATATGAATATGATCCTTTTAAAAAGGAAAATAATGTTGATTTGTTCGGATTGAATTTCTACAGAATAGACAGAAACTGTATTTAAGCTTGAATCTTCACTTGTATACTTTTATTTTGGATGGTGGTTAGGAATTGAAAGAGTTGGTTCTAGTTTAAAATCGTTAAGATAATCTTCTAATAAGTTTAAGTTCTCTCTATAATTAATATGCACATTGTTAATAATTTTAAATTGCTTAGTATAAAACTATTATTTACACCATTTACATTTATAGCACCTTCAGTTAAACATTCAACAATTCAACTCAATTAAAACAAAAGGAGATGGTTTTAAGCGACCATTCCCATCTAGCATCTACCTGCTAGATGCTTCTGATCAGGTGGAAGTGCTGCTGTTGTTCTATGACATCGTTTTCTCACAGTTTATAACATATACATAATATGTAAAATTAAAAAATAATAATAACAGCAAGCGAAATATTATACTAGTTTCAAAAGTAAATTCAGATTTTTAGAAAATGCTTTTGGCAGAATTATTCAGAGATTTTATTATTTTGTCAAGCAGGAGTTTCATTTATTATTATTTAAGAGATAAAATAATATTACAAATTAGAAGCAAAAGGGAGTAATTATATTAAATAGAGTAAAGTATCTGAAACAATATAAATTTATAATCACATAAAAGATCATATTTTACAGATAGTCTTAATATATTTAGATGCAACTCATGAACTACTTCATTTAATAATTTGAATTTCCTAATCCTAGTCAAAAAATATCTTGAACAATCATTCAAAATATCAAAGACCGTTGAGAAAGCTACTATTTTAATTTTTTCCACGTTTTAAAAGAGAAATGAATTCATCACCTGTAATAACTGTTTATTTTTTTTAAACACCAGGTGCTTGCAATAATTTAAAAAAGTTTTGTAATTCTTTTTTCTTTCAGCTATATTTGTAAGAATCGAGAGCTTAGAATATTTAATTATGTACTTTTGCTATTATATATTTTTGAAGTGATTTTCATTTACCACAATATCAAAATAGTGTAAATTAAAGTGTTACTTGACGAAAAAGTACTTATTTTGTTGTTTTAATCAAAAGTACGAAAATAAGATTATTTCATCTTAAAACGAAGTACAGGATTATTTAAAATCGATCATACGGTTTCAAAATGCTATACGTTTTTAAATAAACCACACAAAATGATAAGCAATATATGAAAGCAAAAGAAAATTATGGAAGTTTTATTTTTACTATAGTTCGGTATAATTTCTATTAGTTATACGTATTATGTCAATTCTATATGTAACTTCCTGCAAAATACGTTTATAAAGTGCCAGTGGTAATTGATTGTGCAGCACCTTAAGTAAGTTGCTTAATTTCAAACTAATTTGTGGGTAATGGTGACGCATACACTTTATCTTTTACAATCCCTCAAAGGAAGAAATTACATGGGGACATATCAAGTGACCAGTTGTGTAACATCGAGTCATCTGGTCCACTGCGACCGATACAACTGTGAGGTAGCTCCGTGAAAGCTTCTAAAACAGCTTTTGAGAAATAGCTTCGCGAAAAACCCACAAGGGTATTCTATTTTTCACAATATAGAGCTTCCACAGTTTTTATTTGCACTCATGTATTTCTTATCATTCTGTGTCGTTTATTTTTGAAAACATGGATTTTTTAAATTAAATGAATCCTTTAAAAACCCTGTATTTGCTACGTTACTTAATATTTAAAATTTCGATACATTTACGTGCATCTTTGTATGTTAAAAATAAATTCTGAGAATTATATATTTGAAATAACGTTTCCGTTTAATTGCTTTAAATCAGTTGATAGAGTTGTTACAGAATACTCTCTACCACAATTGTTTAAATAACGTCGCTCGAGTAACCTCGATTCAGGAGCTAGCATTGTAAACTTGATTGATCGTATATCGCTCGGATAATCACTATCTTATCTACTACAGAGGAATCGGTACCTAAACGTCCATTACAGTTTACAAGTTCAACAAAATTTGCAAAGAGTCTCTAAGTGCTTAAAATCAGATTTTATGTATAAATTTCTGAGAAGCAAATAAATTTTAGTTTTATTCTACTTAGAAAAGAATTCTACAGCATTTTTGGGATATCAGCTGTATTTATCGAAAAGACCCTGGAATTTATTATTATTTTGCTATATTTCAAGTTAGAAGGAAAAATAACTCAATGAATAAATGCATTTAATGAATAAATACCAAAATTTTGTAAATAAACACTTTACTACTTATACAGATTCAAAAAGGTTTTAAGGAATATATGCATTTTCATACTTTTCTGAATTTACTTCCTGAATAAAAATATGCCTTTATAAATCCTGAGATACGTGCCCTGAGAAAATATTGAGTTGAGTAAGTCATATACTATTACTTTTTACTATCGGCCTGTTTATCTTTAGTACAATGGTTAAACGCATTGATTTATTATATATTACTGTATAAAGTAATGGTTCAGAATTTAATTCTATCTGGATAGAGTATTCCCCTCTGAATAGGAAATACAGTGTCCAAAGGACATGGGTTGGGTGTATCTAGACCTCGAAAATATCTCGCATCAGTAAACCAAATACAACCAACCAGCTAGAATTTAATTTCATAAAATTTTTAAATAAAATTTTAATACAATAGTTTACCAAAAATGGATCTGGAATTATTAAAGTTTATCATGGTTCTTCGATATTATAGAACGTAGAATGAAAAAAAAAATATATCATTTTTTTTCCTATCAAGTACTGTTTAATTTTTCATAATAATTGGCAGAAATTGCAGCTATTTATTACATAACTTCAGGATGTAACAGAATAATATATATAATTATGAGTGTTGAATATTAGTTGCTAATTAAATATGAAACGATGGTTGGAAAACAAT
Source organism: Nephila pilipes (assembly GCA_019974015.1). Lineage (NCBI taxonomy): Eukaryota > Metazoa > Arthropoda > Arachnida > Araneae > Nephilidae > Nephila > Nephila pilipes. The sequence goes on along the minus strand of BMAW01067298.1, from coordinate 129,855 downwards.
ATTTGTTATCTTATTCAGAAAATAAAATGTCGGTCTCATAGAGACTATTTCAATGCCTACTATTTCAGTAATTACTAGGCTACATTAAACAATAATTTAAAATAAAATAATTAATACATAAAATAATTTTCTTTTTAAATTTTAGCATTACTTTTTAACGATAATGTCGAAGCTATTTTAATAATTTAAACATATAATGATTGACATAATTATATTGATATGATTAGTGATTAAATTAATTTATATTCTGTGCAAAGAAAAAACATTTATGAACAATTTATTCAAAATATTTTCTCAATTTCAATTTCTTTACATAATAAAAACAATAAATATATTTTTCGAAATCAGCATAGCAAATTTTATCCAAATTGTCTAATTTTCTACACACACCAGATAAGAAAATATCGTTGTGTAAGGTACTGTGTCCTTAGAATGAATAAACCCTTTAAGTTTCCTGAAATATAAGCCCTGTACTAATATTTTGTACAGCGATTCAATTAATTCGGCTCGCTATTTTAAAATTATAGTAATGGAAATGAAAATGATTTCGCAACCATTCATTTGAATTTTCTCTACCAAAAATAGTGAATTGCATGTTCTGGGTTTAATTCATTTAACTATTTTTTAAATAATTTTTTCTCAAAACTCTTAAGTAGAGCTTTTAATTACATCAAACTGTTTATAAACATTTAAATAAGTGTCTGTATCAAACAAACGTATGTGGTAATGGTAGCCTAATTGTCATGGACTCGCGGCCGGTGTATCGTTGAGTAGTCGACTCAGAGATCTGAAGCCACGTAAGAGTAGCGGGGCTGAAACACGTTAAATCCGTCAAGATCTTAATTCATCCTATTGACATGATGGGGAAGTTTGTAGAGGGAGATGCCAGATCTGGTGTTGTCCTTGTCACTTGACCATGGTTCAAAATTACGAGGTGCGTCGCCAATAGCTCTCGGGTTGCTTCTCAATGCGACGTTAATAAACCATCCCATCACATATAAAACTTATATTGCAATCTATTTATTTCCAATGCAAGATAAAAAGCGCAAATTTTATTCTTAACTAATAACTAAATGCCAAAATAAAAAAATGACTAAAGGAATTAAAATAACACTATAAATTTTAATCAATTGATGGTGAAAGTTATACATATACTTCAAAATCAAAATTTATTCCATCCACTCTCTCACATTCCATTACACTATTTAATCGATTTACTTTTATTGTTAATTTTTCCATCCTTTTTACCTTTTAACTTAGTGTATTTCACTTAAAATTTCTCATAAACCACAAAGCTTACTCTGTGAAAGTAATTTAAAACTGTGTGTGTGCCTCTCTCCCTCTAAAACCACTTTTGTAAGCACTCCATTTTGATCAAAATATCACTTAGAGTAAAAAGAAGATATTTAAATTCTTAAGAGCGGCTTTTTCCCCATAACATTGAATTTAAGTCACTAAATGCAAGAACACTTTAATTTAGCACTGAAATACTTTAAATAAAAGTTTGAAATCCACGTGTACGCTTTATTACACTTAAAGTGCAGTCAATTTTAACCTCCTAGAATGTTAGCTGTGTCACTCAGAACTGCCAACCCAGTATTTTTCTTCTAAAGAAACAAGCTCTTCAAGTGACATTGAGGCGGCGCAAGGATAACGTTAATCCCTTAAGAATTTTTTTAACTGTCATGGTTATCAATCAAAGTAAGATTTAATTTGCTCTGCCTGCATTCTCAATTTAATCTGTGAGTGTTTAACTAGAAAAAGAAGCTCTGCAAAGGGGAATGTAAATAGAATGTTTTTCTGAAACATTCTATTATGATCAATCGAGTACATTAGCTAAATTTCTCCTTATTATGCTGTTATTATTGCTGTAAAACGTTTGACTTAATATAACGAATAGTAAGCGTAGTCTGCGAATATTACATATAACGTTTTTATTTGGTCAAAAACTATGTATTCTATTTTATTTTACTATTTTTCTAATTATAATGAATGCAGGTATAAAAGGAAAACATTCTACATTTATTAATAATAAAGTTATGAGATATACAAAAATATATTTTGAAAGTTTACAGGCCCTAATTGTTATTTAACCTAAATGAATACTCTTGCTCCATTTTATGTAATTCAATTCCGAGTACCCCTTAATCTGATTTAATTGACTTGAATAGAATTAAAAAGAGGATTGAACCCAAATAAAAAATGAACTGATAACATATTGACTGTAGATCAAGGACGCATACGTGTTGGCCCTATGCGATATTTCCAATACGATATCATAATGCAATGATTCGTATGCAATGATCCTATGCAATGTTTCCAACGTAATGTTTTGCATGCGATGGTTCTTATGTAATGGCCCTTTGCGATGGTTCCTATGAGTGGGCTTAATGCGATGATTTCCTTCATCTGGTGTTATTTTAATTCTTGCAAGACACGCGATAGAAATAAGAACTTCATTAGTTAGATTTGTATATAAATATTTCGATCCCTTTATCTGAAAACATACTGAATTAATTTTATCTCATGGACATTCAAAATGATGATATCGAAAACTTAATCAAAGAAATGATACATATAGATGCTTAGTGTCGATAAAATAATTATAAATCCCTGTTAGATAATGCATGAACGGCGCTACATTTTTAGGTTCTCGAATATTTGCAATCGATCTTTTTTTCTGTAATAAATATTAACAAATCTTTGACAATCCAATAGTTAGAACTTGTTAAGGAAAATTAAGGATACGTTTAGTGTTTGTATATTATATTAATTTTACCAATATTTAAAATTTGTTGAATCAGGTCAAGGACATGCATGAAATAAATTACTTAAGTTACATTAAACTCGTTGTAATAATACATGATAAATGGTATTTAAAAGATATCCTCTTCAATAAGTGTTTGTGACAGAGAGAATATACTTGACAGAACTAGATTTTTTGGTAACCTACTCTAACGAAATCTGAATGTACTTGATTTTAACAATCATGTGTATCACTAACATAGAGCCTTTCTAAATTGAATCATTCATCTTGAACACACAATCACGCACGCACACACACACACACACACACACACACACATATATAAATATATATATATATTAAACAACTTGCATAATAAAGCTAATACTAAGAAAATTTTGTTGAATTATGAGTATATTTATAAATTTTCATACAGGAGTCAATTGAGATAAAGAGTTTTTAAGATAATACTCAAAAAAAAAAAATTTTTTTTGTTAACATGTGAATCACTTATTGTATTTGTAACAACACTTTTTAGTGTAAAATTTAAATTTAATATTATGACAAAGTTTTTTATTATAAATACAAAAAAAACATTTACTTCCAGTTATAAAAAGAAAAATAATTAAATATTATATACTTTGCTTAAGTAAAGGAATGTTCGCAATTCAGTAGGTCAAAAAGTGCAATAATGAAAATTTGGTTGAATTACTCTTATACTATGCAAGCTTAAAGGAATACGTACGGTTATTTTATTTCTAACCTTTGTATTGGTGTTCTATAAAAGAGTTTTGGGAGTAGAAGTTTCATTAGGTATTTAGCTTTCAAGCCACGTACGTAAAAAGAAAAGTTAGACCATCTCAACAATTTTCTAAGTTACACAAGCTGGAATCGGAAAACTACTGTCATGATAAATAGAACGGATTTGTTTTTCCTCTTTTTATCCGCCAGGAAGTACTTTGAAGTGAAAAGGATATTGAAACGGAAAACAAATTAAATAGAAGAATGTAGCCGCAGAACTAGAAAAATGCTGTTTTTATTGTGACCAAATGGCTGAATAAGTCCATTTTATAATGTTTCAAGTTAGGTATGTGGAAAAAGTGCTTTTCTAAAATAGTTTATCATGTGACACTTTTTTCAGTGCAAATTCCTTATGCATGCCGATTCTGAAATTGTATATTGTAGCGTATTCAACTGATATATAAAGAAAGTTTATGTCAATAAGACAATGCACAGATTTTTTTTGTACCAATTGAATTTCTATTACTTTTTTTAATTACCTTTTCCAAAAAATATTTGCAAAACACACACACACAATTTTATTTTGCAGTAAAATTGTAAAAATATGGAGAAATTTGTTTTTAAGGATGATTGGAATATACAATACAAATACAATAAAACTCTACATTAAAGTTAAGCCAAAAATTTTAATAATTGAATAATGATCAAATGGAAAAAGTAATCGTGATTAAAATAATAATATGTTTATCTTTATAAATTTTAAAGTAATTGATTCTAGTTTTAAGAAAAAAAAATTCTGTTATATTGCAAAATATTTCAGGCCATCTCATAGTTTCTTAAGTCAACTCTTTAAACACTTTGCTAGATATTATTCTAACCAGTTTATAGAGGAAATAAAACATATTTCAATATCTGTAATTAGAGACTTATGATGTAAATATTTAAATTGAAATATAAATATATATACTATACACAAGAAAATACTCAATTTATCGTTTGAAAACGTAAATAATTTTTGTCATAAACTCGTCTTATTAGAAGCTAAATCAAAGGAAAATGCAAATCATGTTTTGTGTCTAAATTACGAGATTCCTTTATTTCTGATTCGTAATATTTAATATTCCGTATTATGAAAAAGAAATGAAATATTTAAAAGATTCATGATTAAAATGTTATTTTTTAGTTATTTAAAGTATGTAGTAGAAGAATATTTCGTTCTTATTATTCGTAATCATACACGCTTTAATTCTAAATTAAGATCTTTGTTTACTTTTTAAGTAATCTAAAAAAGGTTTTCAGAATTAATAACGTTCCATATATTTAGTAATATAAAGTAACGCTTGTGCTATAACTCAAAAATAATTTTAATGTTTCTTACCCTAGAATTTAAATTTCCTCTCAACATTATATTTTTTCTCTTATTAATATGAAATTATGTATATCCTCTTGTTTTGCATTTTTTACTTATTTTGCCTTTCAGTATTAAAAAGGAAAAAAAATTATAAAATGAAAATGAGAAGAATAAGAAATTTTGAAAAAAAAGGATCACTTTATAAGATTTAGAATTTCCGTTTTTCTATACATATCGTACATGTTTTAATGTTGAATTTATTAGAAGTAAAGTTATATAGCCAAGATATGTATTTTTAAACTATTTTATTTATTTAAAATTCTTAATGAAATTAATAAAAAATAGACACTTATTTATTAAAAAATAAGTTAGCTTATTTAAAAGTTACAGATATTATTCAAATTCCTAAGAATATTATATATATATATATATATACATGGGTTCTGTTATTTTAATTTTAAATTCTTGATAGAAAATATATTAAGCGTTTAAATTAATGATCCGAACTAGAAACTCTTTTGATTTATTATACTACGAATAAAAATTACTGCAAATAATTTGTTTGTAAAAATAAGCATCAAATATTTAAATACCTTTTTACACATAAGATGGAATGAATAATTAAGAGAGAAATATTAGAGAAAAACTTATTTTAAAAAAAGTATTTCATTGTGTTTCTAGAAAACTTTGATTCTATTTAAATTACTGTTCTAAATTAACCAATTGATTGTCCCAATTCCCTTAAAATTAAAAATATTTCAATAAAATGAGGGATTAGTAATAATATTGTTTATATAATCTCACTATCAGTTTAATTTTAAGTTTCTAGAAATGGACATACACCAGTCAAAATAATTCGTTAGGAAATATTCAAATTTAGAGTACAAAAACAATCATAATATTTGCTTTGTTCCTTGATATATATTATTTCTTCTCAAAAGCATTTTGTTTTCTTAAATGAGTTAGAGTAATCCTTTACAACTTTTTAGTTTAAACGTATTAGTTAACGCATCAAATGAAGGCAATTTATTGCAGTTTGAATATTATAATGTTCAAAACGAATGTTTATAAAAGGAATACAATTATTCCTACTTTAAACTCATCTTTAGAGTTATATTACAATATCAGTATAAGAAAATAACTTTAAAAAATTCATAACATTAATTGAAAATTGTACGTTGAGATAACAACATGATATAGAAAAATAAGCAAACAGTGAAGAATAAAGCATTTTTCAATTTATCTAAATTAAAACACATTTCTAAGTTATTCTTTGATTTAAAATTTGTTAAGTCTTACATCTGAAATAATTTCACCAGTTATTTGTAATATGTAGTTTACTAATGTGTCTAATGCATTATTTAAACATAAGCAATTTAATTTTCTGCGTTTTTTCCTGTCAACTAATGTTTGGGGATTTCTTTTAGTTTGATTTGCTTAAGGTTAAAACACCTCCTAGTGTATGAAACGTGACTAAATTTAGATTAGATTATAAGCAGAAAGTAATGTAATAGAGGAGTTAAGTTGAGAAAGAGAAGTAAAAATAGTGAGGAGAAAAGTTATCATGATGAGACCGATATCAGACCTGCATGGAGGAAGTGGCTTTTGGAGTAACAAAGAGTGAAGGTCTCGAACCCGATTGGTTAGGTAAGTTTTCCACAAAGGGAGAAGGAATGGGAAGGACCTCTAAATATTCATAAATTGAAGGAAAACAAATTAGGGTTATTATCATTTTCGGAATCTCTATACATTTCACAATGCAATTTCGTGAATCTTTAAATAAATTTAATAATGACCACAGTAGGAAATAATGACGGGGCAATACTAACATATCTTAGGTTTTATAAGGATTTCATGTTTTTTGGTAAAGTAATTGAATGTTGTATAAAAGATACTAACCTGTTACTTACCAATAAAATGTCATTTTTTGCATAGTGAGTAAATCATTGAACTAAGTTTTTTTAAAAGTAATCAAGAAGTGTCAATGGCTAACATAAATTTCGTGTTTTGTAGTAAAATGACAATTTTTCAATAAAATTAAAAAAGAAGAGAAACGTTTTATTAATAGGAATTTTATCACTCTAGGAGAAAAATATACAGATTTAAAAAGAAAATAAAATTAGATTGAAATTATTTTCATGTATTCGGGGTTTGTATACAATCAGTGAAGTTAAATTCTTCAAGGCTATTTTTGTCATCTTTAAATGTTTAATTAAACACTTTTCCATAACAATCCAAGGACCAAACTAGAGTAAAATTTTGAAAAAATATAACTATGTCATAAATGCTTAATAGGTGGCGAAATATAATATGCAGCCGTTTTATTCGACAACCATAACATTTTATCTTACTTTCTTATAGTATTTTGCTAACTTATTACTCTTAATTTCAACTGGTATTTAATCTAAAAATTCTAAGTTGTCACTTTTAGTTATATATTTTGCTATAAAACGGAAAGCCTAATTGAAATCCAAATGGAACTAATATCCGATTAAAATAGAAATTTTTATCCAAAATGTTATTTTTTTCATTAACATACCGATTCATAAATATGCAAAATCTCCAAAAGGATATTCGATAAAAATAAGGAGAAATTTATTCAAAATATTATTTTTCATTAATAACATTTTAAAAAGACTACAATAAAATATTTGTTTTCTTGCCATAGTTGTAATGTCTAGAAAATGCACTATGAAACACAGTTTTTCTAATGTTAAACGTAGAATCTATCTAAACCTCAAAACATTAAATATATCTTTGAAATAAATGCAATCCATATTATTTTACTAAGTTTCACAAAATAAAATGCAAATGGTCCCTAGAGATATCATTAAAAGAAAGGTTTTGTGCATGTTAGAGCTTTATGCGGAGTGTAATTAAAAGTTGTATTTTCCTTAACATAAGATATTGATGAAATGCGTCAACGGAAGGGGACCTGAATTTAATGAGGCTGTGTGTCGTTAATCGCCATTACCGTTGGGCTTAAAGTACTGTAGGAAATGTATTTTAATGTGAAGATTTTCAACCTTTAACGTGTGTAATGACATACTGTTTCGTTATGAAATGACTTGGTTGAAAGAGTTTAGTTTTTGTATAAATATGCAAAAAGAAATTAAAAGTTGCATAAATGAAGATTGTAATTTATATTTCTAAGTTTCCAAATTTACTTGCGCTAATTTTTTTTTGGTAAAAATATTTTTATTTTAAAATTTGTAGTTAGAGTAAAGTTTTAATATTATAAAGAGCGCACAGTTTTCAAATGTAGTGAATTGACTTTTTAAGAGAAACGTAATGACTTTAATTTGCATAATCCACATCAACATGATTCATATAAAACACATTATTTCAAAATATTAATTACTCCTGAAAATAATATTGTATCATTAATTTTAAAACAAATATTCCAGTTTTTAATAAAATACTACATGTCCATCTTCATTTTTATCGTATAATCTTTAATATTCATGAGCAACAATATGTTTAATTCTTTATACTTGTAAAATAAAATGTGGAGAGTAGAGATATTTTTGATAATATTCGGTAACATAAGCTTTAACTAAAACTATGGGTAACTCTTTAAATTAAATATGAAACATCACATGAATATGAAGTAATTTCATAATTTAAGTAAATAAACAATTTTTAGTATATTAGTGGAAGTATTGTTAATACAAAATATATACTTCGTTAATTTTATTAGTATTTTAAAAGTGAAATGTAATTCTTTATAATAAAATTCTTATTTTATCTCAAAGAAAAATAATAAAGTGAAAATAACTGTTGAGCTAATGAAAAATATAGTTATGTTATTGAATTCAATATACGCATATCTTTGACTTTAAATTATTCAATAAAAAATCAGTGTTCAGCTTTTCGCTATGTTTTTTTTTTAATTCAAGATCTTTAAGATAATCATACCTGATAACTTACTGTTTAAAAGATTGCTAAGTTAACAACTGCGAAAAGCAGAGAAAGTTTTAGAAAAATAGATATTTTTACTCTTAAATTAATTCATTAAATTACTGTTAAAAAATTTCATCACTCTTTCTTTATTTATATAAAATAGTTTGAAGGTTAAAATAATATTTTTTAAGAAGATAGGAATTTTTTGGCTAAAATAGAAATTTTTTCATGAAAGATGGTATAATCATTTTGTAAAAATATGTGAAAATTTATTTTAAGGAATCATATTTACTATGAAAATCAGACTTTTTTACATATTTTACTTTTTCGATACAGAAAGTATCATTTTCCCTTCCTAATACCCCTTTTGTCACTTATGTCCCTTTTTATGGGGGATTCTTAATCGCACCTTTGAACAGGACTGCGTTATAGCGAATGTTAGAACTCATAGAACTCATGTTTGATTTCCTCTCCGTAATAAATCTTCTCCTCTTATTGCTGGACCATATGCGCATATGAAAGTAACAATTGAGCCAAAGGAAACAAATATTTCCCATTTCCGGGCTCTGGCGAGAGAATGTGCTTTCATTTTCTGCGGCTTTGGGAACGTATTTACGACTTCCCGAGTGGATTTTCGATAGGCAGACCCGAATAATCTATGCCTCGTAATTGCGATGCCTATGCACCGCGATAACACCCTATTCCCATTCTAGAGCTCCCTCGTTGCTTGGACTGTAGTCCACTAAAATCCGAACCCTGTAGAATAGAAAAGTGCCCCTGTAATGGAACCCACCCTCAACTAAACGACCCTCTACCGAAAGTTAGAAAATCAATGTTAGCTCTGGTAAAGGAAATAAAAAGACCATTTCGTGGAGAACTTCTTCCGCGTTTCAATTCGTTTCTTCGGCTTTTAGGCTGCCAAAGAATGAATTCGATCCACATCTGAAAAGAAGAGAAAAAATATTTTCAGATTGAGGATTTTTTCTCCACATTAACTCCTCTATCTATTTTCAAATCCAAGCTTTGAAACGCATTCTGTTTGTCGAACGAAGACATTTTCAATCGCAAAAAAGCCCCAATGGGGCTCTTTCTTACAATTTCTCTTTGTGTGTTTGTTTCGTGCAGTAATACATAGTCGAATGTTTTAATGAAGTGTGCACCCACACCGGCAAAACGCAGCGTGTCAATAGTGTTTCCAGAAATTGATTTCACCCTCCAGTTCTTTAAATGAGATGGAATGAAGGGCACAAAGTTATTTGTAAAGGAAGAAAAAGTTCCTTTTTATACTTTGTTACAAATATTTGATGAAAGAATCACTCTTGCCAGATATGTCTTTTCATTTTAAGTGTTTTTCTGTGAAGTGCACAAAAGAAAATAGTTTTTTGTAGAGATTTTCATAATTTGAAAATATAATTCCACGAATCAAAATAAGTTTTCTGGTGGATAGAAAATAAAATAATCGCGTTTTAATGTTTTTTAAAGAGTTTAGGATAAAATATTTGAACTAACTGCAAAAAAACATTATTTTAAATTTTCTTTCTATTTTACTGTAAGAAACTAGATGTTATTAATTCCTTATTCTTAGTTTTCAAGGTAGTAGAAAGCTTTCTTATACACAGGAGATATGTGATATAAAGCATGGAAACTTACATTAATTACTGCATTCTTACTTTATGAGTTAAATGGATTCAAAATTAATACAATATAACAATTTGGTGCCTTTTTAATTGCTTATGATTATTAAGAATTTTATTTTTATACTCATAGCACTGGTAAAATAAATATTTATATGTAAAACTTTTTAAGTAGTCTTACATCCAAAATTCAAAATAACAATGAAATATCTCTTCCAAATAAATGTTATAAGCAAAATAATGTAATCTTAAGAAACTCAGTCTACAATATAATTACTCTTATACTGCTGTTTGTAGAAAATGCAACAACATGAAAGAATCATCAGAATCAAATGAAATTTAATGCAGAAACGACTTGTACTGATACAAATAAATGATGAAATTTTCAAAACAAAAGAAACAAATTAAGCGTCCGAAATCAGTATTTGGTGCAGCCACCATGCGCTGCAATAAGTGCTGCTATACGACGTGGCATGGAGTCAAACAGATGTTGAATATCTGCTTGAGGAAGAGAATTCCATATCGCTTGTATGCGCAACCAAAGTTCGTCTTTGGAAACTGCAGGACGCGGATCACGAGCGAGACGCCGACCAACCATATCCCACACGTGCTCAATAGGCGACATATCCGGTGAATAAGCAGGCCAAGGAAGAAGTTGCATGCGTTGTGCTGAACAGAAGTCTCGAACAGTCCGCGCAACATGTGGGCGTGCATTATCCTGCTGAAAGATAGCTCCCGGGATGCCTTGAAGGAAAGGAACGACTTCGGGCTGTAGCACTTCACGGACGTACCTGTTGCTATTGAGATTACCCTCAATTCGTATCAAATTGGATCGTCCATGATACGAAATCGCACCCCAGACCATAACTCCAGGTGTTCGACCACTATGTCGTTCAATAATACACTCAGGAAGGCAGCGTTGACCGGCATAACGTCTAACACGAACACGGCCATCATGGGTCCACAAATTGAAGCGTGATTCATCTGAAAAGACAACTTGGTGCCAATCAGCTCGCCTGTCTCTGTGCTCAAGAGCCCACTGCCGACGCAGCCGTCGATGATTCGCCGTGAGGGGAATCCTGTATAAAGGCACCCTTGCACGCAATCCACGGCGCAGCAGACGACGACGAATTGACGAAGCCGACAATTGTACACCTGTAGCAGTAGACCAACGTGCTGCCAGCTGCCTGGAGGAAGCTGTGCGATCATTCACCGCCATGCGGAGCAGGTGTCGATCATCGCGCTCTGACGTCACCTTCTGTCGTCCAGTGCCTGTTTTTCGAGTTGTTCGGTGCTCGTCGGTCCACTGCTTCCAAACTCGCATCACTGTGGAACTGTTCCGCTGCATACGAGCTGCTATTGAGCGATAGGAAAATCCTCCTTCTCGAAGGCCGATTATCCTCCCTCGTTCAAACTCCGTAAGTTGCTTGAATTTCTTATTCTTCCGTCGTGGAGGCATACTCAGGTCTCACTAAACGTTTGCCACTAACAAATAATCATAGACTTTTTTCAACGTCCCGCTACAGCACTTTATTTATACGCTTTCAGCATCAATTCAGAGGGCGCTGCGCGCGCCGCGCACGCGCGATGGCTCTGAAACTTTATTAATTTGCATAATATCCTATAATTGACATTTGCTGCGAATTTCATTTGATTCTGATGATTCCTTCATGGTGTTGCATTTTCTACAAACAGCAGTTTATTTATTTCCCAAGTTCTTCGTAGTGTGACTTAATTTTTCAAAGTTATTGAGGACGGCATATCTTAAGGATTAGTATTTAACTTAAGGTTTGTTAATTGTTAGTATATTTATAAAATATTAGTATTAAATAAGATGATTAAAATTTTTATATAATGGCACAATTCTACGTGGAACTTTTTGAAATATTTTACGCCACTATGATAAACTCTGTCAAATATCTTAGTCAGAAAATAATGCATATCAAAATGCAGAGTTTTGAGCATACTCTTTCTAATTAAATAACTGAACACGAGCAAAAATTAACCGAAGTTTTTTTTCCCTCCGCTACCAAAATAGTGTTACACCTTTTTATGACATGACTCCAATTAATTGATGAAAATGGGGTAGTAATTACGCAATTTCGTATTCAGGACGAAAGGCTTAAAGGTATTAATTTATAAAGAAGACTTAGAGATTTTTTGACTTTAGCATGAAGTTCAAACTAAAAACATGGATTCTGTTTGTATAATTTTTCTTTTCTAATTTTTTTAACTTTATTCTTCTTTCTAAATTTATGAACCACGAATTAACAAAATCCGTAGAGAACGGACTTAAATTCCTAAATGCTATGCAGATGATTTATTTTTGCGATATTTAATTAAAACTGATGAGAATGAATTTATATCAATGCATTTAAATATGGATATAATCAGGTTAATTTCTAAGATACAGGAAGCAGAGTTAAACTGTAACATAAGAAATATATCAAAAAAGAATATTATATATTTCCTCCAAATTTCACATCATATTCATTTCTAGTTCCACTAGAATAAGGAAAAATACGGACAATTTTATTAAAAAGATCTGAACTTTACAGTTTATTCACATCATGTATTAATAAAATATATTTTAGACTGTTTAGAATATTTTAAAAAATATCATGTTTCATCATAGATCAATATACCCAATTATTGAAATAAAGATGTCTTGTGCAGTCTTTGGCAAACTGTATACTAAATGTAAATCGTAAGGAGAAATACTATATTAATTTTTATTTACAATTATAGTCTCTTGTGTAGCTCTTAAAAATAATGAAATGGCATCATGATATATTTTTAAGCCCTGAAATATCTATTGTAACACAGTATATTTAATAATAAAAGAAAAGAACAAAATGTGCTATAAATTAATATTTCATGGAATTAATATTATTTTAAAACAATTGGTAATGAATAAATAATAATGATTTTGAGTAATATTTTTTATACCTCTTATAATTTTGAAAATTAAAATTAAATGCTTCTTGCAAATAAAAACTATGGTGTGTACTTTATATACGAGTTTAAAGTATTTTAACTTTGGGTATTTTTATTACCAGAAACATAATGTAGAAAAAAGTAGAACTTATTTATTAGAATTATTTTATTTTAAAAACAAAATGTAGGCTGTGTTTAAAAAAGAAATAGAATTTTTTAAAGAACGGATGTAATATTTTCTAGATTTATGAGCCATATTAAATTTAACAACTCTAAATAACACAAGCAAGGAAAACTAAATTTTCTAAGACTACTGTATTTGGAACTTAAAAATTATTTTTAAGAAAGTAACAAGAAAAACAGATATTTCTTAATAATGTGCAATAAATTATTTTAGTAAATTTGGCTTCTTTCAAAAATACAATGATACTAAATATTTCATGAATCTCAAGGTGCATAAATTATTTCTTAAAATAGTTGTAAGATCTTTTTGTAAATATATTATATTTTGACATTTTAATAACTGTAAATGATATATTTTAAATTTTTCTTGTTCACATTATGTAAATTAAGGACGTAAGGTAAAAGTACTACAGAAAATCTGAAACTCGAATGACATTAAACTGCGGTCTTCCCAACATGTGTCCTCTTATCCTCGGGCAATTATTTAAAAAAATGCGTGCAACAAAAGGGATAAATGTATTCTTATGTATAAAATATATTATTACAAAAAAGATATTAAAATATATCAGATACGTTTTTCTGCTGCAAAGTTCTGATGAAAATAATCTATCATGAAAACATTAATTTTTTCTCTATTCCACAACAAAGAAAAATGCTAATGCACAAAATAATGACTTCCTAAGCCTGTTGGATATATTCCAAAAACGTTTACTTTTGCATTTTAACAACTTCATCAACGTTAAAAAACATTTGTATATGCACAGTTCATAGCTAAAAGCATAAAAAAATATGTATTATAATATATATATATATATATATATATATATATAGCCTGATTACTTATAATTATGATTATTTATAAGCCTTAAGAAATTATGATCTAAAAAGTATAGTCTGTTCTTTAAATTTTTTTCTTCTGAAGCATACAAATACAACAAATTGAGGTTCTTAATAAAATATTTGAGCCAGTACTATTTTTAGACTCTTCGTATAATAATATTTTAAAATAAAAACTTTTTTTAACTAGGAATTTTATATACTATTTAGCTATATATATTGTAAGAAACTCTATTAAAAAATTAACTACTTTCATTAGTTATTGGAAAAGGAAAGTTTTAACATCTCCAAAACAGTTGAAAAGAGTAAGTTTACACGTCTCTAGGATACTTCTTATAATGGAGATACGCCAACTTTCTAATCTATGCCCTCAAATTGACTTTTAATATGTAATATTTGATGAGATTTAATATCAACTTTATGCAATTTAATTACTCTGCCAATCTATTTTATCTTGTCAGGACATGCAAACTTCTCAACAAACACCCAGTTCTCGAAACTTTAGCAAAACTCTTAAGATATCTTTTAGAAATATTTATTAAAATCTTGATTCTATATTAAACATTGACAGTTTATTGTGGCTTGAACTTAGAAAAAGTTAGTGATTTTCAGGGAAATAGTCTAATATGCTAAAATGTTTTTCAATGAAATTTTTTCAGTTAAAAATATAAAAATAACTTTAAAATAATAGTAAAAATATTAATGAATTATTAAAACAATTATTTAAAAAATTAATGCATTATAACTTAAATACTATTCAAATATTAGAATGCAGTTTTATTTAGGTTTTCTAAGTTTTGAAGTAATTATACATCAAATTTCTTCTATTCATAATTAAAGAAATTTACAGAAGAATCTTACGCGAAAATTTAATTACCTGGTTCTGTTTTCTAAAATTCATTTATTGAAGTTCTGTTGCAAAATTGTCTTTTTCTATTAATTATGTATCTCATTCATCTTTTAAATATATACAACTTAAGTAAAAAAAACATGCACAATATATCATAAATGAATTTTCAAACTGGATAAATACTGCGTAAAAAAACCTGAGGGGTAGAAAAATTCAGATACATTTTATTATTATAACAAAGAAACATTTGACAGGTTCAATACTGGATATATATTAAGCTGAAAGCCTTCCATTTGACTTTATTTCAACTGAAGTAAAATCGAATTGAAAGAATTCTTATAATTTATAAAAATAAAAAATAGAATTCTTTAAAATGGTATCATCAATCATATTTAATCATTTTTCGCCTTAAAAAGTGTTTTTGAATAAAACTGTATACATTTAATGTTCAAAATATACAAACTACGTCTATTTACTCATCAAATTTAGATCGAAGACTGATAACAGAAAATATATATTTCGTAAGAAAAAAGAATAGAAAAATATAAATGCTTGGAGTCTGAGCAACGTTGATTCTCAAACGATAAATTAAGTACTTATGAGTTCTTGAAGCACAATATATATATATATATATATATATATATATATATATATATATATACAAAAAGTTACACCAGATTTCCAGGTATGGAAAAATAACTCGAACAGAATTTTTTTATTACGTAGTAAGTCTTCAGTAGATTGCTACACATACTCTTGTTTAAAATGTCAAAAATAAAAAAAATGTTTCAGGAATATTTGAATAAATCAATAAATATACGGAAAAACGGCAGTGTTCTACAGACACAACGCAATGCATTATGTTCATACATAAAGAAACGTTTTAGCAGACACCATTACTTTTCTTGAGAGAGTTTGGGCCATGCAATCCTCCAGAAAATAGTTTGAAATTCTTGTTTGTCACTGTCACGTCAAGCGAGAGATATATTCGGAACAAAGATTTTATTCCACCAACATGACAAACTGTCTCTCTGAAACGATATATCGTTCTTGAAATGATGCACACGTTGCAAGTTTCCAATTCCTTTCGATTTCGAGAAAATATCACAAAAGAGCGTTTTAGAGCGATGGAAATTTACGCAACTGGCTGCTTAAAGTGATATCAGGTCAACGCTTCTTACGTTTTCTAAATGTTTTTGAAATGCTAATGCTTTGAAATCTGTTTGGTTTTCTAAACACTCTAACATTCATCACGAAATAAATCTCATTTGATTTATTTTGGTCTTAAAACCCACCTATTTAATTAGCTCAGTATTGTATAGCATTGATTTGGAATAAATTTGCCATTGTTATTTATTGAAGAGCTTTCGAATATGTATAGCCAAACTGTAAAAGTATTTTAATCATTACTTTTTCCAAATTAATGTAGCAGTTTTGGTTAAAGGCATTTTATAATAGTTAGACATTGATTATAATAAATGTTCTGATAAAAAAATTAGATATATATTAAAAATTAGATATATATAAGCAATGTTAACTTATATAGCAAAACAATTTAAAAAAAGAATAATTTCCAATTTCATAATTTGTTATTTATAAAATTTTAATACTATGTGCGAATATTATTTTTAAAATGTATTACAAATAAAGAGAAGAATACATTACTCATAATTTACATTAATTTTATCTACATAATGTTTTAACCACAAATATTACTTTTAGTAAAGGAATTTAACCTGAAAACCTAGTACACAATTTTGAATAAACTTAAACTATTTTAGAGCGATATTAGTTTAAATATGTTTAAAAACATATTATTTGGCTGTTAATTGATCAATATTGAATCCCTTAAAATTATATTGAATTAATTATTGAATACTTTTACTGATTCAAAGATTAATTTTAATTTCTGCTATGTCGAGCGGCCATAGTCATTTTGCTTCTAGTTGTTCATCATCGATGAAACCTGAATTCGTCTTTATACACCGGAATCCAAGTATCAATAATAAAAATAAATTTCTTCCGGGGATTCTACACCGAAAATTGCGAAGATGGTCTCTTCGGTTAGAAAAGTTAGTTATGATTTTTTGGGTTTCCATTGACTTTTTTTAAGAAAAAGGTAAAAAAAAAATCGACGGACAGTACAACAGCAGCGAGTAACACCATTTCCTCATAGGAGCAATGCTTTATATATATAAACCTGGAAGCTCATGCGCGCTAACAAAGTAGTAGGCAAGAGTAAAGAAAGTAGGATGAAAAGAAAAAAAATGCATAACATCGGCTTTTATACGCGGAAGCGGGGAATCCCCGAATTTCTACGAAGCTTTCAATTTGATGAGGCTTGTGATACTTGCACGCATCGTGCGACTTCACAAAAAAATAAAAATATATATACAAAAACGAAGGTGATAGCTACAGTTAATGCATAAATGTTAAGCGCATAAATGTTGGTTGGTAAATCTAACTATGAATAAAATATAGAATGCCTGTAAAAGAGAAAGTAATTGAAACAGAAGAAAAAAAAGTGATTTTCGGGTTTACATCACACATATATATGTAAATGTACTTCTCCTTATATTCATAGATTTATAACTCGCTTAGTTTTTCTAACTTCAATTAATAAGCAATCTTCAATTTTTTTTTTTTTTTTTTTTTTTTTTGAGCTTGTGAATTACGTTTTACTATTTTAAGCTTTTTTATTTTCCTTTTTTCAGTTCATTTGATTTGTATTTTAAATAAAAGGGGAAATGGAATCGGAATGAAGGACTGTTGGAAAAAATTACATAATATTTTGGTAAACAGAGTAATAAAACATATTATTTAGTCTAATTTTAAGTTTTAATAATTAAAATTAATACCGGTACAAAGTTTTCTTGGCTAAAAATTTTAATTCCTAAATGTTTTTTTTAAATACTGATTAAAAAATTAAAAGTAAAGGATTTGTTAATAATTGATATGCTTGTATATTAATAATAATGTTAACTACTGAAATATTTTAAAACTATCTTATATGAGTGTATTTTTTAAATAAAAGTATCACTTATAAGTAAACGGTTTTAATAATAGCAACATTAGCATGTAAACTATTTTAATAATTATATCAAATATAAGTAAGCTTTTAAAATTTGTCAAAAGCCTTGTCTTAAATTAAGTAGCAATGTTGATCAGGAAAAGATCATTTGGTAACATAATTAAATAGAAAAAAAGGGAAGCAAACCACTAAGAATAAATTCAAAGTAAACTTTCTTTATTATGTGAGATATTGAATTGTCTTAAAATAATGTCTCTATGCTTTTTATGTAAAATGCCACTTAAATATTAAATTTGAATAAAAATCTCCATACTGAAATCTTTTTTCGTTTGTTTCTCCGATTCGAATGATGCGACAAATGCATTTCAGCTTATCTAAAAATAAATCTTTTTTTAAAGTAGTAGCTAATAAACACAACATTTAACTTAAAAAGAGTAAATATGTTTATTTAAAATACAATTTGCGTTCATTTAAGATCTTCAGCGATACACTAGGGAGCAATGTTCCGGCACATTTAAGTAAGTCGTCGCATTCTTAGAGATGTTTGATACCTTTTTTTTTTATTTGTCCCATTTGCGAAATTTACTCTAGTATCCATCACGTGTTTAAATTTCGTAAATATATCTCTAGACAAGTTTGGCCGTTAGGATTACAAGAGATAAATGCGAAAGTGTCAGTCTTAACACTTTAAGAGAAATCTTTTTTCTAGTGAGTGACGGTTCATTGAACTCTAATGTGAGACTGGTGGGTAGCAAAATAATACTTCGCTCACTTTAGCAGAAAGTCTAAGCAAAAGGTACTTTAAGGAAAATGTGGTTGAAAAATACCCAAGAGATCCAGTCTGTCCGAAACTGTTAAGACAAAATCTTTTGCATAAAAAAGGAAGAAGAATGGGTTTTAATGTATCGGTTCATTTTTAATCTAATGTAGGGAAGGCAGTTTTTAATTTAAGGAAAAATGGTGTTTGAAAGATAAAAAATATTTTTTTAAATAAATTATGGAAGATTTTATGTTGTCAATTTATCTTTTGCCTATATAATTATCAGGCAACAGATATTTCATTTCTTATGTTTTCTAGCGAAAGAGCTATTCAAAAATTGCTCAGTAGTTTGATTTTAAAAGGAAGCATTTTCCTAATTTTCAAATGGAAGCAATGCTCATTATCATGAAAATTATAACAAAGTATCAGAAACCTATCTTTTGAAAGTATTAAATGTATCATAAAGTAGAATATACTTCTTAATTGAACTTATATATATATATATATA